>JASFAT010003293.1:0-13049 GCA_031353405.1 Baronia brevicornis
TTTTTTTGGAGCGTTTCATAAAGTTAAGTTGTTAATTTTACAGAATATAACAGGAAAGTTATTTATTTATTATCATTATATATTATATTTTAGTGACAATGTAACATTTTAATAATAAGTTTGTAACTATAAGTGACTTATGTATCTCTGTATATTATACGTGTATATAATTCATGTAGAGTTGATGTAATAAAATAAATAATTACTGAGATTTGTACGCCATAAGTGGCAATGTGATGGAAATTTATAGGTCTTTTTTATCTTGTTACTACTCACATTATGCAAATAAAGAATCATTATTATTATTATAAATTGGTATTCTAAGTCATATAAGCATCGTGACGGATAACTTACCATCAAGCTGGTCAATAGTGGCGGGTACAATTTGGTCCATTGTTCGCATATCTCGGTCTTCAGTCGCGCCGGGCACAAGTCTCTCGTCCGCGTGGTCCATGCTCTGCACACTGTGCATACTGTCCATGTCGTCACGCGGCCGCACCAGCTCCGACTCACAATCCGATCCGAAACCTCGCCACGTGTACGTCAACACATATTCCTGTTCCTCCTATTTACAAAAAAAAAAAGAATTCAAATTCTTTATTTTTCGACCAAGTACTATCAAAAATCACCATCTATCTCTTTAAATATCTATGTACCTTAATTATTCTTTTGCTATTTACGGTTCACTCATATTTATATATTGCATATATTTTTCCTTTCCTTAAATTTTATATTTCAGGATGATATACAAAATTTATTAATTAGTTTTGTTAATCAATAAATTTAGTATATCATCCTGACGATAATGTATCACTAACCTACATCAAATTATCTTTCAAACACTATGTCCACCCTATGGTTATCTGGAAGAAATAGCTATTAACGATCGCTAGATCGCTATTTGCATATAAATATTACAATCAATAATTGTTTTTGGTGTACAATAAAGAATATGTTTATCTATCCGGATTTATTTCGTAGTGTTGTAAGCGTAAAAGGACTAAACTCATACGTATTCAAAAAATATGTTATAAGCCTACCTGACAGCATTAGTAAATAATACATAGATAATAAATAATGCTAAGTTAGACGAGCAGGGTGCGCAAAACAATTTTCTTTAATATTGACTGGAACTTACTGCTTCAGTATAGACAAAATAAACAGGTTATTCAATTTTTAATTAATCATTTAATTTTATGAACCCTGCGAGGTTTTGCGGCCTTAATATTGTTCGTGTAAATTAATACTGCAAATAAAGCTTAAAAAAAATAAAACGAGAAATTACATTCCATTTGTTAAACGACAGTCCGTCAAAATGGTGAATCAGATATTCTCTTCTTTATTTCTTTTACAATCTTTTTCATCAGCTATTTGATGTAATTAGTACATCGAGAAAAATAAATATTTGTTGTTAATTTATCTCTAATAGATAATTTATTCGGAAATTACTAAATTTAAATGGATAGTAAACAATAAAACCAAAATTGGATTGGGTGCCCTTATAACCCACAAATGACATGAACAACCACCCGGAATTGGAATAAATACATGTAGGCCATACAAATCTTTATTGTGATACGGGAATCGAACCAGCGCTCTAAAGCTCCGAAAGCGCAAATGTACTGAGCTATTTAGATCATCAAGCAGTAGAAATAGTACGATATGGAAATAAAAGTTATTTTCTTATGTATGATGCTTTTATTCCATAATAAGCAGTGACAATGAACTGACGGTAAAATTACTTTCATAATAAAGTCTATTCTGAAATTCACAGATGTATTGTTAGCAGTGTGTGCTTAGGAAATGAATATGGTGATTAAGACAAATTTTCAATATTGAAGATGGTAGTATTCTTTCCTTTATATTTACTTTTATCCAACAAAATAAGTTTATGAAATATTTAGAGGAGAATTTTGATGATCAACACACAAAACAAATATTTTTTTGTGTTGATCAAATTTTTGTTTAAAAAAATGAAAACACAAAACCCAACCTTTAGATCGCTAAATAGTTACAACTTTATTACTGATATAGGACTGTTATTTATCATTCAACAGTTAATTGATACAAAGTCGTGTTCACCATACCTCGGACGCAGACTGACGACTGTCGACTGATTGGTCACGTCTATGGAAGTTGTTGGGTGTACGTTGTCTGCGTGGAGAGTTGCGCGGAGAACCGCGTCTGCTGAGCTTGCGTTGCTTTAAGGCTGGCTCGTCGTCGCTATCGCTTGCTACCTCCACGGGCACACAACCCTGGAATAAAAGCACCAATATAAGATGATTAATTGAGACAGGCGTTACTCCAAGACGAAATATATTACTCAGATGGAGATTCGATAACTACCTCGCTAATACAGACGAAAAACAAACTGTTAATATTGTACATACATGCACCAATATACACACAACACCACTTTACAACTATGTACACAACACATGTTTCGCCTGCACACGAGGCATCCTCTGCAGTAATAAATTCTACGGAAGACAGGGATCTCTAACATCTCAACGGTGAAATATTATTCACTCTCCATATGATATCAATATAAATCATGTTATCTTTGCTATAAGCTAGCTATAAAAAAAACACAAATTAAAAACACCACATTTCCAGGCCAAGTGATTTGGGTGAAAATGCCGATTGAACTAATATTTTCTTTACATAACAGTAAAATAAAGTTTCCTTCTTCAATCATATGGAATTATTTATACCATTAAATAAGGTAGGATTCAGATGATAATAACTTTGTACAAACACCTAAGAGACTTAAATATATAAATTCAGTGCAATGGACGTGATTGGATTTTTCATATATTACCGTAGACCAATCGGCTAGGGAGTCATTAATGAATATAAATTTTACAATAAAAACAATTGTGTCTTGTTATTATTATTTTTGAATAATATTGTTAAGTTTAATTTTATGGCAGCTACAATAAATATTATTTAAGCCTAGTTGGATATAATAAATAATTCATATGATCTATATCTACACAAATAAATTTAAACATGGTATTTAGATGTCATTTTAAAGCCCAGGAGACACATACTGACCCCATTACATAAATAAATAGCTACGTTCAATATTCACTTGTAAAGTATAATTGAATCCGGTCAGATTTCTATTAGGGTTACCAGCCGTTAGTATTTTTTATAAATTATATCAGTTTTCTTGTCGTTGCACTAGTTATTTTGAGTGTATATTATTTTAAGATTAAATATAACCCATTATTGTTTTACAGGATACACATAAAAATGAAATAATTGATGTTACGATTATTTAATGACATAGTTATAAGTAGAATGATGAATAAAATGGAAATATGTTTGCAAATCATTTGAGGCTTTTCTAAATTTTCAAATTAAAAAAAACTTTAAAAATAGTTGCCATTGAAAATATTTTAAGATTTTGAATTAAGTATCAAACGTATTTATAGCTTATGAATTAAGTATCAAACGTATTGATCTAATTATTGAATGAATATTTTATTTTTTTGTCCCGAAAACGTTTAGCTGTATATGTTGAACCTAATTTCTAGCCACAAATCATAGAAAATCTCCCACGTCACTAATGAAGAATAGAAGTTATAGCACGCGTGCAACCCTTCACAACGCCACTCGATACGGACTGTAACCCGCTCTGTTTGTGGTCGTTATGCTCATTTCCAACGCCGCCAGGGGTCTAGTTTGCAAACAGGGGTCGGCGGGTGGTCGATTGCGCTATTGTCACAGCAGCGGATCGTGCGAAAATGACAAATAAGGCGTGTATGAAAGTTGATTACACAAGTCTGTGAAAAGATTTGTCTGGCAATTATGCTTTGTAGTTTTTTTTATATAATATCTGGAGAGATTGACGGAGCAATCAAATGAAAGTTGTCTCTTGTCGTAGAAAAGATATCACTTGTAATTATTCTTAAGAACTTCGTTTTCTATTTTAATATTGAGATTGTTACCTATCGCAAAATATAACATGTACGAAACGTAATCGTCTATTGATAGTCAACTTTTGTACATTGGTCTTTTTAAAGTTGAGAGATGTTGCCGTAATCTCCACGCGTAGCGAGCGGTCTGGAATCGCAATTGGTTTTTATTTTGTGTTAACTGCTGAAAATGAAAACCAATCTGCTGCCCATCTACTGGCTTTAACTGCTATACGACACTCACCCGAAGAAATAGAGTGGCCTTATTCTATAGCGGGATTCACACAGTAATTCAATAAAATTCTATGTATATACAAGCTGGTAGTCAGGATGAGTGCCATTTTGTAAATAAGCTCTTTTGGTGTTTTTCGGTTAGGCGGGCACAAGCAAACAATCGCTAAACTTTGGCGAAAATTTGGCGGAATTCTTCATTCCGCCAAATTTCTTACCTCCTAACCTAACCTAATCTTTTTTATTTTTTTTCCTTACGTAAAAACCAACCTAACCTTTTTTTCTTTGTTTTATGATATTGTTTACATGAAAATACCTCCAGTACACACGCACCTGATTTTCAGTCTTGGCGACGCAGGCCTCCAGGTGGCACTGCCACTCGATGGCTCGAAGATACAGCAGGTGCCAGCGTCGCTCGAGAGCGCGTGCCGCGTCCCCTCCGCCACATAGACGCACCACCGAGCTCACGATGCGCCCGTGGCATTCCACGTCACGTTGCAATACCTGATGACAAACGACATGTTGCATTATTTCACTATTCTTATTATTTTCACGTATTAATATAGAATTAGTAATTTAAAGAAGACTAGCGTTTTTAATATTACTAAAATTCTTGTTAAGCATTTCAATTAAGCTTATGATACTTGTGCTAGGTAAGAACTAGAGAGAACTCACGACGTACAGATGTTAAACTCTGACCATACCTACTACATTGTTTTTGCATAAAAAAATGTGGTAGAGCCATGCAAGATGAGAGATTCATCTTCAACGTCAAAAACCTACGGTAATTCACTGATAGGCCTCACCTAAAGCCAATTTCTGTACTGTTTTATATTCAAGTTAATTTTAACTCAGACGGCTTTCAAATTTAGTTGATTTAATAAAATTTTCAATTTAAAAATTATAAGCAAGTACAATGAAGTGTACTTCATTAAACGAGTCCAAAACTTCAACTATATGTTTAAAGAAAATGAATGATTGCTTGGATGTAAAACTGAATGGAGGCCTATCAAATCAAATTATTCTATCCGATATGAAACGTTAAAATTAAAAAATATGACTATAACAACACAAATTAAAACAGATATGTGTAATCTAACATCTTTATATTCAATAGTGCAATCAATACATAAATTGTTTTCATTGAATGCAATCATAAACTATGAATTCTTATAGGAACAATCATAAAAATACAACTCGATAAGCAGTTACACGATAAATAATAACCATCGATGATCATAAAGAAAGTTCGGCCCTATAGCATTCCTGCCAATAAAAATATAATTCGAGTCCGTTCGAAGTCTAACGGTGTATTCGAGGGTCAAAGGCGAGAGGCAGATCTAAAGCAACAATGGTTGTTGACTTCCGTTTTTTATCTTTTTTTTTATTACAACCATGGAGAAAACATACCAATTGTCACGATTTTTCGAAATATTGTGCCAGAAGTGTTGTAAATAGGACAAGTGCAAGTTTTAGGTTTTTAGGTTTGATGCAGTGCTTTACCATGCAATTGAGTCGCTATGATCTGTAAACTGTGTGTTATCGAATAATTACAACATTGCCTTATTCAAGAGACGAGTAAATATGGCTACGACAGTCCGGCAATCCCCAAGAATGTCCATGGGGGACCGGTAATCACTTATCATCAGCTAACATGCTTGCTCGTTTGCTTCCCTATCCCATAAAAAAAATATCAGATGAACATGTAGGTCATTTACTTGCTCTACTTTAAAATAAACGTCCAAAGTTCACTACGATAAATGTAATTAATAAAACAATAGCAACATATTGTGAAGGAATGATGCAAGTTTCGCTTCCAAAATCAAATTTGATAATAATAATAATTTGAGAAAATTTCAAAATTACCATAATCTTTATAGTTTTTTGGAAGGTTTTATCATTTCGTTTCTTAAAGGCATTTGACATTCAATTTGGAAATATATAAAATATTCATATATTTCCAAATTGAATGCTAATTACATACTGTACATACACTATTAGAACAAGCTATTATTAATATATTTGATAATTTTACTGTTTAAATGAATGTCTGTTAACTTGAAACAGACTGCGATGATTATGCCTGACTGATGATTCTACCATATTTTAAGAAAATTTTGTGCTTAAAATTGCGAAAATAAACAATTTGAGATGTTCTTATCACAAGAAAGGAGCTAACCCGTACGATTTCGTTTTATACTTATGTTAGTACTATTTCTGTAAATCAGGGAATAAAATAAAAAATATGGTTATACTTTTGAATTACGTCCGCGGAATCCTAGAAAGATACCCGCGGATCCCAGGTTGGGAAACGCCGCTCTAATGAGATGAATTCCGTAACAATGATACGTATCGATTGTACAACTGATGCTTTCGTACAAATTACCATCAGCACAGGTAAACGGTGGTCGTCCGCCAAATTACAATTTATCGAGACCGTTTGCGGTCGTATCGATTTCGATTACGCCCGGGAAAACGCTTGGTTACTCAAATCGAAGAAAGTTTCTGGTTCTATAAAAGTATTATGAAGTTATATAGACGTATTTTTAAATATTTTTTTTATGTAACAAGTTAACGTTTATTATTGGTAAGATAATAAGTGGTATAAATGTAACTGAGTAATAGAGCGATAAAATTACTAACGCTAGCCGTTGTAAATACATAGTCCCATTTTTTATTAAAATAGTGATTTGTAATTTTATTATAAAAAGTAAGCAGCGATTGCTCAGTTGGTAATGATTGCGCTTACGATATCAAGTCGTTAGTTCGTATCTCCCATTAGACTATTGCTATGAAACATATTCTCTTGGAATGGTTAACAAGAATTCCAGTACTATCAAAACAATGCCATTAGCAATGATTTCGAAAAAAAATGTAAAGTACAACAATCTAATGCTTATTAATGATTTTACTGTATTATCACGTAGTATCGTTCGATGTGTGCAAAAGTCCGGAGGGCAAATTTTGCTGAATGGATCTGGAATTGAGCCTTCGAAATTGGGCCTTCAGTTTAGGCTTTCGTGTTGCGGATGTCCGTGAGAGCTGCTCATTGCTTATCATCAGGTGATCCGCTGTGTCGTGTAACTATCAATTACATTAAAAAAACGACAAAGTAAATAAATACAAATCGCGAGAGAGAGAAAGAACATTTTCATTTCTATTGCATCAACATTTATGTCGACCGTACAAATACTCTGTTTCATAAATGAATACACGATAAAGCCCAAGAAACATTCCGTGCCCATTGTTCAAGTAACAGTGTTTCTGTCGATCTCATTGTTATCCCATGGTGTTGCCTCCTGCACAACGTCCGTTTTGTATTACCAGTGTTTATCGCTGGACCACGTCTTGGTGCAGTAACTATTGTAAACAAAGACGAAAGATGAGTTTCATTAAAATTGAAGGCAATTCTATTTCCACGAATAATATTAGGTATTTTTATATAAATATTTTTTTCACACAAGAATCTTTATATATTTATAAACTTCTATTTATTTATAAATGGTAAATAGTCGTTTTGTTAACTTGATTTTTAACATAAATATATTTTTTAATGAACAGTCTGAATTGACGTGCCTTATAATAGCAGTTGTTTCTAATTTTTCCAAACTCAACCACTATTTTATGATAATTACAAATATTTATTTGATTTATTTTTAAGTCATCATTAACTTCAATTTGCAACAACCACGATATACTGAGAAGGAATAAATAGTGACTAAGCCCAACATCTTGAAAGATTAATGTATGATGCACAGTTTCACCTACATAGTAATGGTAAAAAATAGAGGCTGTAAAAAGGACCAACAGTAATTCCACCGCCGCATCGAACCTACGGCTTAAAATCGTAAGTGCAACCTCTAACTATGTGCTATTATTGCTTGACTTGATTGGGATGTGCAATAAATACTTAAACCAAATAAAATATTTATTGCAGTAATTTCATATTCAACATAAAACTTAGGTAATTTATAAGAACACATCTGATTGTTAACGTATTAATATAACAGTAAAAATTAAAAAAGGAAATAACAAGTAACTAAAATTTAAAAATCTACTTATATTTATTTCGTAACTTAACTAAGAACAAACCCGAAACAAAAATTGACGGTAAAATGAGTTATAATATTTTTATTAATATCTATTGTTTATATGTTGTATAAAACTAAAAACACAAAATAGATTTTATGTTATCATGAATTCTAAAATCGGGGAGAAAGATATTTAGAATTATGTTATGGTGATCGTTGCTCGGGCAATGATTATTTTGAAGTATTACTACGAATCCAACTGATGTTCTCTTCAAAAGTTAATCAATATTAAAAATTAAAATTTAATAATACCGTAAAGTACCTACTGCGTAAAATATATATATACGTAACGTATGCAAATAAATTTTCAGTCTATTATTCAAATTCTTGTTAAGCTATATCGCGTATATATAATATTAATACATAATTATTCCATACGATCGATAGCCGACAACTGTTTTTTCTTCTCGTGTTGAGAAACTACGAACCATAGTATGTATAGTGTTGATGGGTGTAATCTGGTCAGATTCAGGTTGACTCTCTCCCAGAGCACTTTTCTAACAAACTTTTTATTTTAATATATCTAACAGTGGCACGAATGGGCAGGCTCAATCGGGGAGGTACCACACTCTAATTTCCGTCTTAAGTTGTAGCATTTGTTTATTTGGTTAAATTAAGCTAAACACAACAGAAACTAACAACTTACATACCTACGTATATTTAAAGACTACTTAGTGTTCCCAGATACAAATATCGTTTTACTAAATATAAAATATACTTTACTAATAGAAATATAATTTACTAAATATAAATAATAAAGAAAGGTATTTTTTTTGCCTTCGTATATACTTAATATTATCCGGTAGATGGCAAACTAAGTGTGAGAAAAATTATAGGGAGGCAAACGATATTTTCTCACCAGCAGTATAGATTTCTATATATAATATTCATAAAAAAATGTTAGCTTATATAAGCACACATTGTTACTGCTACGGCTGAAATACACTTTCAAGATCCAAATGACTAAAGTTGAAACGTATCGAATTGTATATCTGAATGTACATATGAATTGATTAGCGTACGATAAATGCCGTGAGGTCTTTACACGCGGCTTCGCTGTAAATGATGTCACCATGGCATTTAGAGATGAGATGTAAGAAACCGATTTCGTGATATGCCGATGCGAGAGCGTGTGATAATACTGTTTTGAGTAATATTAACATCTCGTCGCGCGTAATTTGTATTAAATCTTATGATATTGATTTTTAAATTTTATATATTATTTCGTGATAACCCCTTCGGACCTCGTGTGCAGAATTATGCACATAATGTTTAAAGCCTTATAATATTTTTATTTTACTAAGTTTACTCTTCCGCCATTTGTGTGCATATGCCGGAAAATTCGGAAAACTTAATAAATATGTATGATTTTTCACACATTTGGTTTTATGATGTTCTTCTTACTAATAATTAGTAAAAAAAATATTTTATTATCCATTAACAATAATTCAGGTCTGAAGGGGTTAAGTTTATACAAAAAATTAGATGACGATATAGATGACAACTAGACACGAGACTTAGAGGAATATTATTGTATTGAATTAAAAAATAGCAATTTTGTTAATTTTTTTTTCGACAGGCTATATTTGTCCCACTGCTGAGTACGGGCCTCCCCATTTCTGGAGGAATGGACGTTGAACCCACCACGCTTGTCCAATGTAGATTGGCGGGGTTACCAGACTCGGAATAAATATCTGTAGGCCACACATATATTTATTCCTATGCGAGGATCGAACCCGCGACCACTGACTTCGTAGGTTGCAGCCTAGTAACTGAGCCAGACTCCGTGGACGGGGGGCCGCGCCACTGAGCCAATAGGTCGTAAATTATTTTATTATATAGTATTATTAACAGATAAATGTTACAAGGTTCGGGTTGACTGCGTAATGCGTTGTCTATTTTTTTGATTTTATAAGCGTATATTTACCAAGTACCATGAAGTTATAGGTCAATATGCGTCACGTAATCGATGGCCTAATAGTCTTGAAATTTATTTCAAAGAAAAAATAATAATATCGAAATAAACATTTTTAGAAATAACGGTTCTCTATTCAAAATCAACGTATCGTAAAAAGCAACTTCAATACCTAATGGCAAAAAATAATATCGTACGACCTCCTCGTGTCGAATCGCGCCACTGCAGAGCGCGGCCGTGATTTTTTTCATTTCAAATTCTAACCAAGTATCTTTTATCAGTATATACAAATGGTGTTTAACTTTACACCATCATCAATTGTAATATAGTTCAAAATTGACGCTGTTGATACACCGCCAGCAAATGATAACTTGGTTGCATCATAAATTGATAGTTCGTGGTTTCACGAGTGCGCCTAAATGTATTGAAGAGCTTTTTCTTTGATAACATGCAGGCTCGAAGGTTGCGCAAGTAGGGAGCTAATAGGTTCCTCTGTGAACCAGTCACGATTGTATCGAATCCGACTCCATTCTGTGCGGCGCTGACGGCATATGTACTTAACAAAAACGTTTGTGGTGGCAACTGAGTTGTTGTCGATAGAAGACTATTGAAATATTACTCTTTTGTGCTTTAATGATAAATTGTTTGTATGATTAAAAAAAACAAAATAGCAACATTGTCGATACGTTTTTGGTCCTATAAAAAGTGAACTTGAGGTGTTGAAAATGTGTATAGGCGAAGTTGATTACTTTTTATCAGACTTGCTCGTTGCTCGCTTGCTTGTTTGCCTTCCTATTCCATAAAACAGAACTACAAGTTTATGTAACAACTTTTTAAAAATTTTGTTTTAAAACGAGAGAATACACGTATAAATACACTTGAGTGAAAAAAAGAAAAACATATATTAAGTCACAATAAAATCTATCCCATTTTTCAAAGCAATCCAATGTAACGTTTATTATACATCCATTGTAAATCTATTCCATTTTTAATAAACGGTTTTATTAATTTCTTCTATAAAAACGTGGGGTGTATAAGAACCTATATAATGACTGCATAATTAAATAACAACGACTTGTCTAGAAAAATGAGCTTAAATATTTCAAATGCACCCTATGTTTTTATTCTAGTTTGTTAAAAGTCCCAAAATTATTCCGCTGACAAAGAGACAAGGAGCCGCTTGACATCCCACAAGAGAAGACACCATTATTAGTATTGCAAGATTTCTTACCAGATGTCATAATCTCAAGAGTGTCCAGATTTGTATTGTAATAATATTCTAGTTTATAGTACAGATGATAATCAGCTGTATATGTATATAATTTTCCAGTTCATTTACCTACTTTTTATTAAAAACAATATAAAAAAAAGAATATTGTAACACATTGATGTCTATATAAGTATTATATAAGATAATGCCGTCAGTGGACTAATGGACGGAATTCATACAACTAATGCCTGGTAGGAAATCGACGGCATGTGAAGTGTAAATAGCGTGAAGTAGGTCAAATTTAAGAATAAAAACCACTGACTTCAAACCGTACACACGTTAGAAGATTAATGCGGAATTGTGTTAATTACGTAGCCACGTTTTGAAAGTTGAGGTTTTGCCGTCTTAATTTATTTGTTCACGTAGAGCCACATGTTCATAAGACTGGGCACGGTTCAACCCATTTCTGAAGGAACGGACATTAACGCACCACGCTTATCCAGAGAGAATTGGCGAGGTAACCAGACTCAGAATAATTAGCTGTAGGTTATACATATATTTATCCCAATGTGGGGATCAAAACTATTACCATTGACTTCGTAGGTTGCAGCCTAGTCACTGAGCCAGCGTGACGCGTAATAAATGTAATCTAATATATTACAAAAATACTTTACTTCATGTCCAAAGAATATTACGTGCAATATATAAAAATTATAAGTGAATTATTTTTTTTTGATAAAATTATTTTTTACCTCACGACGGTAGCATTTAGTTACTTTGATCTCGGTATAGTTAATGAAGGATAATCAGATATATAGTAACAGCTGCGATATAGAGGCAAGTTGTTTTTCACTTATTGTCATAGTGTATAGATCGCATCATATTAACTGAAAGATATCATCACCATCAACGAATTGCGACATTCTGCAGGTGAACATAGTTTTCCCCCAAAATGCGCCACCAACCATCTATCTTCGGCTTCACGCATCCAGTTTCTGACACGCCTTGCGGAGATCGTCGCTACAAATGGCCCGAGGGCAACCTTCCCTACGTTTGCTAAAACCCGGTCTGCACATCAGCACTCGTTTACTCCAGCGGTTGTCAATCAGAAGATATCTAGGATTAATAATTAGTTTCATAAACATTATGTATCTGATATTATCGCACAAGATAGTCAATAAAAGCGGTCGCTCTCTCTTTCTCACCCAGTTGGTAACGAACGGGCTTACGATATGAGGTTCTGTGATCGTATATTCTATTGGAATACTACTGAAGTGAACCATTTCCTACCACAAGCAATATTATTAGCTTACGTGGAATATTTAAAATTATTCTAGTAATATTAAAAACATTGCTAGTATTCATTTAAGAAAAGCCAAAATACTATGTCTCAAAGTACTGTATTACATAGTATTAAGACGAATGCTTTTATTGTACAATAAACTCATAGTGCGGGAGTAATAAAGTTATCTACGGACAGCTGGTCGGCAACTGCAATAAAGCCAAGGTACGACGGTAAGCTCCCTTCACTGAGCGCGAACCGTTCATTATTCGATCACATTGTACATTATACACTGCACATAGTCATGAATAAGTAACGTGTATTTACGGAATAACGAAAAATAAAATATCAGACCTTAATAACGTTTTGTTAGAGTATATTTCTCTATTAGCTGCTC
>JASFAT010003209.1:0-12453 GCA_031353405.1 Baronia brevicornis
GGGACCGTCGTCAGTGGTAAAACTCTCGAAGTTGTCCAGGAGTATATCTACCTCGGGCAAGTCTTGCAATTGGGTGGAGACAACTTCGAGAAAGAAGCCGATAGAAGGATTCAGTTAGGCTGGGCAGCATTTAGGAAACTCCGTCCGGTCTTCTCGTCGCCCATACCTCAGAGCCTGAAGACGAAAGTCGACGAAAGTTCGACCAGTGTGTCCTACCCGTACTCTCCTACGGCGCCGAAACGTGGACGCTGACAGTCCGTCTGCTTCATAAGCTCAGAGTCGCTCAGAGAGCTATGGAGAGAGCTATGCTCGGAGTTTCTCTGGTAAGATATGTTTCGGAATGAACAAATCCGCCAGAGAACTAAAGTCACCGACATAGCCTTTCGAATTAGCAAACTTAAGTGGCAATGGGCTGGTCACGTCTGTCGGAGATCCGACGATCGTTGGAGCAGACGAGTGCTGGAGTGGAGACCGCGTCTCGGTAAACGTAGTGTGGGACGCTCCCCGGCTAGATGGTGCGACGATCTGCGCAGGGCGGCTGGCAGAAACTGGATGCGTGTAGCCGAAGATCGGGCTAGGTGGCGCTCCATGGGGCAGGCCTATGTCCAGCAGTGGACTGCCGCAGGCTGCTGATGATAGGCAAGTTTGGGTAAAAATAGCCCGATGGGAATGTGTCAATACAGCAATACCTAATATACAATTCAACACGTTAAAAACCTTACGAATAAGCACTTCTAGAAGTTATACCCCACACCACCAGTCCGCAAAAACACGGCGTTTGCATATATCGTTTTACTTTTTATTTTCTCTTTAGCCCGCGGACACAAAGTTGATAAAGCTATTAAAGCCAAACAGTCTACAAATAGAAATCAAATGCAAGTAGATCATCAAAACTCTATTATAGCTCACGTGTAAATTTTGCGATAAAACAAAATTATTATATCTTCCTATCGTCCCTTGTTAGCTTGGAAGAGTATGTAATAATAAATATTAATTAATTTCTCTTTTAAGCGTTTAGTAGTAATTATGTTGTGTTTAATTAGATCAATTTCTAAACCTGATATTTATATGTGGGAACAGTAAGTAGCATCTGTATACATATATTTTTAGCCAATTAGCATTAAGCTAAAATTCTCCCAAACATTTTTAAGTATAAAATAAATGAAATGTGAAGTAGGTATTTCTTTATTCGAATATTTTACAGTAATATTTAGTCATAGTTAAAAAAATGATGCAAAAGTTAGAAAAAGATCGAGCAACACTCGAATTTCCTTTTAGAAATTGAACGAGTGCAATCGATTATTCGATTCTTTTTTTAAAAAAATCATATTACAACCTGAATTCTCCTCTTCAGACTCCGGGCATGTTTGAACGACAAATGGGGGATACAATTACGACACACTGTGAAGAGGTTAATGGCTTAGAAGAAATTACAGGGCAGTGCAAAGGCTTAAAGGTGAACAAAGTATTTTAAAACTGAAAAGATAAATTACATGCGCTAGTATCTATATTCTCTGTCTATATCAGAGATTCGACGACATTGTTTTACTAAAGTAAATCGTTTGCAATAGATGTATAGAACAAGGAAGATTAGAGGTAGTCAATCTGATCTCTACCGCTCATTAGTGTTCGTTCAAGCTTCCATAGTAGGCGATAGCTAGCAAATATTTATTCAGCCAAACCTAACGAAAATCTGACGACTTTGTTATTTTGTAATTTTTCCCGCCATGTTACACAGTGACGTTAAGTTTTTATTTCATGTTTATAATCTCATGTTATTATCAATTATATAGTTTAATTCTGGTGGCGTATTACTTAATATAGTTTGAGTAAGGCATAGATGTGAAGAGAAATGAAATAGATGTGTGTATCGTGTGAAATAGATGTGTGTTTTAACTTGACTGCAATAGTCCATGCGATTTTTTGTAGAACAGCCACCATTTTATCAAAACATGTTGTGACAAGAGGAATTTACAAGATACTTATAATTGTACATTGTCTTATTGACAGTGGAATGATTGATGAAAAAAACCTCAAACAAATTTCTTTTTAAAATCAAAGTCCGATAATTTTTTAAGTCCTGCTCACAAGGATGTGAGTACTTGCTGCAAGGTGAATATTTTTTTTTTAATTATTTTTTCTTTTTTCTCTCGTGTCTATATGTATGTGTGTATTGTAAGCTTGCCGTGTACTTTTTTGTGTGAGGATTTTAAAAAATCCTGCGATATTAATACTTATTTTGGGTCTACTTAAATTTAGGGTGAAATTGGCAAAATTGCAGGGTGTTGGTGAACGAAGTGAGTGCAACATTCCTCTAAGCGACTCATCGGACACGCTGGTGTGTTCCCCGGCACCCCGCCCCCGCCACCACCCCCGTCCAAGCCCGCACACCGCGCTACTCTCATCCTCCGACGACAGCGATTGACTGTACTTTGTACGCGTTTACATTGTTTTTTTATTCAAGATTAAACTCGTTATTGTAAACTTTGTTTCTTTTTTTTTAATTTTAAGTAAACAACACCTAGATCCGTGGTACTCAACCTTTTTGCATAGGTGCTACAAACACGTGTTAGTCGTGGTGTCGGGGTCCGTGCCACCACTGTGGCAGTGGTGCAGGGAAAATTTTAAAAACCAAAACATACTAGAATAATAAAGCTAATTTAAATCCGTGTTAAATATAAGAAGCAGCAAATAAAGTAAGGGGCCGTCTATAAATTACGTCACATGAATTTTATGATTTTGGAGCCGCCGTTAACGCACGTGTAGTTGAATTTATAGTTTTAACAGTGTATTTACACCAGTTGTCGAAACTCAAGAAAGAATACCTTTTACAAAATGTGTGATTACTTGCTTTCAGACAAACATCCTCCCTCTTTAGTTTTATGAGTAGTAAACATAATCGATTTTTAATCAATCGATTATTTTTTTTCCAACAATCGATTTTCTTAATAATAATCAATTTTTAATAAATGGATTTTAAAAATTACACTAATTTTTTTTATTAAACGTTAAGATATAACTGCTTTAAATCAAAGTTGCGTACGTTGACATAAACCAGAATAGCCAAATTACACATTTTGAGTTTTAAAACAGCGCTATCTCTGCGATGCTTTAAAAAACCCAAAGTAAGTTCATTAAATAATGCAGTTTAAATAAGTATTGGCTTAAAGATAAAAATGTCTTCTAACGGTAAGTCATCTAAAAGCAGCTGGCGGAAGTCACAAAGCCACAGCAAAACGCAACGACTGCCCAAAAAATTCAAAATGTAGTAATACTAAAAATTTAAAACAACACATGGAAGAATATTGTCAGGAAGATACGTTCTCTTAAATACGGTTTTTATTTTAGGGAAACAGTTACCAAAATTATTGTTTATAAACTCTAACAAATTACTTTTTAGTTTTCTTTCTCTTTCAGATTTAAAGTTTAAAGAAAGACTTAATTTACTTTTTAGCTTGGAGATCAGTAGATAGTCGTTTTTATATTATTTATACTAACCGTTTTATTAAATTTTTATTGTAGTCAAATGTTTAGAAATTTTTTTTATTGTTTTTATTTAAAGTGTAAATTATTTTTTATTTTAGTTTGAAGACCAAAATTTGTCGTTTTATTATTTTGTACTTAACGTTTTGTTTTAATTTTATTCTAATGAAATGATAAATGATACTCAACATTTGTGATAATAATTATTTCTTTTTTTTTATTGTTTAAACTTTAAGTTTAAATAAATATTTGTTTTGTATTTTAATTTTAAGACTAAAAAATAGTTTCGCTTCTTGTACTAATCTTTTTGTTTTATTTATATTTCAATAAAATGTTGAATAGTACAAAAATTCGTAATAATAATTCTGTTTAGTTTCCTTATTATTTAATTTAAAAGTTTAAAGAGACATTTGTTACGTTTTTTAATTTTCAAACCAAAAATTTATCATTTCAATCGATTTTTATTTGAATGAATCGTTAACATTAATCTGTTAGTTTCATTATTAAATAGAAAAAATCGATATTCCCACTAAAAAAATATCATTTCTTCTAAATTTTTCGATATTTTAAAATCGATATATATTACAGAGAACAAAATCAATTATTAGGTAATCGAATAAATTTATTTCACTCAAAGTCGCATCCCTGGACTTTTTCTTTTTAGCCCCTAGACTTATCTCTTACTGCTTCCTCTCCTTTCATATTTCAAAAGCAGAAACCCATCTACACTGTCTGTGGTTTATACAATGGTAGAGAATACTAATATAATACTTATTATCAAGTAACCACTGCTACATTGCTCTTTTATAAAATAGTCAAATTACTTCCATTATGAACTTGACAAAGGCAGAATTAATGGTTGCTATGGTACAAAGATATCATAAAAAAGAAGACAAAAATACTTCCTAATTTTACTCTTCTATTAAATTTACAAATAATAACACTATTTTAGTTCTATGAGGCCTTTTCATTCAATTTAACATTTTTCTGTTGTAACTTAGCAATCATCATTTTCTCTTTAGCCTCCATTTTGGCTTGACGTTCAAGTTTCTTCTGTTCCTTCTCCCGTTTAGCCAACATCTCTTGGAATCTTTCATCACGCGGGTCTAAAGTAAATCCAAAATGTCTTCTTACTTCTTCTACGAGACGCTCCTTCTTAATCTGTAACAAAATATTCACACTTAAATGCTAAAAATGGTAAAAAGATGAGCGGTTGGTATATAAGGGGAGCTTGGACCAACAGTATCAAGCAAGTGGGTTACCCTATGGTAAATAATCACTACAGATGGACTTCTGCAAAACCAAGATCCTTGCATTGTGTGAATAATGGCAGGGAGAAAGAAGTTATGCTACAGAAAGAGTAAAGTTTAAGAAGAGGAAAGGCGAATTATTACAGTTTAGGACATAAGCATTAAATGTACAAGTTTTCAGCAAAAATAACTAACTTTGTTGGCTCAAAGACCCATAGAGGATTTTGAGCTCTGAAAACCGAAAGGAAAAATAACATTGCTTAGGATATACAAGGAGAAGATAAATCTAAGTTCCCAAATACTGTTAATAGTTTGTATTTTTTGCAACAACAAATATGAAGAGAGAGACACAAGATGAAAAATGCAACAGAGAAAGAGAAAAAAGACGAGAGTTACTTAGAACCGTTAACACTGTTTAGTTAAACAACTATTAAGTTTTGTTAAATTATTTGCATTTGTATGCACAAAGGAGAGACCTAATCTTTCTCTATATATCTTAATTTTTTTATTAACCTTTGCAGCTTGAACTTCAGCAGTTTTTTTAGCAATCTTTTCATTGAGCTCTTTCTTCCATTGCTCCAGTTTTTCAAATTTAAGAACAACTTCCTTTTGCCTCTGTTCAATTTTTAATCTTTCTTCTTTCCTTCTTGCTGCTACCTTTTCCATCATCTCTTGAATTGTGAATGGGAAAGCTACTGCTTCATACTCTTTTTTTTCTTGAATATCTTGTTTTGTTGGCCAACACAAACCTTAAAATGGAAACATAATAATTTATGATTCAAATTAATTAAATATATATGGGGTTGAATAAAAGGATGCTTAATAGCATTCTGATGCCTTGACCTACACACCACCCTCACCTACACATGGTAAACCTTGATGAATCGCAGGTGTTACTTGTACAATCCGACATTAGCTATCCTATAATCAAAGCTAGATATAAAATATTACAATTATTTTTGATTTTAACCTCTTAGGCCCAATATACCACTTTAGTGGCTTTTGCAGATGTCTTCTTTTTAAATGATGTGCCACTATAGTGGCTTTTGTGGAAGTCTTTTTTATGAATGACATACCACTATAGTGGATATTGTGGATGTCTTCTTCCTGAACAACACACCACTATAGTGGCTTTAGTGAAGAATATCTTCTGGAACAATGCGCTACTAGTAGCACACTCAGTCACTGTTTAAATTAAATGTTCATTTTCACATATTGTTTCATACTTGTTTTGCCTTCACATCTGCTGTACAAAGAAGTAGCTCCATGTAAAATTCAGCCATGCGTAAGAGGTTAACCACTGACACTTTCGTAATTAATAAATAAGGGCCAATGCCTTCCTCCTACTTTATTCCCTGCTTCTCATACCATCATTGTTCCAATCCCATTATTTACATTCATAATTCAAGGTGAGCACTGCATCTGTAGTATCCTTGGTATTGCAGACATCCATGTGCAGCTGTAATTATCAGGTGACCTCACTGCTCATTTGTATACTTCTATAAGAAAAGAGAAGCATCAAAAGATGCTTGGTAGATGTGAAACATTGACAACTGTTCAGTCTCCGCCATATGCTCATGGCCATGTGTCAGTGACCCTGTATAGAGTCGAGTGGAGGGTAGCATTGCCTCAGGGATCATAAATGAAGGATTTATTAGGACCGAGTTGAGCATAGTAAGGTTGTAACTAGTAACTGGTAAAATCTGAATACTTTTAATCAACTCTCCAATATTCAATACTTTTATAAATATTCAAATCCAAATTTAAAAATACCAATTTTTATTAAAAATATAACTTTTTGAGTACTTACTGGGATTGACTCCACTGAAAACACCATATTTACCATACATCTTCCTATTATATTTTACAGTTAAATGTGCGAGGCTCATTGGTGTCTCATATGGCCGCTTTCCATTTACTAAGTTAAAGTGAGCTTGAGATAGTTTCGACTTATTTCTTTTCTTTTCTATCTCGGCCTCTTTAGCCTGAATATCATCAGTATCATCTATAAAAACTTGTTCATTTTGTTCTATTTCAGTAGTTGTTGAAAAACGACGTAAAGAGGATATAAGATTTAAGCGAATGCAACTTGGTCGCACACATAAACTCATTTTTACGATATCGAAACCAAAGACCTGGCAAGGCAGATTAAGGAGGTTACAGTTTTCAATATTCACTAGTATTTAGAGCTTAAGTATATATAAAATTTGGATTTCTAAGGTTATTTTGACGTTTTTAACATTATCATTTTTGACAAACAAGTCAATTTAATTCAATTCTTTCATTAAGATTGACCAGTGAATTTTGCCAGTGTCAAGTCAAACAGGAGTCACACAATCAAATAAAAACAAAAAATATAAATATATGGAAATACCGTGGTAACTTTCACAAAAGTACTAGAGAACTAAAAAAATAACAAAATGAATAATTATAGATAAATTTAAAGAAGAATATGATCTTAATACCATTATAATTAAATAAACAAAATGACGTGAACAATAATAATAATTATTTACATAAACGAAAAATTACATAAAAGAAAAATTAGACTACAACAACTACAAACGAATCTAATTAAAACCCATTAGGAATTTTAGATTAGTTGGGCGAGAAATACTTGAGAAGATTATGTCGTATAAGACAAATAAGTCAGTTACATTTTTCATACCAAACAAAGTAACATATTTTTGTATCTCAAAACTCTAATATTTTATAATTTCATCTTAAATATACTTAGTAAACATTATTAAGATTTAACATAAAATAAAGAAAAAAAATATTCCTTTGAATTTGAAAACTGACCCGGGGGTCGTTTTAATATTCACATAAAATAATATAACAAATATATTATTACATGAAAAGAAAGATACATTCAGATACTTTTATTTTATTAGTTTTTTTATTTACTTTTGTTATTATAGATATGTGTTTATATGGTTTGGCCAATACATTATTCGAATCTATGTTGCCTATGATTTATAAATTTTCATTTACAGAGAGAGCCTAAGTTTTGTTTGTGGCAAGTACAAGTAATCAAATCACTACGTCATTCATCCACAAATCAAGTAATCATTAGTTTTATTCATTTGTCGGCTTCTATCTTTTCTAAATAATTCCAAATGGATGACTTCGGCGATGATTTTGTTCAACCAGAAGTAGATCCAGCTGCAGAGTTCCTTGCCCGTGAACAGAACCAGCTGGCTGGCCTCGAAGATGAATTAGAAACAAGTGCTCCGCCCCCTGTTGCAGCTCCTGCATCGAATGGTTTAGATGACTTCGTTGGTAATAATTTTTTGTTTACTGGATATTCCTGAATATATTTATTCAGCCATATTTATCGACCCATTTTTTTTTCTTGAGTTATCTTTTGTTATAATTAATATAATTATAATAAAAAATTGCGAGAGAAAATATCAATTATTCCTTACGTTCATACTGAAGATACTTAATGCCATGCGTAATTTAACTGTGATGTGAGATTAAATACTTCTTAGATTGATTTTTAATATTTATTTACACAATATACAATAAAATGTAATTTCTTGACTATGAACTGCTTTGTGACTATAATTTTTAGGACTAGAGGGAGACAATCTTTGATATAAATAAAATTAGTAATGTTCAATATATATGCTGTATATTCTTTGTTCATAACTGCAATTTTTTTTTAAAGTTATTTACATACATATGAAGATCAATAAAATACTAACTTTAATGTACTATATAAATAGAGAAAATAAAAATTAAATTTAATATCTATATAATAATAATATCTATGGGTTGGTTAGGACGGGTAATTATATTTTAATTGTATCTCACCTTCTTCTGCATCTAAGTACCCACATTTCAAAATTCATTTCATTTCAAGATTGGGTTATAATTGTGTAATGGTTTGTGTAACTATAACAAGATGTGTAATGCTATTGTAACAAATTCCTTCAGTAACAATTACATAAATTCTTTCCATTTATTTGTAAAAGTGTCCCCCCGTTAATCTAGTAGTAAATTTTCAAAACAGTTCTGCATAATATAATAAAAGATGTGAGGTCCAAAATCTTCACAGGGTTATGTAAGGCAAGCATTAATTCATAAAATCATCATCAATATAGCTTTCTAATGCTGGACATGGCTCATTATTTACTCCTATAGTTTCATTGTAGTTATACACCATGGAAATTATTCGACTATGGTTGCCTGTGAATACCTTAAACACACCATCGATTGAAACTATTGCTGTAGGTAGTAATTATTTTTGAGTTTGATATTTTTATAAACTTTTGTGCTTTTTGCACCAACTATTAGTATATTATTATTTGTACATTAAAAAAATACAACAAATATTTTTGATTAGATTTTTTAAGAAATAAATATGTCTACCCTTCAAAGTGTAATAATATAAATTATATACTCCACAGAAATTCCAAGTTCAGCAGTGTTCGAATCAAATGATCTTCTAGATAGTGAGCCAGCTTCTGCACCAGTATTTCGACAAGAGAGAGAGGAACCTGAGAAGATTAGGATATGGAGAGAAGAGCAGAAAAATAGATTAGCAGAAAAAGGTAAGATTGATGTTGAAGGTCTGTTTCTAGAATAGATGACTCATTCAAAATATTGTAAATATAACATAATGTATTTTGCTTTTACAAAAAAATTGTATTGAATCCGTTGGATGAGCAACAGTAAGAAATTAAAACATTCTGGATACCCAAATCCACCTTATAAAGTTGGTGATTACAATACCATTCCTTTTTTTTCTACTGACTTTTAGTGTTGTATTGAGTGGTTGATTATTTTTGTCTTAAGATGCTGAGGAAGAAAGAAAGAAGGAGGAAATGCTGAAGGTTGCCAAAAAAGAACTAGAAGATTGGTATAAAACTCATGAAGAGCAAATTGCTAAAACCAAAGCTGCAAACAGGTAAGCTCTAAATATATAACATATGGAATACATTTAGATATATGATTTTATCAAATATTGTTGTGTAACACATATGAAAAAGCATTTTTTTTATAAAACGATTAAAACCTTATTTTGAAATATCAAAATCCTTATCAAGAAAACCATACAACTTTTAAAAATAAATTGACAAGACGTCCATCAATGTGTAACGAGAACAGTTCATAGAAAGTAGCTATGTGCGGAAAAGAGAGGATGATGTCTAGAAAAGACTACACATTGCTGGAACATTTTCGAATTTTGGGAATTTTGGGAAATTTTATTTTACATTTATTAGAAGAACTACAATGTATCCGTCTATCTTTTGTATTTTTCTCTCTCTTTGAACTTCCATACTATTATTTAGCTTGTACATAGTAATTTTTTTTTATAAGTTATGTATGTTAAGTGTTGTGCATGCAAAATATCTACTTTTACATGAAAAGTAATAAATTAAGTTTCTCTAGTTCTTAATTGAAATATTCAGAACTTAAGATGTACAATCTTGTTGGCAGTTTCTTCTAGACACATTGTCTTCTTCATCGTTTAATAGAATACAAATTAAAACAGTAAGTTCTTACTTTTCATGGAGCTACAAAATTCTTTTGTTCTTAGCCTCGTTCAAAATCTACTTCCAATTTCAAGCTCCAGTTAATATCTGTTTGTCTATCTCTTGGAGATCTTCCTTTGCTTGAAACAGATATAAGCGTAAATAATTATTATTTTATATAGTAATATTGTGTGTGATTTATATTTACTTTTGCATGCTATAATAATGAATCTTATTACTAATGTATTCTTATTTTCTTCTCGATGCCATCAGGGAGTCTGCTAAGTAAGTAAAGTAGTTAATATTTAAATGTTTACTAACAAATGGTTGTTATTGGTGATAGGTGGTATTTACTTTGTCGCTGTTCATTTAAGTTTTAGACAATTCATTGTAAATTTACTGATATTTAGGTGTTGGTCAGATTAACCTTTTGTTTCTGTTCAGTTATCATGGCTATTGTAACCTCATGTGTTATGATCAATTATTGCCTATTCAATTTATCTGTAACTAAAAAAGTGGTGGACTGAATATTGGCGTCTCTCAATTGGTTACCCTCAAATGGCAGGCCAGATATCTGGGTGCACCCGGGTCCCTCATGGATGCTGTAGGCAAGCTGAAGAGGCTGCTACAGTTCTTCGAGGAGCTGGGGTGGATAGAATAGAAGCTATCCATTCTGACAATACCCAAAATAATGACGCATAATGATGCCGAGTTGCGGAAAACAGCCCTTTACACCATCTACTCTCAAATGGATATAGACAACATGATAGAAAACTTTCTTTTTGACTTTTTACCAAATACAATATGTATACATTAGCTCAAAGATAGTTTTAATGGTGGCTGGTGTCTTCATTGTTCAATTTTTGTTCTTAAATAGTAAGAACAAAGATTCAAAATAGTACACGGCTATTGTAAAATTTTATTGTAACAAACAAAATATTACCAGTCACAAATAAGCATTCATTTATTTTTAAAAATACTCTTATATAGTCCTTATTTCTTTTCTCCCTGTGCCAGTCAATAAACAAATAATAAAAATAATAGAGAAAGATAGAGAATTTACAATTATAAATGTGAAAAAATACACAATCCATGTTTCAAACCGTAGTATCACAAATCTTTTTCAATTAGGATCGCTTTTCATATCACTAATATTCATGGAATTATTCATAGGGGCAAAATCAGATAATATTTTAATAAAACAGCACAGAATATATTAACATTACAATTACAAAATCTACCTGTCTATAAGACCAGGGATTTAAAATGGGTGGCATGAATGAGCAAAAACCGAATTCACAAAGATGTTCATAAATTAAAATATTCTCAACTAAGAAAAATAATTAAAAGCTTTTATATGCAGAAATGCAGAGAGAGCATTAGCGCGTGGATCTGAAGGAGGTGCTGAAGAGGGCAATGAGTGGACACGAGTGGCTGAGCTATGTGACTTTGGGCCCCGAAGAGGCAGAGACGTTGCCCGCTTGCGCTCCATCGTGTTGCAGCTAAAACAGTCTGGTGTCCGACCCAAGCATCCGCCTCGCTCTCCTAAAGTTGGGTAAGTGTAACAGCTGCTTATATTTGTTGTATATGAGGGTACTTTAGAAGTATGGCTATTTGAATTTACTCATCTTTATTTTCAAGGTTTAGAAAAAAATTAGTGAACCAGTTTTTATATTTAAAGTATCTTACGGTACTGTAATTGAGGAATATTTATAAAAATGTCAGGAATATTGCCAAAAAATTTTACATATTAAATTGTAGCTTATAAAAATAACTAAATTTGGACAAAACAAATTTTATATCCGGATTAACAGACTGTTGGTCAATCTGCCCTATAAGTAGTCTATTTGTTCGCAATATGAGATTTTAAAAAGATAATAAAATTGTTTTCTTTTGGTTAAATGTTATTATTTATCTTCTAAGATAATGTAGGCAGGTTGGAATCACACATTATGTTTATCAAAATTCTTGATACTGAGACATGTCTTCTCCAATAGATGATGGTTCAGCAACATACATGACCCAACCCAATGTTACTTCCATTTACTACCTCAAAAAGCTACCACTGGTTAGGTGCTTTGGCAAATTTCTCTATGTTAAATTGTGGCGATAACACCATCTAGCTTGTTCTTGCAGAAACTTTTACCTTTGAACAAAAAATCGGACTTTGTAGTCCTCGGAATAGGGCTACGTCGGCAATATATCCCATAGGCTATTGATAAATACTATAATAATTT
>JASFAT010000525.1:0-347393 GCA_031353405.1 Baronia brevicornis
TCGCAACGTCCTTCATGGACATTTATTTGTAGTGAGTAAGTTATTCACTCTGCCTATCGCATCGACCTTCAGCCGCGAGGTCTCGTATCATTTATCCTTCGTATAAATTTATGGCGTTCTTTTTTTAATGGGGTAAAGAGGCAAAGGAGCAACCGTGTCACCTGATAGAAAGCAATTTAGTGCCGCCCATAGACATCAGTAACATCATAGGCATCACAAATGTGTTGCCTGCCTTTGAAGTTTTTAAATTCGTATCGGTTCGGAAATGCCGCTATTCCACAGTGATCTTTTCAGATTCTCTTCTTATAACCAACAAAGATTCTCAATACCACATTTAGAATGCATCGGTGCGTTTTGCGTCAGCCACTTATATAGTATTGGTGTCTTTAATCCGTATTAAATAGCATTTACATTATGTTTACTTAACATATGATATTACATAAAGACTGAAATAATAAGACGATCATTTAATGGCGAAGGTCCCTACGCACGTAGTAAGGCACAGTGGCAAAGTTATCGCTTTCGTAATCAGTGGCCGCCAATTCAATTTCCACATCGAAGTAAATATATGTACAACCAATTAGGTTAAGGGTGACCTCAAATTAAGAGATTAATTTATTCTGTATTCGCCCCTTATTACTGAATCATGTACTTAAGAAATCGATAAAAATAATTTTTATTTAATTTAATACTTTATTGTACACAAAACACGACATACAAGAATTAAAAGGAAAGGAGAAGTACAAGAGCGAGCTTAACTCAAAATTGAGTTTTCTTCCAGCAAACCCAGGAGTGAAAGAGACATAAGATAAACTGTGAGGATAGAAATAAGTTTTTTTAGTAAATAAAGTAAAGTAATTTTAGTAAATAAAACATCTACAACAAAATAATTTCCAATAGATGTAAAGTTCACTAACCTGAAATGGAACTATGCTTCATAACTCGCCGTGAAAATAATAAAACTTAGCCAGCGTACAACTTTATAGGCTGTCACTATATTAGGTTATTTATAGGCTAAGTAATCAAACAACTGTTTAAATAAAAGGAATAAACCCATTTAATTTAACCAAGTACAATCGGAAAAGGTAAAAGTTTTGCACCATAAAGCTGGCATTTCCTTGGCCTATATCTAGGGCACTCTGACCCGGTGATATTTCACTGACCTACATACATACAGGACAATGATTACTCTGTGGAATTCTGCCGTCAACGGAAATAGGCGTGAATTTTCATGAAAATTCCCCAAAATTATTATTCTAAGAGACAGATCTACAAAAATAATTTATTGAAAAATGAATCCTCACCTGATCTCCCTCTCTGATAGCTTAGCTTCTTACATTAAGAAAGGTCTTGAAAGTACTTGAAACAGTGTAGATAGAAAACTTTACGGATGTAAGACTTCATTTTAATTGTAAAAACAATTCGAATTACATTTAAAGATTTTTAAAAAGTCGCCTGTCTGTGCCGGTAATGTAATGCGCTGAGTGTCAAACAAAAAATACATTTAATTTTATTTTATCGATCGAAAGATTTTATAAGTAAGTGATGATATTACATATTCAAAATTTTTTTTATGTTTTGGTTCCTACTGAGTATACTAATTTTTAACAACCACATTTCGTTTTCTTTGTATTTTGCCTAGACATGATCACGGGAAATTACTAAATGTGGGCCAATGTTGATTGAGGACAAAACTTGATTACTATATACTTTTTGTTTTTAGTTCTAGTTTTTGTTTTTTGTGTGCTCGGTTTGTTGTCCCTTGCAAATATGGTTCAATGGCAGAATTTAACTCATGGGTTAAATTCTCAAATCATAAAGGATGCTAAGGATAGCGCCTTAGCTCAATGCTAAGGATAGCGCCTTAGCATTGAGCTGCTAAAAGCCCAAATTTATTTCCAAAGTATCCGATATTGTATCGCCTTAAGATCAAGACTACCATTCGACATAAAAAAATTTATGAATATAGCAAATACTTCGATACATATAACTTGAAATGAATAACTTTTATGCTTATAAGCTATTTTGGTAAACCATATGCTCATAGAAGCCGCGAAAGGCCTAAGCACAGATGAAGTCAAGGACGACGTAAAGGCAATCAATGTAAGACGCTGGAGAGAATAAGCCAAAATAAGATCTGATTGGAAAAATTTACTGATACAGGCTAAGGCCCACCCGCAGCTGTAATGCCTTAATGATGATGATAAGCAACAATGCTGGAGGTTTTAGGTACCCTAAAGGTGTGCGCAAACAAAATTAGTATTCTCCGATCCAAATTTATCTGCACATAATAAAAAGAACGTTTGATATGATCGCTGAAGAATTAAGAATTACACAAATTTTTCGAACGAAAATTTATTTTTGTTATTTCATGAATTTTAATTTCTAAATAATAATGCCTGTTTCTCATAGACGTAGGCCTCTGCATGAGGCTTGTGGTCTCTACCACAGGCCTCCATCTGCTACAATCCCGACATACTTTCTTTGCTTCATCAGCATTCATGAAGTCCCTTTATATTCTCTTTATACAAGCTCATCAGTTAAAGTTACATTTGACCTAGTTTTAGTTTCTACTTAGTTGAAAAGTCAGATATCCTAAACACTATCCAATCTGCGGCCAATACATAAAATCTATAAATATTGAAAGGATCATTATGACCCTGACCTTACAAGGCGTCAAGGACAATGCGTTACCCGAACTATTCATTGTCGTCGACAAGTCGTGCGGTTGAATCCCTCCATGGCTCTGAATAATAAGGATTATGGCTACCATAACATTTTACGTGGCTATTTCCAACTCTCATGACGATTAGAGTGACGTCAACATTGTGTGATGTGTAATATAATATAAACCTACGTCACTACCAAGCAACTTGTTCACTTACGTCCATAAAAATAATAGAGAGAAGGGAAATCGCAAACTATATATTCTTTTAAAATTAATTTGGGTGTACTTTGTCGCAAATCTAGAATCCTTGTCAGATAATTTTTATTCTTATTCACTATTTTATGACAGAATTCAGAACCGCACTAGTCTTCCACCTGATGGTAAGTGATCAGCGCCACTCACGGACATTTAAAATATCAAGGATACAGAATTTGCGTTACGTACTAACTAAAAAATGAATTTTGTTGGCGCAGCGACCCAAAATGGATCTTGCTCTCGAATAGATCTTACGCCATAGTCCCTGTCCTGCGTCACCTCCTGCCAGTTGCAGATTTGAAGGTTGCGCAAGTCATCCTCCACCATATCTCTCCTGCATTACGCACCTTAAAGTAAAATATAGCAACAAGAGGAAATGCAGTAAAAGTTCAACTGTCATCAGCTGAAGTTACTGCCTGTTAACTCAATGTTTAAGATCTAGTAATAGCTTACGTTAAAAAATAACTCGTTTCCGAACTGTGGATTTTTTTATGGGATAAGAAGGCAAACGAGCAGGCGTATCACCTGTTGGAAAGCAATCAACACCATCTACAGACGTAGGCAGTGCAGAAGCGTTGCCGGCCTTTAAGGAAGGTGTAGGCTTGTTTTTTAAAGCTTCCAATGTCGTATCGGTTCGAAAACACCGCTAGAGGTAGCTGAATCCACAGGGTAGTGGTGCGTGCGTTGACACGCCTGCTCGTTTATCTTCCTATACCATAAAAAAAGTCATTTTAAATATGTACTTGCGTTTACCTAGAAAGTTTTTGAATCGCCGAAAAAAGTTCTAAGCGTCGCACTTCTTCGATTTCAGGTTGTACTTCTATATCCCCGCAAAGGGAAGAATACAAATGTATATATGTGTATATAAAATAATAATCGCGGGCAAAAGACAAGTTGGTCGAAAAAGAAAGTCTTAGCTACGTAATATCAGAAAGTGGACCGGGATAGCGAGTACTCCCGAACTTCTACACCCCGCGAAGGAGGAGGATAGTTGTGCTGAATTGGCTGCCAACCTTCGCAAGTCGGAGAGGCACTCTTGGAAGAAGATAAAATAATAATAATAACGAATGATTTATTATGTTCGTTGTATAAATTGTTTGAATACTAAAGATCTTTTCCCATAAAGCCGTAATCTCACTAACTAATAACGACACTTTCCAGAGCGTTATCACACCCAATTTGGGGCGATGACGTAGAGCTCCTCTGTTATTAGAGTTCCCACAGGATTACATCGATCGACTAAGACGTGTAATGTCATTATGCTGACGTCAGATAAAACTTAGTTCTACTCCGTCTATTACGCAGTGTAGGCTGAGCAACTACACACATCTATTTCCTTATTAGAATGTTACCAAGTTGATATTGTACTAGTATTTAATGCTACCTAGCCGAACATTTTCCCGGTTATCTCTGAAACTATCTATTTTTAATTTAAAATCAAAAATAAGATGCCTGCCAAGTTTCTTCTGCCGTTTCTCCTCCGTCCAGACGAATCTTATATGATATGTCAGTGAAAGCTTGATTGTTGGTAGACTGACGTTTAACAAATGAAATGAAATTGCTAATTTGAAATATATATTACGTTTATCCATAATACTATCTATACATTCACTTTTCCATTCGTTTTTATGTATTTGTTAAAGAAAATATTGAGAATATATATATACATTGTTCTATATTAACTTGCAATAGGTAATGTGAGTAATTTAATTCTACAATAGTCAAACACATCATTGTGCGGTCAGCTATAAATTAGCGATGGAATCTGCGATAGATTCACGGCTGAGCTGGCCGCCCTTTCGTTACTAATGCGTTCTAACGCTTATGTTAAAATATTATATCCAGTTTTACTATATCTATTTTATTTTATGTCGAGAACATACAACTTTCTTAGTGGAGAGATAGATTTATTTATGTCAACTTACGTGAATTCAAAGAGAAACCTGGATTAATTTTTGTTTTATGTACATATATTTTGTTAATAGTTTTTGTTTAAATCGTTACTTTTTTCTTACTTTTAAATATATTACTTTTATTTCGTTTAGTATCACCTATATATTTATAATTTAATTATGAACGGTCGCAGCGATACTTTCAACAAAAAAAATCTTTCTTTAACTAATGTCTTAAAAACTAATTTATAATATATAATATTATTTAATTAAAATATAAAGTTATATTATACAAGTGACAATGTTCAGTGATTGAACAAGAGTGTTGGGAATTTTGTAATTCATCTATGTTCAGCTGTCCGTAGTTACTGGGAACGACGCCGCATTTCATGGTGTCAGCGCTTCGTGATGATGCCATCCAGAAGTTTTATTGTTACGCGATTGGTATGCAATTTCTCTAAATTGTAATCGTTTAATGCATGTTGCAGCACGTTTAAAACCTAATTTGTTTTTATAATATATATTACCTACATATGTCTAATGTATCAGTTGTTGGTGTCCTTAGATAAATGAATAAATAAATTTTTATTTATTTTATATATGCATATTTCCTTCATTATTTTATATGTATATATAACTAACTAATTAACTTTGTTGGCGCAGCGACCCAAAACGGATCTTAGCCTCCGAACAGATCTTAGCCTCCGAACGGATCTTACGCCACCGTGCCCTGTCCTGCGCCACCTCCTGCCAGTTGCAGACTTGAAGGTTGCTCAAATCATCCTCGATCATGTCTCTCCAGCGGTACCTGGGGCACCCCACAAGATGTAGTCCAGTTGGGCGATCCACATACGCTCTCTTGACTGCGCGATCCTCCCTCATCCTCTCATATGTATATGTACTTTATTTATTTCTTATACATATGTTATTTTTTTCACAGGCCATAAATGTCCCACTGCTAAGCACTGGCCTCACCATTTCTGAAGGAACACATGTTAAACTTATATGTATTGTACACATAAAATACAAATACAATATTTGCACAACAACAATGAATTATATAAATAATAAAGCTTTTATTAAGCCCTTTCTAATGTTGAAACTTTTATTTATTTTTTGGTTTTTTTTCTTAGTGTTTACTTCCTGTTTTGAAATATGAACCTCTTCTTAGGGGACGGAATACACCATTATCTTCATGACACACTAATATTACGACAGAGATTTTACATTGTAAGAGTATATTATATTTTTAGATTTCCTTTGTGTGTAGTACTTATTTTAATAGCCGTTTTGTGCGTAAAAATGAAGTCATCATTTTTACATACAAAACATCTCTCTCTCTCGTTTATGGTTGGCTAGATTAGGTGTAACCCCAAAAGTTGACTTGGAGAATTACCACCAATTAACTAGCAGCGTTGACGACCAATTGGTTCAGTGGCGGCGGACCCCGCCCACATTATCGGTCGCGGGTTCGATCCCCGTATCGGAATTAATATATGTACGACCTACAGATATTTATTCCGAGTCTGGTAACCCCCACTAATCCGCATTGGACAAGCGTGGAGGGTTATTGTCCGTTCCTCAAGAAATGGAGAGGCCCGTGCTTAGCAGTGGGACGTATATATATGGGCTGGAGAAATTAGAAGAAATAGTAGTAGTAGTTAATACCTTCCTTAAAATTAGAAACCACTTCAATCAAAATAAGGAAATATTTTGATTTAAAAAAAATAGTTGTGTATTTAAACGCTTCCAACAAGAACATTCTGCTGGATTTTGAAGTCACATTATATGCTTTCTCTCCGTTTGCAAATATGCTATCAAAGCATCCCTTTTTCGGGTGACTGAATGTGTGTTCATTCATGCTTTATCTCTATGTAATGCGCGCAGATACGTGTTTTCAAAATGTCTCCGTATACAACTAGGTTTCGTAAATCTCATTTAGTGACAGCATAGGTGAACCTATACTTTAAAACTGAATAAAGATGTTCCATAATTCAAATTAAAATACATTTTAATACAACAGCAGAATACCAAAACCATCAATGCGTCTCGGACTAAATATTAATAACTAACAAACTAACTTTGTTGGCGCAGCGACCCAAAATGGATCTTGGACTCCGAACAGATCTTACGCCACTTTACCCTGTCCTGCGCCACCTCCTGCAAGTTACAGACTTGAAGGTTGCACAGGTCATCTTCAATCATGTCTCTTCAGCGGTACCTGGGGCGCCCCCAGGACGTCGTCTAGTTGGGTGACCCACATACGCTCTCTTAACTGCGCGATCCTCTCCACGCGGCCCAGCCGACGAAGTCGGTGAGCCATAGTCACTCCTATTACATTAGGTTGGGCCATCAGATGCTCGATTTTGGCATTTTTTCGATATCGCCAACTGCTATCATCACTTTTGGTTGGGCCCAGGATCTTTCGGAAGACTTTGTTCTGCAACTAGAAGTTTCTTTTCTTCCTTTAGCGTCAGTGTCTAAGCCTCACAGCCATACGTTAGAATAGGTCGAATAATCGTATGTGAAGAGCTGATAATATAATATATGATAACTATTAATATGTAAATTAAATATATGATATTATTTTTTGAAAGACTGCAAACTAAGATGAGATATTTTCTTGCACCGCTTCTTCTCCCTCTCTGTGTCACTTTTCTCCGATGCGTGGTAGTTTATTAATAAATATTAATGTCAAAAAGAATCCCTTGTGAATCAATTTTAATGCCCATACCTTACTTGACAGACGGATTGAGTATTAAAGATAAGTTTTAATTACGTAGATGGTGGTAGATGCTACTTGTACCTACATCTTATTTTTATTTGCCTTATTTGCATAGTAACTGTTACGGCTGTATTAATTAACAGAACTGATGTTAAATATTTTACTTATATTTTATCTTTAAAATCTAAACGGGCATTTACATAAAACAATTTGAAAGGTGAAGAAATAACGAACGTATAAAAACAAACGGCATTGATAATATTAAAGCACAAACAAAACAAAAACCGTGTTTATTATTTGATGTTTGTCTTTTGATATTCAAGAAAATAACTTTTTATTTTTATTTTTTAACGAGATTTTTTCAAGTAATTCTTATAGATAATTAAGGTTTTTCTATTTCACGTGGCAAGAAATTATGAGCGGTAAAACGTACAGTAAGTACTTCATTTTAATATATAGTATTTCCTGTGTGTTAAAAGTTTCATCTAAATCAATTTACCTGTGTCAAGGATATTATTGATTACCCAAACGCCTACTTGACGGCAAACCAGATGGTCGTAGAAGCCGCGGAAGGCTCAGATGGCTAGATGGAATCGAGGACGACTTAAGGACAATCGGTGTGAGGGGCTGGAGGGAAAAAGCTAAACGATGAACCGTCTGGAAAATTTACTAGACCAGGCTAAGGCCCACCCGCGGCTGTAATGCCTTGATGATGATGAAGGATATTACTGACTGATTACAATCATTAATTATTTAATTGTTATATTACCTTTTTTGTGCGGAGGATTGGGGAAAACAACGAGAAGAACAATATTTCGGTGATGTTGGTGTGTTGCTTCTTAATTTTCAAAGCATGATGAGACTATGGAAGACGCATTATGACAACATGAGAGAGGCTAATAGCGATCAGTTAATATGCCCACTAATAAGTCCTATTATTATATAGGTCTTATTAGCAGGCATTGGTATTAACCAATCCTAGTATTAGAGAGCTTAGAATAAATGACAGTTGTAAAATAATACCTTATATCGATTCCACCTTTCTAGTTACGGTACAGAGGGTCTGATAAGGGTTAATTTATTTAGTTCATATCTAATCGTACCATTTGATAATATAAGCACCATTTGATAATACAAATATTAAGTTAAAAGACAATCATAAAACTAATCTTAGAAGTACCCTTAAGTTTAATTACTTTGAAATATTCAGTTCTATTGCTGACGAAGATAACAAACACTTTGTTAAATATTATTACAATAACTTTACCCTTTCTATTCGAAAGTTATAAGCAATAACAAACTAGTGATGCGTGCCAGCTACGTCAGAAACGAGTCTAAGACCATAAATAACATATTAATTTTGAAATTAAAATCTAAAAATATAATCATCTATCAATTAATGGATTGTTTGCCTGATCTGTTCCTGTATCAAAACCTGTTTGAGTTCTACATGGATTTAAAATCAAATACCATATCTGGATAGTTTTTATTTCCTTTATAATATTAATTATTATTTTTTTTACTATGGTTTTTTTTAATACTTAAATGAAACAACTTCTAAAAACATATGTAACATAGAAGAAACGCCATTTTTCCTTTATCGTAAAATTACAGATTCAAAGATTCTATGATAAATTCAAATCTCGATTAACACAAAGGATAAGTTTGCTTACAAATAACAGATTATATGACATTGCCAAAAATATGTTCATTTACTCTTGTTTTATATATTATACTTTACCTTATTTTACAACATAAATACTTGTATTTATGTTGTAAAAATTCATAAATACAACATAAATACTTGTATTAAAACTATATTAAAAAAAGGTCTAAAAATTTTGAATTCATAAATACAACATAAATTTATGAATTCAAAATTTTTAGACCTTTTTTTAATATAGTAGGTCTAAAAATATGAGAATTATATAGTTTTTAATAAACTATATAATTCGCACAAAATCTTACTTGCCATCGTATTTCTATACTGAACAAAACATGATCCCCACTCCAACACTCGTCTACCTTAAACAGTTTGAGTTCTCCGACAAACGTGACCAGCTCATTACAAATTCAGTTTGCTAATTTGAAGGGGTTCATTGGTAAATGTTATTCCTTAACGAATATCTACCTTCACTATCTGGAATCTAATACACCAGGAAAACTCCGAGCATAGCTGTCTCCAAAACCCGAATGGCTCTGAGCTCACAAGACTGTCTGCGTAATCTAATATTTTATATCATCTAAATTCTTACACGAATTGTAGGTATATATCGGATACACTTGGTTTGAAAACACAAAGGAACACTCGCGACTAAATTAAATCTTCACGGTGCTGATGTAATGGAAGACGAATAAACGTTCTTTAATTATCTTTTCTTACATTTCCTACGTTTCCATGGCATTGGCTTTAAGGAAAACAACGTTATATCGCCCGCAAACAACGCCGTCATACTGGCGCTCTTCCTTATTACGTACAACATATTATTGCTAGTAGTGATACAGAGCTACAGACGCAACCCATACTGTGGAAATTGGGAATTCTTTTTTCTTATATTAACCAAAAATTATGTGAACAGTTAAAACTTTTACTTAACTAAGATCCGCGACAAGCAAACAACAATAAAAAATTAATAATGTGTGTTTTCCTGCTGGATGAAGTGGATTTACAGGGTACTTAAACTAAATCTTACCGAAAAACGGCCGTCAGCAACTCTACACTATATACAACACAATACACAACACCAAACACACACTACCACTTTTCCACCTTGAAAACGACACGTGTTTCGCCTCAACACGAGGCATCATCAGGTATAGTAGACTCTACAGAATTATTAATGGAGTCAGGCGTTACTTTGCGGAAATCCAGCACTATATGGACAGTCAAAAGTTTTACTTAGCTAAGATCCGCGACAAGCAAAACAATAACAGAAAATAAATAATGTGTGTTTTTTCCGTTTGGTTTAGTGGATTTATTTGGAACTTAAACCAAAAACTTACCGAAAATCGGCCATCTACTCTCCACCCACTAACCACTATACACAACACCAAACACACATTATCACTTTTCCATCTTGTAAACGACACGTGTTTCGCCCCAACACGAAGCATCTTCAGGACTACGGTAGACAACCAAAAAGTGAACCGTTAGTGAACGCCTGTTTGCAAGGTGGAAAAGTGGTAGTGTGTATTTGGTGTTGTGTATAATAGGAGAGTTCCTAACGGCCGTTTTTCAATAAGATTTATTTTAAGTTCCCTGTAAATCCACTTCATCCAGCAGGAAAACACACATTATTAATGTTCTATTGTTGTTTGCTTGTCGTGGATCTTAGCTAAGTAAAAGTTTTAACTGTCCACATAGTAATGGATTTCCGCAAAGTAACGCATGACTCCATTAATTCTGACCAAAAATTGCTCTTCTTTATATCCCAGTATGCTAAAATTGTTTGTAATAGTTGCAACACTTGCACAAATCCCCATTATACCGTTGAGTACACAGGAAACTTGTTTAACTTTGTACGGCAATCGTTACGCCTCAAAGCGTAGCAACCCGCTAATGTGTTTCACTTCTAATTAAAACAACTCTGCCTTCTCTAATGGAACTAAATTAGTACGAATTTACAATTCATAACAGTGTATGCTATGATGTTGACATTTGTTATTGTTTTCTTTTTTAAGGGAATTTTGTTGATCTATAAAAGCGAAAAGTCGCTTAAAATTTATAAAAACCTTGTTACATTTAAGGTTTTACATGCATACATACATATCCTCACGCCTGTTTTCCGTAAGGTTGGCAGAGACCACAGATTTCCATCCGCTACGATTCCGGCACACCTCATCCATCCTTCCTCTCACATTCATCGTAGTGAAACGGGTGGCCACCACCAAAACCACGTTGCCGTAATTTTTAACAAATTCTAATAAACTTATAATTAGAATTCGTCATAGTGAATCCCACAAGCCGCAAGGGAGGATGGAGGTCAGCCCCAGCAGAGCAATATAGTACCCGGGGGAACCCGATCCCTGGACGGTTGCGACTTAGCTCGCCCCTAGCCACGCATCCTTTGGCACGGCAGACCGTGGATTGGAGGAACAAGGGTAGAGAAAAAAGGAAAAGACAGGGGAAAAGAAAGATAGATTTAGACAGGATGATATGGATATGATACTACCGCAACGGAAGAAAAGGAGTGTTATAATAGTATAGGTGGTTTTATCAATTGTTTTAAATTACTTTATGTAATGTATTTGTTTTCTATGTGATCAATGACGACCTGAATGGCTTAGAAGAGAAGCTATCGCTTCCAGAGCACTTATTGAGTGGTGAAATACAAGTTACATTTTTCACTATTGTACGGATCTTGAAAGAGAACATAAATGCAACGTTGTACAGAGTTGTTCTGTTAAAATAATATCTATTATTTCCACTTGATAATAACGTAGATTGTTATTTTCTTGGTTTTCCTTCAAGGCAAAGAGTTCTTGTTTGAAAAGACCCTGTTATATTAAATGATAAAGAACATCTTTGAGAAATACAGATACTTAGAAAGTTATAAATAATTCAATTTATATTATCTGTGGCCCCTGAGCTAGTTTTGAATGAGGTTCAAATGATAACGAATATAATTTTGAGTTTTTAATAATAGACATTTATCACTATCAGACTATGGCAGTTCATTATTGCATATAACTCATATCTGATATAAACTAAGGCGCGCCACTTTGCCGCATTTACGGCTAAATGTATCCGGTTTCTGCCAACCGCCTTTGCAATGTAGATTGTCGCTTTTTTATATGGGACGGGAAGGCAAACGAGCAGATGTGTCGCCTGATGGAAAGAAACCAACGGCGCCCATAGACATCCATAGCGCCATAGGCAGTGCAGAAGTGTTGCCGGCCTTTAAGGGGAAAGGAGAGAAAGGGAGCGGCAGGTGGTTGGGCCCCCGGAACTCAACCGCTCACCAAACGTAGCGCAGTAGCTAAGCTACCACTTACACACCGGTTTTCTGCGGTAGTGCGGTACTTCCCCGGGCGAATCGGGTCATTCATGCTAGAGACAAATAATATGCCATTCTTGACAAAGTATTCGTCTGCAGCGTGGCTCTACTACTAGTAACTCCTACTCTAGTCGGTGAGCATCACGTACTAAATTTACCACGACACAGTTCCATTCCAACACTCGTCTACTCCAACAGATGTCGGTTCTCCGTGAACGCGACCCATCCATTGCCACTTGACTTTGCTTACTCGTAGAGATTGAACAATTACGATAAGTTAACGTCCATTTCCCCAGAAATCGGGTGGCCCTGTCCCCAAAAATAGATTATATATGAGTGGTTAAAAAAATTACAATATACAAAAAATTAGAAATTTACGCATTAATAATTTATGGATGGAACGGTTGGAAGAAACAAACCACGAGAAACACACCTTGACCAAATTGCTGAACTTTTTAAGAAACGCCAGGTCAAGAGTACCCTCAACCGGCGGGCTTGCATGAGGAGAATAATGAGTGTGGAGGAAGCAAGGGAAGTATGACGAGATCGTAGCAGATGGAGATCTGTGGTCTCTGCCTACCTCTACGGGAGACAGGCGTGACGATATGTATGTATGTATGTATGTACATTCACCAGTATCGATAATATCAACTTTGAATATGTTATGTATTTTAAATGTACTTCTAAAAGTTCAAGCTTGGTCGCTACATCGTCCTTTTATTGTGAAACATGTAGTGAATTCCCACATGAATGCAATAAGAAGCTGAAAAGCGTCGACAAAGCCAGAGCTATCGAGATTTAAATATCTTCAAGGATACTTGACTTATATATAGATTTTCACAATCTCATAGGATTATGACCTTATAAATATTAATATAATTTCATTAAAAGACATACAGGCGTAATAATTTATTGCTAGAAATTAGTCTCTAATAAAATCGTCGTGTTATCACTCCATTAAAATTGTACGTGATGCCGTAATCCCCATGCTTAGAAAGAGAAATAAATATTAGTTTCAACTGGTACTTGCACATACTAGTTCAGAAATCATATTTTCTAACCACAAAGTCAAAAAATCAGTCGAAATGTTATTGTTACCAAACTCAGCGTTATACTATTTCAAAATACATATATTAATTTTATATTAAGGCCGGCCAACGCTTTTGCAATGCCATTGATATTGCAGATGTCTATCGGTGGCCTTGGTTGCTTTCCATCTGGCGACACGTTTGCTCCCATAAACAAATAAACCCTCCCGTAAATCTTTGCCTAGCTGCTTGTCCGGCCTCCCGAGCTACTACCGTATCACTCCTCGTCTTCCGTTGCGGTAGTATCATATTCCTATTATCCTGTCTAAATCTTTTCATCTTTTCATTCCCGTTTCTTCTCTTTCCTTTTCTGATAATTACGTAAATCTCAATAAAATTACAAGCTACAAAGTCGTTATTGATTTCAAGAAAATTTTCCTTCATTACTCATTCTGAGAAAATTTTTACAAAGATTCACAAGAAATTTAACGAAAGGATTTTAGTTTATTTATATTTTTTAATAGTTGTTTCAGAAGACAAACAATAATAAATTGTTGAATAATGACTGAAGAACGCTGAATCTGAAGCTCAGCTAGTCCTACCTGATTAACATTGCTTATAATAGTTTATAAACTTTCAATACGTACCTTCAACTTTCAATACTGTTTTCCTTAAAACTTTTTTTAATATATAATAACGACGAGCAATTGGCTCAGTGGCGGGGCCCTCCGCCCGCGGAGTCAACGGGTTCGATCCCCGCATCGGAATAAATTCTACAAATATCTATTCCGAGTCTGGTAACCCCGCCTTGCCGCATTGGAAAAGCGTGGTGTGTTAACGTCCGTTTCTCCAGAAATAGAGAGGCCCTGTCAGCAGTGGGACATATATGGGCTATTGTATGTTTTGTATATATAATATGTATTACTGCTAAGCATGGACCCCTCCATTTCTGGAAGATGTTTAGTGTCGGTTAACCTACCGAGCTTGTCTAAGACGTACTCGCCTTAGAATAAATACCTGTAAGCTATATTTATTTACATATATTTATCCCAATACAGGTTCTCCAAGTCTTAAAATCTGAAAGCTGTAGCCTTAGCCCAGAATCAATTAGGTTATCATGACTACCCATGCTCATGTTTAATTAAAATTGAAATACATATCTAGTAAATATTTTACTTTTCAAAAACAAAGCGACTGACACTATTAATACATTTCAAATCTTACTTTATTATTTTAAAATGTTACTTTGTTTAATCAAAAGACTCGACAGAGCTCTCTTTAAATGTTGATATTTTGGTTTACATAAATTTGATACAGTTAAAATAAATAGAGTAAATAAGAATACATTTTCTTTGAATCTAAATATAGAATCCACAGAAACTTACACAATACTTCGACAGCCATCAATCCCTAGACGAAAATAGTACTTTGAATATATTGTGAAACTAAAAGGCAGTGAAAGACTAAAATAGAAGGCATGACGTCATTAAACCAAAGTGACGTCAGCACTAACTCCGATATTTCTTCATTACGCACAGGGTAACACAAATTGTGCAGCATCCTATAGAGCTTAATTTATTGTTGGAACGTGTAAAGTTTTTTTTATATTCATTACGCAGTTAATGCTTAAGAAAAAAAGACATTTTTATTTTATAAAAACGCCTATTAGGAACCCATAACGAAATATTTAAATAAATATGGCTTGTATCACTTGGCAAGGAGAAATTTTGTGCTTTCTTATGAGACAAAATTCGATTTTTTTCTTTAAAGTTGAATTTATTTTTGAAATAATATAAAATAACTTTTACTGAATTTTAATTCATGTCTCCACTGCTTGAACTTCTAATCCACAGTCTGTAGCAGTCCACTGCTAATTTAAAGCCTCTCCCAAGACACCTCATCTAGCCTGAAATTCGGTTTCACGCATTCAATTTTCACCAACCACCATTCGCTAGTCATCTGGTCGGGGACATCCCATAGTAGGTTCACTAAGACAGTCTCCACTCCATCACATGTCCACTACAGCGGTTGTCTGTTTCCCGGCAAACGTGAACCCCTATCAAAATATAGTCGTGCTAGTGATTACGGCGCCACGTATAGTTTTTATTCTCGTAAAAGTTTTCCCTTCTTTTATTTAGTTCTTTCTTTCATCAAAACTTTCCCACCTATTATTTAGAATACGTTCCTAACTTACGATAGAACCATCTACAAGGTCATGTATAATGTCTTTTACAAAAAAATATTGGCACATACAATTTTAATATAAATTTAAACATACATGTTTCAATCTATCCTTTAATCTAAATTCAATCACACTTATATGAGATATCGGAAACGGAATTCATCGAATACCTACCTGTAAGGAAATGTTTGCTTCAATTTCCAATCGACATCTGATCACAATCTGCACTCCACACAGAATCTAGTCTGTGATTACTCTCTTTATATACACATATATACGAGTAATAATTTAATACCGGATTGAAGTTAATTGATTTTTATTTAATTTTAGAAGGTAGATTCTATTTTATTTTATTTACTAGCACCATTATTGGCCAGAGGACTTCTGACTTCAGAGAGACATTGGTCACGCTTGGCCTAGGCAGATGGGCGGGAAATACGAACTATCTACCATATCTTACCTTAGAATAGCTTTGTAAGTAGAATGTGGTATAGGTATATTTATACCTTTACCAGAATTAAATTAACCAACGGCCGTTAACTTCGAAATGAGCCATTCAAATAGAAACTTAGTACGTAATATGTGCTAACATTTTTGTTTTTTTTTTGGCATTTGATCGTAGGCGATTAGCACTATTAAACGACCAAATGGAACGACGATCTGTACAGAAGCACTCTGTTCTTGTCAGAAATCTTATGTGAGTATCGGAAAATGGGGTCAGATAGCGTGCGTAAGGGGAAGCCTATATCCAGCAGTAAACTCCCAGAAACTGCTCATGCCGATGGATATCTTCTACCATGACAACTAGAGCCACCTACATCAATTTATAGTTAATTTATAGTAAAAAAAAAGTCTCGTTTGAGAACGTAGTACGATACTTACCACTCAGACGTCGGAGTTTTGGCAACATTTAATATATATAAGTACATAAATATGCTACATATAAAAGTGTTTATAATATTCTACATATTTATTGTACATATGTATACTACAGACGAAAATATTCACATTACTAAAATATACTTTATTATTCGGGTAATAAATATGAAACACATAGCTACAGTTTTAGAAACTTTACTGTTCACTAAACCGATTCATTTATATAGGTACATATTTATGTACAACTGTTATTACCGGCAAGTCGCTGTAAAACATCGAGTGTGTCTGACATGTTGACGTCTCTGTGCATATTTATATGGACTTTTCGCTGCGGAAAGCTTTTAAAGGCTCACATAGTGCTTTTGATATAGTATTCACGAGGACAAACTTGCAAATATAGCATTTTAAATAAAATGGAAAATGAGTTTCTAACATTTTCATAAGTCAAGGTTCTAATTGAATATCGACGATCAACAAAATTGTTAACTATTTCATGTATAGAATAGACTACAAGACATATAAGTTCTATAGGAGACTCTGTGGTGGAAAAGCGATGATATTAATTAGATTCATTTTTTCACAACCAATATAATTTTTTTATGAGATAAGAGGACAAACGGGCAAGTGTGTCGCCTGATGGAAAGCAATCAACGCCGGCCATAGACAACCGCGTCACCACAGGAGTCATAGAAACGTTGCCAGCCTTTTTGGTATGTGTAGGCTTGTTTTTTGAAGGTGCCAATGTCGTATCGATTCAAAAAGACCGTCGAAGGTAGCTGGTTCCAAAGAGTGGTGGTACATTGAAAGAAGTTTCAAGAGAAGCGCACCGTAGTAGATCGCCACTCATCCAGATGGTGGGGATAAAACTTGTCTTTACGGCGAGTTGTGCGGTTGTGGAATTCAGAGTCGGGAGTTATTCCAAACACTTCCTCGGAGCACTCCATGATAAAAGCGGTAAAAAAATGCTGAGAGATGACCCATATGCCGCAGCGTCATATATGCCACTGTTGGGCACGAGTTCCTGTTTTCCGTAGGAATGGACATTAACCCATTACGCTTATCCAAGTCGGATTGATGAGGCACTGTCTCGGAATAAATACTGTAGGACAGACAAATATTTATTCCGATGAATATTTCTCTGAATTTCGGGAGCCGAACTGGTAACCATTGACTCCAAAAATGGTAGCTAGGTATACTAGGAAGCGAGCTTATTAAATCGTTCTAAGCCAATTAAGTTCATTGTCTTAACTTATTTCTAATTCTCGCTGTTAAAGGAATACAAAACTCCGTTAACAGTACTTTAAGAAAACTTTAATAGTATCTCATGTCAGATGGGTAACAATAAAGTACAGCTAATAGTGACGGGTGGGCTATAACTGTCACACCGAGTATTTGTTCTCATTGGTTTAAAAGTAAACACTGGAGAAAAGATACTTTCTTTGAAAGTGTTTAGATTTCCTCGCCATATCAAATGCGACAAGTGTGTTTCTTATAGTTAAAAAGTTTATTATTTCTTACCGCTTCGTTCAGTGGTTTTAAAACTTGTTTCTAATCCTTGTTCAAGCATTCAATTTGTCTGCATTGAATATATTCAATTAAAAATAACATACTTAAAAACACAGTATTTTTATTTATTTAAAAAAATATGAACGTGATCATATTACTCTCAAGTAACGTGACGGCAAATGCCGATAAAGTGCATTACGTCAATTGTTCACGAACTACATGACAAACATTGTCGTTTTGAACGAAAAGTAAAATACATGTAGGATATATAAGTATTGGTTTTTAACAAATACATTCAAATATTTTGAAACACTACTAAAACCAGTCAACCTCCCTATTTAAAATAATAATAATAATACCTTTATTATCAAAATGTTTACATAGATATGTTATAGGACTTCAGATCCCACACTAGGATTATTGTGTTGTGGGATACTAGGCTTTTCCCTTCGTAAACAATACAATATTATAACTCAAATATCCAAGCAGTAAAGAAAAAAAATGAAAAATAAAATATAATGTAACATTAGTGATAATAAAAAATATGTGCATCCACTAATTTGAAGACACAACATTCAAACACGATGACGATCGTATCAAACAAATCGTTCGATTGCATACCGTAGAATTTCGAGAGAAACAAGAAAGTCCCTTACATATTTGTACATGTCATGTCATTTTACTGCTGGCGGCGGTTGCGCGCGGCACAAATGGCGGCTATAGGAAGATTCGAATTTCATTTTTGCAACTTATATTTATATAATATAGTATAAAACATGTATATACGTACATATCGAGTTTTATTTTGCGGTTTACTACGACTTCACTTTTTAGATCGATATTATTACGTATCGTTTAATGACGTCAATTTGTCTTTGTATTAATAAAGCTAATTACTTGCTGGGTGTTCTTTAATCGAAATTCGAACTGCTTAATTAAACACCCGTACACCGTTCTAAATATAGCTTCCTTACAAATGACATCAAAAGGGAATTGAATGATATATTTCACCCGCTTGCGGCTCACCGGCTCACGATGGCTGGCTTCGTGAGTGCCAATGCGCCAGGTGAGCGTGAAGAATATGGGGAAATCTACATGTAAGAGCCCTACATACACCAAGCAGTGGACTACGCTCCCATTACTCTTGGAATTTGCATTATTCTTGGAATTAAACTCCCATTATTCTTGGAATTTTCATTACGATGAAAATACTTTCCCGACGACTCAGATTCAGACCATTCAAAAAATTTATAATAAAACTACCTCTTTATAAAAAAAGTCGCAATTTTTTTAAAAAAATATGAAATTATATATGTATAATGTACGAGTATGCATAAGTCGCATATTTTAATTATATGTGCACATCAAACTTCTCAGCGACTAACTACATAGCAATTTCCAATTTTCGTTCTCTTTTTTCTCTCTATATCTTTAAACAACAGCTATTATTATTATTAAACTAATATTGTTATTTGATTGTTGCCATAATTTTAAATTATAAATAATAACTTTTTACCATTTTTTTTAATTCTACAGTCTTATACAGAGCTTATGTTTTAAGTCAGAGTTACCAGTACCTTCAAATGATAATTTCATATTAAAATACCTATAATATAAATATTTCTAATAATAAATTACTTACCGACTTTTTCAATATAACCACACAAACACAGCAAATTTTATATCTTCAAACATCGGATCCAATCTGATTATTTAATATAATTTTAGTATATGAGATATTCAAATACTTCACTTTTGAAGATATTTTCAATAAATCCTTTTTATTGCTTTTTGTCCGACTTTCTACTATCAACGCTTTGAAGTCCGTCTGATTTATTCCGTTAATTAAGTAACAATTTGAAAGTAAAAGAGAAAAGGAACGGCAGGGCTGAGTGAAAAATGTAACAGAATTTTCTTTAACGAAGTCAACAAACCCCAATGAAAAAGTTGTTTTTACTTCGTAATTACATTTTTTACCGGTATAAAAAGTCACGGTACAATCTACGTATCAAAGTACATACGTAATACGAGATAAAATAAAGAAGCATGTTTATTCGTATTCTTCACTCTGACATTTGAATATTCAAATTAAGGAAATATTTCTTAAACGAACTTATTTAAAGAGTAGAAACACATGTAACATATTTCTTCAAAATATAATTTCGTCTACGACCAACATCAAAGTTGGGATGCTTACAGTGAAGAAAAGATTATTTCTGTTCGCAAAAATAAAAAAATAACAATGATTATAATCGTAAGAACGGGTGAGTTTTAATTTTTTTAACGTTACTTAACTGTTGTTATAATATTAGTTATGAAAAATAAACAAGTATAATAAACGTAAATACTGCTTTCATTCAATTTGAAATTATAGGGAATAACAGTCCTACGCTGAGAATATGTTCGTTATGAGTCCCCATTCATGTTTTCCTTAGACAAATTTTATTCCAGATCATCTCAAAATAGAAACTAAATTTTAATAATCAAATAGCAATGGCTAAAATAAATTTATGAATAAAGTGAGCTGAATATGAACCGTTTCCGAGTAATACTTCGTCGGAAATTAACCGGATATAAATTCGTTTCTACCTTTTTGGGGAATTAACTGAACGAAATAGGCAATGAAATTTCATTAACGTAATTATGTTTTACTTGAATTTCTCGTTATAAAAGTGTTTATTGGCTCAGTGGTGAAGTTATCGCTTTCGGAGTCAATGGTCGTGGGTTTGGTTTGCGCATGGAGATAAAAAATATGTATAAACTACAGGTATTTATTGTGGATCTGTGTGTCCTGTTTATCTGACTTGAACAAACGAGATGGCATAATGTTTATTTTTCGGTTGAACTATTTTTTTCACAGTTGTATGTTGTACTACGGGCTTCCTTATTTATGGATGAATGAACATGAACCCACTACGCTAATCTAATACGAATTGGCAAGACAACCAAACAGGAAAATATATCTGTAGGCCATACATATATTTATCCCAATGCAAAGATCGAACCCGCTACCATCAATTTTTTATCATTTAATACTTTATTGTACACAAAACAGGAAATACAAGAATTAAAAGGAAAGAAGATGTACAAGGGCGAGCTTAACTCAAAATTGAGTTTTCTTCCAGCAAACCCAGTTTACTTATTTAAACGTTTTTGCACAAAATACACAATAGGTGGATTTAATGCCGTTGGGAATTCTCTCCCAATTTTTCGATTGTTCATTTATTTCTTTTTATATAATTTAATAACTGTTTTCTACGGCATATATAAACATAAGTTAAAGTTTTTCCGTATACCGTCGTAATGAAGTGTGTATGTATAGTGTATGTATAGTGGGTGCGTGTGCGCAAATAGCGTGTTTATTGTGGGGAGTGTAAGTGTATAGTGTCGACCCCCGCCCGCCGCTGCACCTGTTATGTATCGACTATAGGAGCAATGTGGATGTGTGTGTGTGTGTGTGTGTGTTCGTAGGCAGCAACTCTGCTACTGACTCAATTGGTCGTTAACATTGAACAATTGATGCAAACCATTTTCAAACACAAACATTATTATCTTAGAATGGTCAACAAGAGTTCTAGTAATATTAAAATATTGTTAATCTTTCACAAGGGAATATATTTGCCTAGCCGCTTATCTTCCGAACTACTACCGTATCACTCCTCGACTTCTTTAGCTATTAATTTATATTAGGCAATTATTTTAATACGGGTAGTGCTAATACTATAGCCAATACTGTAAATTAAAAGCAGTATTCACGTAAATGATTTTTTCGTTCTTTCTATAACTGGTTAGGACGGTGAGATTAATCAGGCCCATATTTCTTTTACCTTTTTTCTTTATTACACAATTGATATTTACTTTTTAAGGCAATAATTAGTAAATATTTTATATAAGAAATTAGGCTTTTATATAATAAAACTTCAAATTCTGTCTACAATTATTATATTGAATACGTCGTATATTGTCTACTAAATTTAAAGGAAACAGTACAAAAATGAATTACGGTTTAGACGGGTAACAGGAAGAAACGCGTCGGCGTTAGTTACTTAGCAACCGCTAAGGAGATTTGGTACAGTTGCCAAGTTACATCGACTGATCAAAGTTGAGGAAAATTTTGCCACTTTAAGATTAATGTCTCCCTTAGTATTATATTTGTATTCAATGGGTAACTTTTAAGGACTCGTCGTCCTTGTAAGTAATTGTAAGATAAATATGTTTTTTATGATCATAAATATATATTTTTACAATTTTCAAGTTTATTTTTGTTTTATTCAGCAGAGTAAGATAACGAACGCATGTGGATCACCTTATGGAAAGTGATCAACTTTCTGCTCTAATAGACATCCGAAACACTAGCAATAATATGACATTTTTTGAAGACACACGGTTTTCTCCGTAACCTAACAAAACACATACTTTAAATTAAAATATATAAGTAGTTGTTAACTTAACAAATAGAAATATAATTTATTAAATTAATTTTCTCTTAATTTATATTTAAAAGCAAAAACTACAAAAAAATATATTATTATTCGTATCAATAGTATGGCTCTTATCTGCACCGCATTATTTAAAGTATAAAATCACTCATGACAAGTATTCTACGAAAGATTAATTATTATAAAAAAACACGCTAAAAATATCCATTAACGCCTACATAAATATAATAGCAAAATTACTAAACAATTACTTTTTTCCTACTTTGCCATAAAAAGAATTTAAAGCAGCGATGATTTAGTTGGCAAGGCTTGGGCTTCTCATCTGTTGTATGGTCGTATCCTCCATTGGACTATGCATGTGAACCATTTCCTAGCACAAGCTTTAAAAGCTTTGTTGAAATAGTTAACAAGAATATTGTATTTTTTAAGTAATATGCAATTTACAAGAAAATTGTAATTCCAAAAAATTGATTGTTTCCTTTTAAAAGAAAATAAATATGGAAGTATTTATCACAAATAGAATTGAACCCAAATGACGCTCTTTTAAAAGTATACGGAAAGATGTTCAGAAAAAAATAAGAAAAATATTACATGCGTACGATAAATAGGTACTTTTTACAACTCAGAGCAAAAGAAATATAAATGTTTAAACAATGCTTTATAATCATAACATCACACTTGGATTCCATATATCTTGTATACCATAACAAACGTATATTACACGCAATTCAAACACACAACATTAAAAAGAATGACAAAGAATCAATAAAAAACCTGTATGCCGTACAAATATTGGCCCCGATGTTAGAAACGAATCCACGATCCTAATTCTGAAAGTGGCCAATTCATCACTGCGCCGTCGGTCATAAAACATAAAACCTGTTTGAAATATTCGTACGTTACTCGTACTGTATATAATAAGATTATGTGACAAATAAATCTAGAAAAATACTTTACTTCTTAAATAAAAATAACTTATTCCTATATAAATGTATTTATTTCAAATATATTTGGACAGATGGCAGAAACTAGATGCGGATAGCCGAAGATCGAGCTTGGAAGCACGTCTGGAAAAAACTTATATCGAGGTCATCATAACATTGTTAAAATTATAACAAAACATCTCTTTTTTACAGGATATCGACTATGAAGGTTTCCGGTGGTTCATTGATACATTTCTTGAAGTTTCGACCCCTGATGAGCTCACAAGGTATGATAGACCGTTTTTATTTTGAGCAAATTAATTATTCATATAACGAACTAATTGACTCAGTGGCGAAACTACCACATTCGGAGTTAACGGTGGCGAGTTCGATTCTCGCACTGAGATAAATATATTTAAGCCTATAAGGTAATTATTTGGTTCTATGTGGACAGTCAGAATTTTTATTTGACTAAGATCCGCGACAAGCAAGCAAAAATAGAAAAATAATAATGTGTGTTTTTTACTAAAAGAATTGCATTTACAGAGAACTTAAACTAAATCTTACCGAAAACCGTTAAGATTAGCGACAAGACTTTTACTTTTTGTTGGTTCCGTAGAGTCTACTATAACTGATGATGCCTCGTGATTTTTATAGCAGATCAGGCAAACTAGCAGGCGGGTCACCTGGTAGTAAATGATCACCGCCGCCCATAAACATCCGCATCGCCGGAAGTGTCGCAAATGTGTTGCCAGTCCTACTTGCCTTACAACAAATACATCATTCTTCTCTTCAATACCTCCATGTGATAATTACGTGGGAACACCGCAGGTGGTAAATTGTTTCACATTTCCCGGTGAAGAAGAAGTTTGGCTTTCTCCTATGCGGTATTGGCCGGTGGTGGAAATGACGACTGACAAAAATTATTTTGAATCGCTTCTGACAAGAGACCAGAATGCATGGATTCCCGAAGAGAAACTTATGTCTCTTAACAAGCTTCTCAATGTGTTTTGACTTCACATTAGGTATTGCCCTCTTGTAGGATTTGGAGGTTGCGTTGTACAACTTTTTCAAGGAGTTGACGTTAGTATCTCGGGACGTCGACACTTTAGCCCAGCTCTGTTACAGCTCTTGTTTTCGGCGTGATGCCATAAAGCGTTGTGTTGAGGCGACACACATGTAACACCTGACACTTAGAAAAGCTTGTTGCGCTTAACTTCCATTCCTCCAGAAATGGAGCCTTTGCTAAAAATGCTGGAGAAAAAACTTAAATAAAAAACTAAATTCTGCAGGCATTTGTTCCTCTCATTCGTGCGGAGGGACAAGAGGCCAGCGCTTCGTGAGATGGCAGCCGCCAGTTCTACCACAGCCTGCGCCCCAGTCACTTCGCACGGTGATCACCAAGTGAGTATTGTCCGATACTTTTAATGTTATATTTTCCATTTTCTTATATATCCAAAATAAACTTTTAACATATATGTTTCACTAGTACGATGATAATTATTGTCTCAACATTAGCGCTCTCAAAATTGGGATTCGTTGCTGTTCTCCCCACGGTTGGCGGGAGAATTGAGGTTCGCAGAAAGGTTTGTATTACTAAAATAGAGGTTGTTGCTCATACATGTTCGTCTCTTAAGACACCTACAGGAGGAAATGGGGTAACCATATTCTGTACCGGTTATTACATAGCATGTTTTTTATACCAAATTTATTTATTAATCTTCCAGGGACGACAAAGCCTTGCCTCTAAGATTCACGGCTTAGCAGAAAGGATACAACAACTAGGGAAAAGTTCCGGTGACTCCGTTGAGGGAAGTGAAAAGGGTTCGAGAAGCCGAACTGGTAAGCATGTTGTTACGATTGAACTAAATATTTTGAAAACCTTTATTAGTCTGTGACTTGCTAACATCGTTGTTTTCGAAAAATAAAAGTTTTAATTTTTAAAAATAGATTCACAAAAAATTATTTTGAAAGTCAATATTCAACTAACACCATTTTGGAAACAAAGTGGTGCTATGAGAAAAAAGAAACGGCACAAGAAAAATGTTCAACCTTATTTTGCGTTTTTTTTAAAAATAACGTGTTTAATATAAATATTATATTTAATTTCACACCAACTGATCGTTAAAAATAATCGCACCACTACCTACTACCCTTATTTGATATAGAAAGCCTCCTTTGTCGTTTACTAGGAAATATCACGTTCAGTTGAAGTTTACGATTGAAGTTTTCGAACATTCGCCATCTGCGACGCCATTGATAACTTAATACTCGACCCCAACCTTACATTTACATATAATAAAATAGTAACCTATTTATATAGTATACATACATATAAATATTAAACGAGAAGCAACAATAGATCTACTTATAAAGATCTTGCTTAAGTTATGAGGTCATGAGTTCCTATCTTCCATGGGACTCTGGATGTGAAGCATTATCCAACACAAATATTATCAGTTTAGTTGGACATACATACATATCGTTACGCCTATTTCCCATAGGGGTAGGCAGAGACCACAGATCTCCATCTGCGATGATGGAGATCTGTGATGTAACATCATCGCATATTAGTTGGAATGATTTAAAAAATAAAAAAATAATAATAACATATATATATATATATTTTATCTAAATAAATTTAATGAAGGCCATTTTTAGAATAACCCTATGCTCCTTTGATAATACTTTGCATTGAAAACTTGTGACCAGTGTAATAAAAATTATTTATATTTCATTAATCTAATAGCTAAAAAGCATGTTGAAGCGTAAGATTTGTATTGTTACCCGGAAGTATTATATATTTTTTTTAACAGCCCATATATATACTCCTTTGATAATACTTTGCATTGAAAACTTGTGACCAGTGTAATAAAAATTATTTATTTTTCATTAATCTAATAGCTAAAAAGCATGTTGAAGCGTAAGATTTGTATTTTTACCCAGAAGTATTATATATATTTTTGTAACAGCCCATATATATCCCACTGCTGAGCACGGGCTTCTCCATTTCTGGAAGAACGGACGTTAACCCACCACGCTTGTCGAATGCGGATTGGCGGGATTACCAGACTCGGAATAAATACAATATTTGTAAGCCATACATACATTTATTCCGATGCGGGGATCGAGCCCGCAACCATTGACTCCGTGGACGGAGAGCCTCGCCACTAACCCAATTGGTCGTCGTATTATATAATATAATAATATTCAAGAATATAAACCGAATTACCCAATTTTTTCATAGATTTATAAACTATATTTTTTAAGGAAGGTTATTGCACCTATTACATGAAAGCACCTCGGAGCGGCTGCAAAGAAGCTCTGAATCTTTTCTTGTATTGATGTCGGTCTCATTAGTTAATAAGCTAATAATTAGTTTTTTACTTTTTATTCATACGTGAAATGCATTTTATATATCACAATTTAACCTTTTTCCAGGGAGCGTACATCCCATGTTCACCGTGACCACCCATCCGTCGTACTCTTCACACGAACTGTGCCTCGACCGTCGCAACGAGACAAGCCCTAGTCACAGCCAAATGTCCAGGAACTCCAGTAGGAAGAGCAGCAACTCACTTCGAGTCAATCAGTCTACTAAAATTGAAGGTTGATATATTAACTAAATGAGAGAATAGTTCGGAAATTTAGTGTCAGAAGTAACAATTCAAACTTTCTTATCAGCTAGTTTCAAACTAGAACCGTCCAAAAACTGTTCAAATCTAATGAAAAATAGCTTTATGTGTAAAAAATAGCAAAATTCGCTCGTGTCACACAAAAATGTATTAATAACCATAAAGTTAATAGTTAAATAGAATCGTATCTATGTGTGAAGTTACATATATAATTTATATAAATAAATTACACTCCTAAGATCAGCATAAAATAATTTATATATTTTTATATTATATTAATCTACTTGTCTCAAATAACCAATTTACGTGTCGCAGGTAGAACTATATATAGGTACAATAAATGTTACGATCAAATATAAAAGTAAACATTCAATTTTGTTTTTAATATTAAACAAAACTTTGTTACACAAAAATAAGGCATACTTCGAATTTACTTAAATTTTACTACATTTCATAAGTCTCGAATCGTTTCAGATTTCAAGCATTTAATGCGTCGTCCGTCTACATTAGAAGTGCACACGTCTAGAGTCTCACTGAAGGATATCGTCTGCTATCTCTCACTGCTGGAAGCTGGACGACCAGAAGACAAACTAGAGTGTAAGTACGAGTAATGTCTTAAAACAAACATTTTGTTCCTTGTTATAATTTACTTACTAAATTACATAAAATTGTTATACTTACATTGTTAAGCTAATATTCATTATATATCGTAAATGTCATTATAATAAATTTAAAAACTTAATTACAAAATATTTTATTTTTTGAAAAATCACAGACACTATTCATAGCCAATTAGACAAATGCCTTTTCAAGTTAGACCCTGAGGTAGTTGGCTAATCTGGTAATACGTAACTTACCTACTTCGTGAAACTTCTTACTCCAACGGAGATCCTCGATCAATTGTCACCATGCCTAAGACAAGGACACTACACTGTCTTTTTTGAGTGATAAGTAGGCAAACGAGCAAGCATATAAACTGATGGCAAGAAATTAACGCCGCCCATATACATCTGCAACACCAGAGGTATCACAGTTGCGTTGCCGGTCTTTAAGATATGATTAAGCTTGTTTTTTGAAGGATTCAATGTCGTATCGGTTCGGAGTTAGTACTAGTTCTTACCATCCTAGTATTTATCATCCTTGCAATAAATGTGGTGTTATCAATTGTTCTAACAGTCATGTTCCGGCTTTACGATACGGACGGTAATGGTGTGCTGGACACCAACGAGATGGACTGCATCATTAACCAGATGATGACTGTGGCCGAATATCTCGGGTGGGAAACTTCAGAGCTCAGGCCCGTTAGTATTCTTTCTTGCTATTTTGACTATATCTTATTTAACAAAGCTATTTTCCAGGTTTATTTAACGTCACTTTTTTATGGATTCCCTTTCTAAGGAAGAAAATTTGTTTTATTTTATAGTTAAGAAGGTAAACAAAACACATGTCGCCTTGCACAGTTTGCAACATCAGAGATGTTGACAGTCAAAAGTTTTACTTAGCTAAGATTCGCGACAAGCAAAACAATAACAGAAAAAATTAATAATGTGTGTTTTTTCTGCTGGATGAAGTGGATTTATTTGGAAATTAAACCAAAAACTTACCGAAAATCGGCCATCAACTCTCCACCCACCAACCACTATACACAACACCAAACACACACTACCACTTTTCCACCTTGTAAACGACACGTGTTTTGCCCCAACACGAGGCATCTTCAGGTATAGTAGACTCTACGGAAGACAACCGAAAAGTGGTAGTCATCAGAGATGTTTGCAGAAGCACTGCCGACGTTTGAAATATAATTTCCAGCTTCTTTTCTGAAGATTCCAATGTTGTATGGGTTCAAAAATACAAATGAAAGTAACTAGTTCGACTATGTGCTGGTTGGTACGTGAAAAGAAGTTATCGATTGGGTCGCCTTCATCTAAATATTAGGGATGAAAGTTTTCTTTGTGGCCAGTTTCACGGCAGTAGAATTTAGCGACAGGAACCATTTTAATTTTTTTTATTCGGTGACATTGTTAAATTGTTAAACTTCCGATTTGATCTTCCAAATACTTAAAAATTTTATGAATTTCTTTATTTTAGATTCTGCAAGATATGATGGTGGAGATAGATTACGATGCTGATGGAACTGTTTCACTCGACGAGTGGAAAAGAGGAGGGTACGTAAACTTAACCGATTTGCTTAAATATTGATTTAGCATATGCATATTAACATCTTTCGGCATTAACTTCTTCTATTTGTTCGATCTTGTACGACGCTTCAGATTTTAAACGTTAGCGGAAATGTCCTCCTTATGTATCCATGTACCTTAAAGGCCACCCAAGCATACTACTATCGCAGATGTACCTATCTGTTATGATATTATCATACTTTTATCGCACATCACTCACTGATCCACTGGCTGATTTTTTTATGTCGATAAACAATCCTAAGTAGATGAAAGTACAATTTTCAAACTATTATAGATATAAAATGACAACGCAAGACTTAAATCCAAATCTTAATAGTGTTATTGTAGGTATAATAGGTACTAATAAATGCATAATTAACTTCGCCCTAATAAGATTTGTAAAACAAATATAAGAAATGTTTGTATATTTTTATTACTTGTTATGCTTGCATTTATATTCTTATTTTTTCTTGTTACACTTTTAACATAAAGTTGCAAGTATCTTTCCCGGTTTTTTCATTATCGTTTATATTAACTCAGATTAACCGAAAAAGATATCTATTTGGAATATTAACCTTGCGTATTTAATCTACGTTTCGATGTATATGTATATGTATATGTATGTATATACTTTCTTATGAACAATAAAGAATACAACAACAACCTTTCCAGAATGACAACAATACCACTTCTGGTGCTATTAGGACTGGACACAAATGTTAAAGAAGACGGAGAGCACGCTTGGAGACTGAAACATTTCAACCGACCAGCCTACTGTAACCTCTGCCTCAATATGCTCGTAGGGTTGGGGAAGAAGGGCCTATGTTGTATATGTAAGTTAACCAGTTTAAAACGCAATATATCTAGCATTATAATAATTTATATTTAAATTTGATTTGGAGATGTCAGCCTACAGACGTTTTTTTTTTTATTTTATTATATATTATATTTTTTTACATTATTGTTCGTCATACACAAACTTAAATTACGTTTTTCCGTATACCGTCGTACACGTACGTGCGTACGTAGGTGTTCGTACACGTACGTACGTACGTAGGTGTTCGTACACGTACGTACGTACGTAGGTGTTCGTACACGTACGTACGTACGTAGGTGTGGTTGTATGTATAGTGAGCGCGTATGTGCAAATTGTGTATGTATATGTGGGTAGTGTGTTTATGAATTACACTATTAGTCTCTTAACTGACATTTTTTTATTCTTATATGAAATTCTTTTTTATTTCAATATTATAATAAATATTTTTACAATTACAATATCAAATTAAAAATAAAACATGTAATAAAAATAAAAAGTAAAAATTATAAAAAACTTAAAATATCAACGGCCACATGTAAGTGACCCTGTATAAAGTCGAGTGGAGGAGAGCGTAGCCTGAATCGAGACGACGTCTCGGTTTACAATTTCACTGCCATACCCCGTGATAAGATGTTTCACATCAAAATTATAGGAATTGTATTAACACAATTTATTTATAATTACTCATTTTCTCATTGTTTATAATTATTTATCATCTTCATGAGTGATTATAAAAATAATTTCCTTTGTTTCCGCAGTTTGTAAGTTCACCGTACATGAACGCTGCGTGCAGCGTGCCCCGGCCTCCTGTATAGCCACGTACTCCAAACGACGAGCGTCCGCCACTCTTGCACATCACTGGGTTGAAGGTATTCTCTATTTACGTAGAATTATTTTTTACTTTATTCATTTGCAAGAATAATGTGATTATACGGGGTGTCCTTTATGCCAATTGAGTGAGCTATTATGCCAATGTGAAATAAAATAAGTTAACATTGATTATCTTGAAATGTTACGTCGTGATAAAAAGGTGGATGTCCTACCAAAATCTCGTTATCTTAATTAGAAACCGCTTTGAATTTCAGGCAACTGTCACGGCAAATGTGCGAGATGTCGAAAAAAGATCAAAGGATACAACGGAATCACAGGTCTTCACTGTCGCTGGTGTCACATCACAGTAAGCTTATTATTTCAGTATAACGTTTTCAGTATATTATTTCAATATAAAGTGTTTTATTTTTAACAAGCTTGTTAGTGAAGTGACGGTAATTTAATAACAAAAAAATGCAGTTAAGTTACGTCTGATCTGTCCAATTTGTGGATGGGGTGACTGTTAGTGACAAATTTCTAAAAACGTTTTTCGTGCTTAAAAGGATCATTAAGCTGTTGGTCCTAGCTCATTAACTAGCTCCTCGGTAGTCCATAGCTCAAAAATGGTCGTTAAGGTATGTCTGTGTCAAGTCCTTACAAAGTTGAACAGCTACCAACTAACTTTGTTCTTAACACAGCTAAATAAGTACAGAAATATTAAAAATTAAACAATATTGCAGAAGATTTATGGAGTGAGGCGTTACTTTGCAAAAATCTATTATTTAAATGGAGAGACAACAACCTCTTGCTTCTTGCGAAAAAAAAATCAAACAGCAATAGCTCAGCCGGTAAGGCTTCAGCTTACGATCTGTAAATCGTGAGCTCTTATATTCCATTAGACTGATGATATCAACCATTTCCTTTTAGGTCCTGCCTAGGACCCAATCGCAATGGTAGAGTGGAGTTAGAGTTCTCCGATTTCCCTCCGATCTCCTAATTAACATTTATGAACACATAGTGAACATTTTCTAACACACAAACCTTATAAACTTAATTATAAGCCTTATACGCTTGATTGGAATGGAGATAAAGAGAATTCTAGTAAAATTACAAACACAGTAGTGTTCTTTTTTTGTACTACTACGGCGACACACGGGATCTTTGGGGGGATCATATATATATATATATATATATATATATATATATATATATATATATATATATATATATATATATATATATATATATATATATATATATATATATATATATATATATATATATATATATATATATATATATATATATATATATATATATATATATATATATATATATAATTAAAATTCTTCCAAGTCAAATTAATTTATATTTCTATTTATTGTATAATTATATCTTATTCTTACTTTATCCACACTTTTTACTGTACATTTTATATCTCAATATATATAATTTCAATTTCTTATGCCATATCACCCACATGTCTATCGAAAGACGTCTAAAATTTAAAAATTACGCATTTAAAAAGTAATATTATGTAAAAGATTTTAATGTATTCAAATAAAACGTTTTATTACATTAGTGATACATTTATTAATGTATCACTACAGTACACAGCGCATTTCGCCTCAACACGAGGCATCTTCAGTCTTATTTTATGGGACTAGAAGGCAAACGTGTCACCTGATAAGAAGCAATCACCGCCGCCCATAGACATCCACAGTTCCGTAGGCATTGCAGAAGCGTTACCGGCCTTTGAGAAATGTGTAGGCTTGTTTTCTGAAGCTTCCAATATCGTATCGGTTCGGACACACCGCTGAAGATAACTGGTTCCATAGGATAGTGGTGCAGGGAAAGGAGTTTCTGGAAAAACGCAGACAATAGACTCTACGGAAGAAACTAAATGTATGTGAAGTGCAGCCGAAGATAAGGTGAGGTGATGTATCTTGGAAGAGGCCCATGTATGATGATGGCCATGGCCTCTGTAACAAATCATATAACGTACAATACTAAAGAATAAATATAGGTATACAGACAAACAAAATATTTTCAGCTTCACAATCGCTGCGTCGGAAGCGCGGGCGGTGCGTGCACGTTGGGTCGACACGCGAAACACATCCTACCGCCCACCGCAATAAGGCCGCTAGTTCTGGACAGACAGAGGTCGCTACCGCACAAACCGCCAACTGAACAGGTAACTCATAAATAAAATCACATTTTGAAAATGATACAAATTGTGTGTGATTGAAATTGAAAATTGTGTATGTGTGACGACCGATTGGCTCAGTGGTGCGGCCCTCCGCCCATGGAGTCAATGGTCGCGGGTTCGATCCCCGTATCGGAATAAATATATATATGGATTTATAAATATTTATTCCGAGTCTGCTATTCCTTTCCTGCCCTTTTCTTTCTTCGTCGCGTGGCTTGGGGCGAACTTAGTCGCAAGTGTGCCGACCGTCCCGGGATAAGGCTTCCCTGGTTACTATAGTACTCAGCATGCGGGGCTCTGCTAGGGTTGATCTCTATCCCCCCTTGCGGCTCGTGGGATTCACTATCACGAATCATAATATACCTAATTCGTTCAAAATGAGGGAGACGTGGATGGCCACCCGTCACGTCCTGATTCCCACGATGGCGAATAGCGACTAATGGAGAGCCGCTTCGCTGCGATGAATGGAAACGGATAGAGCTCTGTGGTCTCTGCCAACCCCTGCGGTGGAGAGGCGTGAATATGTAAAAGAAGAAATATATGTGAATATGTGAAAATGTAAAAAAAGATATATATATATATATATATATATATATATATATATATATATATATATATATATATATATAAATTGTTTTAGAAGTTTACTTAAAATCATATTTCTAAAAATACCTGTATACATTCAACATACAATATTATGACTATGTATATTATATGTATATATATGTATATATATGTATATTATTACAATATTATGAATTTATTAATTCTATTTAAAAAAAATGATTCTTTTCCAGCAAACCTTACCAGTATCAATATCATTGCCTATATCAATCGCAGCATCATCAGAAGAACAGAAAGAAGAGAAGAAAGAACCTCGAGCTCCACCAATTTCCTTCCAGATAACACCACCCGAGGGTTCGTGTCCTTTACTCGTGTTCATTAACCCGAAATCCGGAGGACGTCAAGGCTCGAGGGTATTGAGAAAACTTCAGTACATTCTAAACCCAAGACAGGTTCACGATATCGCGAAAGGAGGGCCGATGCAAGGTTAGTTTAGAGGAAAATTGCTGATGGTTTATGGAGTTAGGCGTTACTTTGCGGAAATCCTTTACTATGTGGATAGTCAGAATTTTTACTTAGCTAAAATCCGAACGGTTTAACTTAACGATTGTCTTCCATAGAGACCTGATGATACCTCGTGTTGAGACGAAATACATGTGTCGTGTACATTGTAGAAGAGTGATGGTGTGTGTTTGGTGTTCTTGATAGTGGTTGAGAGGTAGAGAGTTGCTGAGCGGAGCTTATTATTTTTCAATGTCTTTTTTATTTAAAGTACCATAAAAATACTCGTAACCTTAATTTCACTATATTCATAAATAACTCCATTAATCATCTTCACTATATTCATAAAACTGTTCATTTCCACACGGATTTCTGGCTAAAACACTGATTTAAGTGTTAAAAAAATCTAAAAAAGAAATGTTTAGTCATCTAAGCTAATGACGTACTAAAAATATTAATATTATCAATAGAAAAGCCAATGACAGTAAGGTACCTGTTTTTTTGCAAAGGAGTTTATAAGTATTATAATCTTCTGTAAGCATATCTTTTCAATTATTAAGGCATTAAAAATACTTGGCTCCTTTTAAACACTGTTGTAGTATTGTGAACTTTTATTCTAGATCAAGACACAGTAAAAGTAAAATTATGTACATTCTTACATCTCATATTATTAACTACTCTTGCATATTACAGGTCTTCAGATGTTCAAAGATGTAAAGGATTACAGAGTGATTTGTTGTGGAGGAGACGGGACTGTAGGCTGGGTGTTGGAGACAATGGGTAACATGTAGTTTTATTTTAACTTAATCCTTAAGCTGTTACCTCAATGTCGAATATTTAAATAAAATATAAAGATAAAAGAATTTAAGAAACCAATAAAGAAATGAGTTTATGGTTTCACAAAGGGTCAGCAACGCATCTGAGACTAGGATGTGAATGTGTATGGACGACGGTGATCACTTACCACCAGGTGTCCTGCATGCTCGTATGCCTGCTCTGCTATAAAAAAATATAAAAATAACAGAATTTACGAAACCAATGAAGAAATGAGTTTATGGGTTCACAAGAGGTCGGCAACGCATCTGAGGCTGGGATGTGAATGTATATGAATTTCGGTGATCCCTTACGACCACGTGACCCGCATGGTCGTTTGCCTGCTTTACTACAAAAAAAGAGTAAATTTTAAAAAAGAAATATTTTGAATAACGGAATTGAATTTAAAAACTCTACGGGTAAAAATATCTTAATCAAAAAATAATATATGTAATAGATTAAATAATAAACTCTATATGATTGTTTAGACAAAGTGCATATGGAAACGCAACCAGCGGTTGGTGTGATACCTCTCGGAACTGGCAACGACTTGGCAAGATGCTTGCGATGGGGAGGAGGGTAAGACTTACTATTATACTGCATTGATTAATGTGCAATTAGGGCAGCACTGTCATTCTTCTAGCTCGTCATGCTCGTGATAGAGCCGTTGTGGTCATTATATTAAAGGTGACTTGTATAACCAGAGCGCCATTCATTTCTCACGGATGTCTTCTTCATGCATTCATATACGGGGGGTATTGCCACTGGCTATTGACAGCATTATCTATCTAACTGATAAAAACCAATTTACAATCCAAATTCATCTGACCGCCAACACGTCTGAATTTCGGGAACAACCAAAACTCATCAATAGCTTGTTACGGTTTTATAATTAATTTGTAATACATAAATTTATCCACATAACTCATCTTCTTCTCTTTCGAAAACGGCCTCTCTTCGTCCTTTAAAAACAATAGTATGTTGGACCTTTGCACACAGTTTCTATTACCTTATCTATACGCGTAGCATTTTTTTAAATATGTTTGTACGATCTATCCAGATATGAAGGAGAATCAATACACAAAATTCTGGACAAGATTGCTCGAGCCAGTACCGTGATGATGGATCGGTGGCATATACTCGTCGAGAACACTAACGTTGATGTAAGTTAATGACATTGTGTGATGTAAATGTAAGTCTCTCTTTATCCTAGTCTTAATTAATAATTCGCTTGATTCTAGCCTAGTCTTTCTTCATCCTAGGCCTATGTTACAATTCGATTGAACCTAGTCCTAGAAGCTTAGTCCTTAAATGCTAGTAACATAATTATTTTTCAAATTATTTCAAACATTATGTGCACAGTTAGAACTATTAGCTAAGATCCACGACAAGCAAACAAAAACAGAAAAATAATATGTGTGTTTTCTACTGGAAGAAGTGGATTTACGGGTAACTTAAACTAAATCTTACTGAAAAAACGGCCGTCAGCCACTCTCCACCTTCCAACCACTATCAACAATACCAAACACACACTATCACTTTTCAACACGTGTTTCGCCTCAACACGAAGTATTATCAGGTATAATAAACTCTACGGAAGACAACCGTTCTCAACGTTCAATAAAGTGATCTTAACTAAGTGAACGTTCTAACTGTCCATATAGTAATGGATTCGCAAAGTAACGCCTGACTTCATTCATCATTTCAAACATTGTAACATTTAATATTATGTGCAATGATGTTGTGAGCCCTAGAGTAGCTATACTCACCCTGCGGCCCGCCAGGCTTTTGTGGTTGGCACATCTGGTGTTACTTAATTTTAAACCATTGTGAATTTCGCGCCCATAAGAAAAATTGAGAGCGCGGTTAGTAAACAGATTCTGCGTAACACTACCGCACCCGGTGTGCAGTGTTATTATTGATACGATAATTTGCTGTAATATAGCCGTAAATTTATTTTTTCATTTATAGCAGACTGACGCTGACTGATGTCTGACTATACCACAGCAACTCGTCATTTTCATATTTTCATAAATACGACAAATCAGTGTTTGGATTAGAAATGTTTTTCAATGTGCGTTTTTAATATCGAGCGAGTGAGACCGCAGGAATCCCCATTCCTTGGCTTCCATACTTCCTGTACGTGTCGCTTTATTTGCTGGTCGTGACTTGTTTTAAATTTATTTAGGTACATGATACAACTGTGTTAAAAACTAAGAAGTCATTACCTAATTTTTTTGCGGCCTGTTACACCAGGTCTCATATACGAGTACGTGTTTAAGGATCCTATGAAAAAAAAGTTAAATACCAGTGCTCTAGACCCTTTTGAACTTCGTAGAAAAGATCATAGACGTAAACTCGGCTGTTCTTCAGTCCGCTGAAATGATGAGGTATCACGTCAGCAGTGAATCTAGTAGCGATCCCAGAAAAAAAAAGCGAACAAAGTCAAAACGAAACGAAACGGCGACATCCACAAGGATGTGGTCAGGGGGTGAAGTCGAGACCACGACTTAGATCGAAGATTTCTATCTCAAGAGTGAGTTTAAAATCACTGTTATTACGTGATAATAATAACAGTGATATTAAAAAAATTACAAAATAAAAAAGAATGTGTTTTGTAACAGTGTCCTATGTTTGTGTCCATATTACAGTGCGAACAGCTACAAATGCCAGATTCAGCACCGCATCCCACCTCCGTCCCATACAACATTATCAACAATTATTTTTCCATCGGCGTCGTAAGTATATCTCACTTCAATATATTATTATATATAGTATATTATTTATTTATTCAATATATTATTATATATATAAATAATTTATATATAACTACAATGTTTTGAATAATTAAAAAAAGAAAGACCGACCGAAGAAAAAAGACCGACCGATTGGCTCAGTGGCGGTGCCCTCCGCCCGCGGAATCAATGGTCGCGGGTTCGATTCCCGCATCGGAATAAATATTTATATGGATTTATAAATGTTTATTCCGCGTCTGATAACCCCCCCAATCCGCATTTCCTTTCCTGCCCCTTCCTTTCTTCTCTATCCTTTCCCTTCCTCTCCGCCAATTCACGGTCTGCCGTGCCAATGGATGCGTGGCTAGGGGCGAGCCTAGTCGAAAGCGTGCCGAACGTCCCGGGGTCGGGTTCCCCCTATGGTGCCTTACCTCAGCATGCAGGACTCTGCTGGGGCTGACCTCCATCCTACCTTGCGGCTCGTAGGATTCACTAAGACGAATTTAATATACCTAATTTGTCGAAAAATGACGGCGACGTGGTTCGCCACCTGTCACGTCCTGATTCTCACGAGGGCGAAAAGCGACCAATAACGAGCCATTTCGCTGCGATGAATGGCAGCGGATAGAGTCTGTCTGTCTCTGCCAACCCCTGCGGGGGATAGGCGTGAATATATAATAATAATAATAAAAAAGAATACGAGAATAAAATAAAACACCCTAAGTGTTGCTGTTGCCGTATTCTTTTTTGTGAATAATTCGATTAATCAAACGATTACAGGATGCTGCAATCTGTGTTAAGTTTCACACGGAACGCGAGAGAAACCCCGATAAGTTCAGTTCACGTATGAAGAACAAGCTGTGGTACTTTGAGTTCGCCACTTCAGAACAATTCGCTGCCAGCTGCAAAAATCTGCACGAGAACATTGATATTGTGGTAAGGTTTAATGAAATCATTGAAAAAATCCATAATCTAACTTCTATGTCATCATTTTTTCTCATTTCATCATTTTTTTTCAATTCACTTTTAATTTTGATACCCAAATCAAGAGCATTAAAAAGAGCTCGTATTCCATAAAGGTGTAATCCGCCTCTTTTTTTCTTTGCGAAGACTAAATAAATCAAGAAAATTTGACATTAAAATATAGTGACTATAATATCACGTAATATAAGGAATATAAGAAGGAGGAGGTCCTACAGCTATCATATTTCACTCGCAGCTCCATTGAAAACACAAGTGAATCAATTCGGTATCTAAATCTCCAAAATGCTTGATGAAACTTATGCAAAACGTGGAACATCCTCTTAGCTCCAGGAATACTATGTATTTAGAATAGAAATTCTGACTTTCTTTCTATACCAAATGCGTAGTATTTCTGCCTATATATTAAGCCTACCAGAAATACTGCATAATACTAATAAAAACATCGTCTTGTTTACTGTTGAGCCAAAAATGTATAAAACCATATTATATTCATACGTGTATATAGACATATCTTTAAATTTTATTTATTTTAAGATAAAAACTATAAATTTAACATAATAAAAATACAACACAATGCAAAGTAGTTTTCACTGGGGATTTAAGTTATTTGTATATATATAATTAAAAAAATTAAAACTTTTTTATCACTATAATAACCAAGACTTTACTTATGTCTTTGGTTACTTCGGATTCTTAGTAATAACTGATTTGTCCAATCGTTAAGTTTCCTTTTCTTAATGGTTTTACGGCTCTGAATTGAAGCCCTTTTGAGCCCTTCGTGTATAATTAATATAGTCAGCTTGTTCAGTCTTTATAAAAGGGTGGCTAATCTACCAAAACCTATAGATTTTGGCAGTCTACTTATATAATTGATTATGATATAAGAATATAAAATTAAATAAAAACACAACGTCACTGATGTAAGTTGGCGGGAAAAGTCCATCGTTAGGTTAGTTGACAGGTTAGGGCCTAAACAGGTGTAGCGGCCGACGGCGGAGTCGCGGACGCAAAAGAAAGCGGCCGCGACTCCGCCGCTTTGCGTATTGTATGTAGTGACCGCGGGATAGTACTAAACAGGTACAAACTCACAAGCGATGCGCGGCTAATAGCGGACGAATCGGGCGGTTGGCGGCCGCGTTGCTATTCAAATAATTCGATACATATGATATATATAAGCCGCGTGGACACATATAATTAGATAGATATATTATTTGTTGTACATCAAAAACTAAGTTACAAATTTATTGATAGTGTATACAAACGGTCTTGTCGCTAATAGCTAATTTCTTCCAGACATAAAGAAACATATAAATGTGAGTTAACCGTATTAATTAGAAAGAAGTAGAAGAATTATAAGTAATTAGACCCTCTCTGATTATATATTTCACCGGTAGTGCGACGGTCTATCGCTAGAGCTGAACAAAGGCCCAGCGCTGCAGGGTGTGGCGCTGCTCAACATACCGTACGCGCACGGGGGCTCTAACTTGTGGGGTGCGAGCGGGGCGCATCGCCGTGGACGATTCCCTAACGCCCAACAAGGTATGTAGTCTAACACATTCACTGCATTACAGTCAATCAATCGGGGACATCTACATCCCGGTCAGGGATGTAGGACCAAGCGGACCTATGCTCGGGAGGCGACCGCCTCCCGGCCTTTGCGCCGCGGTTTCCAGCGGCTTTTAGGGCCTTTAAATTCGGCCACAAACTAAACCCGCTCTACTCCAAACCGGGCCAGCAGGGTGGGGCCGAATACATTGCACAACGCCGTCCTATAGTCGACACCGGAACTGATTGCAATGATGATCTCTCCGAGGCAGGCGGTGACCCAGCTGATGGTCATCGACTCCTCCGACTCCTCGCTGCATGGTTGCGCTTGTTGAAGCGCTGATGCTCCTGATTGTGAATCGGGCTATGTCGCCTCTCTGGTCGGCACCGGGGTTACTGACCCTCGTGGTGCCGGGAGAGCGGGGGCTGTACTGCATTACGAAAAGTGCTTGTTCGTATATGAGTTTTCAACTGTGCAGCAGCTAGTTATCCTTATTTTACGGGTACGTAACTCGCACACCGAGCGTAAGACAAGGATAACTAGCTACCGCACAGTCGAAAATTCAAATACCACCAAGAACTAATCGTACCCAGTGAATATGCTAATAATTCTAATAAGCTAAATACTATATGAGTCGACTCGCTATCTTTTTAATAATTCTATAATATGTTATCATCAATCTTTCAAAATTGAAGGTTTAATTTCCCTAAACCTCAGGCCGGACGAGCGCACTGAGGTTTGCAGATCAGTTTTTATTCTCAGGTAGACGCTGTTGCATCTACTGATATTTGCTCCCATATGACTATGGGTTGGTGCGTTTGTTGTTGGTGTTATTGATAGTGGTTGGGAAGTGGAGAGTTGCTGACGGCCGTTTATTCGACAAGATTTAGTTTAAGTTCCCTGATCCACTTCTTCCAATAAAGGACACACATTATTACATTTCTATTATTGTCTGCTTGTCGCGGATCTTAGCTAAGTAAAAATTCTGACTGAAATTCTGTCCACATAGCATTAATGAACACCACCTGGTGTACAGTAAATAAAAATTAAGTATATGAAAAATGTCTTCAATATACGTAATTCAAAATACGATACACGTAGTTTTATCATGTTTATATGTATCGTGAAAAAAAGCTTTAGGCATATTTATGAACCTCCTCATTTCATACATAATTGAATTCTATATTGAGTTATTTCAAGGTTTGAGGTAATGAATTCAATAAGGCGGTGTAATCGATATAATGGTCTATTTATTAGTTGACATTAAACAGACGTTATTGAGTGTACGACAATATACATGCGTAGCAACTTATGGCGATCGCTTCGGGGGTCTTTTAATGCCAATTTTTTTCGTATGAAACTAAGACTAGAACTATTGATGTAATTTGAATTTGAAATTCGAATTAAATTCAATGACACCGTTTAGATAGTTTTTGGCAAGTTTAAATAATTAATTCAAGAAATGATTATACGGCATTTTTAATTTTTTTTTATGTTGACGCAAGGTTCTAATATATATATATATATATATATATATATATATATATATATATATATATATATATATATATATATATATATATATATATATATATATATATGTAAACAAAATCGAATTTTAAATCTATTTTATTTGGACTGATTTTAAAAATAGTATCCCTTATAGGTACAATTAGGTATTTGGACCTTTATTTGTTCGTTTTTTTAACACCTTTACTTGTTACAATGATCAATATAATACGAATTAATATTATAAATAATGTGATTGCCATATTGATTATTATAACATGTTTAATTTAGTAATATTACACTATATGATGATCTATATATTTTTGATTTCTCACATGGTACACGCTAGCATATAATCGACCTATATAGCCAAGGATCGCGGATTTTATTTTTATTCTTCATGTTTGCCCATGTCATTTGTATATTGTCATGTGTTTATTTATTCAACCAATTAATATAACATAATAGAACAAAACTGAGTGTGACCCTCCCTCAAAGTTAAGGAGTATTCTAGTAATCGCCACACTTTTCTGGCGGAATGGAGAACGCAGATTGGTTTTTATTTTTGGGTAGACGATGCTGATTAAAAAAATAATGATTTATTTTAAGCCGGAAATAACAGGGCAATTTATATATAATATAATATATTTTTTATTAAGCAATTACTTTGAAATCGCATCACGCCTGGGATTAATCAAAGTTGCTAAATATAATATATGCTCATTTGACTCATCCATAGATAAATATTTCATTGTTTCAGATATCGGGGACAAGCTAATAGAAGTTATAGGATTAGAGAATTGCTTACACATGGGTCAAGTTCGAACAGGTAAAGTTTCTATACTGGGAAGAAAAATTGAATATCCTATTTAATTTTGACATCTGTACTTGATCTCTACTATTTGTATTGTATTTCCTTAGATATTCTTTAAACATTTAAAACGTTAAACAATATTCAGATATTTAGTAGACTTGTTTTCATGAATTTTTAAAACAGCATCGCTCCTATCTCGACTGAAAAAAGTTTTTATAAAATAATTATAGTGAAATCTTTAATTACTTCAACGCCATGAATAATTAAATGTATTATTGTATATGCTACGCTGTAAGATATGGTACAAGTTACTATCTACTGCTATTCGCCATAAATATAAATGGTTTCTTGTGCACGAACTAGAAGCTGTGACGTAATCGAGTAAATTTTCATTTCGAAGAATTGAACTAACAAAGTGTCGCAACTACCTAGGACTCAGGGCGTCGGGACGTCGACTGGCTCAGTGCAGCTCTATAACGATCACAACAAAGCGGACATTTCCCATGCAGATCGATGGCGAGCCGTGGATGCAGCCACCTAGCAAGGTAAATCTGAAATAAAAATAGATAAAAACCTTAAAACCTAGGTAAAATCAAAAAGTTTTCCAGTTTCATTACATACATACGTATCGCCACGCCCTACCGACCCATTTTATTTTCTTTTCTGCAGCCCATATATGTCCCACTGCTGAGCACGGGCCTCTCCATTTCTGGGGGAACGGAAAATAACCCACTACCACGTTTGTCCAATGCAGATTGGCGGGATTACCAGACTCGGAATAAATATCTGTAGGCCGTACATATATTTATTCTGATGGGGGGATTGATCCCGTGACCATTGATTCCGTGGGCGGGGGACCCCGCCACTGAGCCAATTGGTACCCATTTCATTAACACACTTAAATTAAAAACGTGGAGCGCAGAACGTAGATACCCGCTGAAAAGATCTGAGACACTACGCATGCGTTGCTTGCGTAGTGTCTCAGCATGATGATAGCCAAGCGAGGAGTAAGGAGGGAATAAGACGGAAACACAGTAGCCAAGCCTAAGAAATCGATTTTCTGCGAAAAAGTGATACCTCCTCTAGACAAGCCAGTCCATTTGTATGCGCTATATTGCTAATGTTAAAAATCATTGCATTACTCTCCCTTCATTTCCTTAAAAATTTGCCATTGAGTAAAAACAAACGATAAATTCAATGTTTTATTGCCAGATTACCATCACACACAAAAATCAAGTTCCAATGCTGATGGGACCAGCTCCAGAAAAGGGCAGAGGATTCTTTAAGCTTTTCACTCACTGTTAACAAACTTCAATTTCTTCAAATAGATGTACGAACGTACTAAGACACTAATGTACCATGTATTGTAAATAAATAAAATCTACAAAAAGGCTAAAAACTTATCTCTAATGAATAAATAAGCCTGATCAAAATCAAAAAATTAAAGTTTATAAGGAACATCTTATTACAAAAAACATGTTATCAAACGATTATTATTGATAACTAATGTTATATGAACAACCGAATTAAATTCAAAGAAATTTAAAAGGACCACCATTTTTAATTAGCTTTTCACGACGTTCCATCTTTCCTTATTTTATTAATAAGGCAAAGAATATCGAGACTATTCTTATATTAATTATAATTTTTGCTATCTAAATGATTATTTCTATGATTTCATGAAACTAAAAAAAAAATAAAAATATTGCGGAAACATTCATTAACTTTGAATATTGAACCTAGATATATCGATGTAAAAATTTAATTTTAAAGTTTAGTATCATTGATTGAACATTTAAAGTTAACCTTTCATCTCAATGAATATCGGGCTGAATTATTAACCACGGTTTGTGAATGAAATCAGTTCCCAAAAATGTATGTAAATATTATATAATATGTGTATTTATATACAGCCACTTTAATATCTTATCTCAACATTAGACATACAACGAATTCTCTAATTCGTTATACACCATTATAATTGATTTAATTAAAACCAAAACAGCTTTATCCTTGTTTTCATTTATATTGATAATTTTCTTCGTAAACTTTTTAAAACTAAGTCATTAAAAATTCAATTTTAAACGTTACAAATTAACAATTTGATGTATTTGATACTTTTACCATAAATTCGGAATGAGGTTTAAGGAAGGATGGAGGAAAAATGGTGTAAAAGTTTCTTACGCAGGTAGCCTTTTTTGTCTCCTATTTAGAATGTAGTAAAATATACTAAATATACGAATATTATTATATAGATAGTCTCATAGATGACCAGGAAACAGTTTCGTTTATTAAAAATTAAACATACAACATAATTTATAATTAAGGAATCAAAACTTTATCAATGTTAAAATTGTCAATGTTTCGTCTCAGTATTTTCACTAGGCTTCTATTTAGACGTGTATAAGTATATGTATGTACCAAATAATGAACGTCCATTTTTGCTATATTGCATAAAAATCATATATTATAAACTTTTACGTACTTACCTGCGTACGCAAAATATTGTATTTTTATGTTATAATATATGTCGGTATTCCATGCTTTGGCAACGATTATACAAATAGTAGGTACATTAAAAGCAAACGTAGTTACGAATTAGATGTAATTAAAATATTTAATCTTCATTGTTATGCTTATAAAAAAATATTATACATGGTCCATAATAAATGTTTACGTTCCGAGCCAAGGATATAACCTATGTTATCCCTATTACACGTCTCTATTCTCAAAACCGACATTAAGTATACGATATATGATTAGATTTGGGCAAAATAATTGATATAATCCTTCATATATTTTTATCATACATAAATTTCTTTCAAAAAGTACCTTTAATTTATTGAAAATTGAAGTTTAATACAGTTTAAAAATGTTAAATTCGTTAATATAATGTGGTTATCCTTTGTTTTAGTTGTTAATACGTTTATATTGTTATAACAGATAATTATAATTATAATGAGAACTATTAAAGTAAATTAATTAAATCTTACTATTATTATTAATGTTTATAATAATGTTAAGTTTTATTAATATTTAAAATATTGTTACGATCATTGTTTGAAAATTTGTGCAGTTAATTTTAATATTAGATTTAAATATTGCGTAAACGTATTACGTGGGTAATGATTTATTATAATTTAATAAGCAGTAATTGATTGGATTTAAGTATGGCCATATATAACATTTCATTAGCTTGAGAATTTGTTTCTTTTCTTTAGAGTACAAATTACTTAGCCGTTAATAATTAGGCATTGAGCTTTATAAAAAAAATATATGTGAGAGATAACGCAATACTACCGAAAAGTATTGCGTTATCTCTTTCACATTTTACAAAATATCTTTTTGGTTACTTTTAGTACAAGTATCAATTTTTAATAGAAATACGTGCCAATACGACGAAGCGTGAGTCCAAAATAAAAATAAATTCTTGCCAACTGATTTCCTACGTATATAGATATTATACTTCTTTACCTTTAATAATATTAATATAATAGTTCATTTGTACATATAACTCTTTAGCCGACCACAATTGCAATTTAATTATTCTTTTAAAAGCATGATATTTTATAAATATTTGCAATTTGAAGATTTTATAATTTATACTCTTAAACTATAAGGGTAATTAAATAAATTTAGATTAATTTTGCATTTGTCAAGTTTTGCAATCACTCATTATAAACAAATTAAAAATAAGAAATCCTTTACTATGTACATAGGTATACTAAGTAGGTATGTGTTCTTTCATCGCAACAACAAAAAATGAATACATAAGAACTAGACATAATTCCATAACCTATAGAGTAAAAAATATGCTTGATCAATCATATTCAGCCCTCTAAAAATATACAACTTGACATGAAACATATTTACTATGACTAGGTATGTGAATTGGTATCATTAATAAAGAATAAACGATTATTGAAAACATTCAGTGATATTTGTGTTATAAACAGTGATCAGAGGAGCTATACTGATTTAAAGTCAATGATCTCAAACGTCTATGTTAATATGGACATGCTTCCGGAACTTCAAATAAATCAAAAATTATAACATTTTTACCTATAACATTCAACTCAATTCAAATCAATAATAAAATTCATTTTATTATATATTTTAAATAAAAATAAGCTTTATAAGGTTCTACTATTACTACCTTTAAATATCAAATAGGTATCACCAAAATATGTCTAATCGAATGATTTATTTGCAAGTAAGACAGTTTGAATAACATTTATTTAATTCCCGGAAATACCGGAATTTCCAGTATTTTTTTAAAAATGTCCATATTATGACAACATATTGCAAGTTCATAAAATCAATCTACCTACTCCAATCACTGGTCATACAACGTGATGCTTATTTTTATTGCAGATATTTTGACAGTATATCACTATATCAAATCAAAAAATTATAACCGCTTCTATGGTACTTTTCATGCAGAAATAAATTGATGTATGATATATAAATGATGTATTAATGGTGTATGTGTCATTGTATTGGTTATCATTGTTAAAATATATTGATTGAATATAATCGTACCTAGGATCAAACAATGGCAATCGTTACTTTCAATATGGTGTTCGTTAATTGTAAGTTTATTTATTTAACTAACAACACAAGTTTAATTTTACAAGATATATGTATGAACAATCAATTGCTTTGAATATGATGCCATCGTTACCGCGTTGCCCATCCATATTAATAAACACATCGTGATCTATTTTGGTCTATCTACATCGGTACATACCAAAATATGCAAAAACGTTAAAAAAATAAATTGTATTTTGTCATTGTTTTACAGATATGTCCCACCGATATGCAGGGTCCAGCCCTTTTTTGAGAAATGGGCATTAACGGAACATTGATCCAAGGCGACATGGGCGGGATTTATTTATTTCCCATCAACTTTTAAGACTTTTTTTATATATTCACGCCTATCCCCCGCAGGGGTTGGCAGAGACCACAGAACTTCATCCGCTTCCATTCATCGCAGCGAAACGTCTCTCTATTAGTCGCTTTTCGCCCTTGTGAGAATCAGGACGTGACGGGTGGCGAACCACATCGGCGTCATCAGCACTCTTAAGACTGCTGAGACGATATCCTTCCCTTTCCCAACGATCCTGCAATCTTAAAGTGTCACTATCCAAAAGGTTACCCCTTCATCAATACCATTCAGAACTGGATATCTTTTGAGCATTGGCTGCTATTACTCTATGTTTTATGATAGAAGAGAGCCTACCAAGAGATATTGACGTTTTTATTTCCAGACTCTCTTCTTCATTTGTTTAAATCCTAATTAAACCTAGACTCAGCTTTTCCTTTTTTTCGAATGTATCAAATATATAATACGTTTGGAAATGGTAAGATACATAATATCTTACCCGGTCCCTTCCCAAAGGAGCACATCATTATTTACTTAAGCGGATAACCGCGTTCTGTATGGTCTTAAATATTTAGGAAACAAAAATACTCAAATAATTATAACGGTAACCACTGACTGATCCGAGGTGTTGTTTGTTGTATTTAAATATAGAATCGTTGCGATGAAACCAATTAAAAATCTGTGCCAGCTTTAATAGTGTTTTAAGAGATATAAATTAATATTACAATATTTAATATTATTGTAACGAATATATGTGCATTTAAAATATTGTTATGTCGTTTTATTTTTTCTCCTACAATTTATTTTGTGTAAAGAAATGTAATTATTTATTACTGTTGCAATAAAGAGTCATTCGATAAACAGTCATCACAACCCTTAATCGAAAATGAATCATATAAAATAGTTCAATGTATTTATACAAAATTAACAGGCCACTGCCGTAAATTGGCTTCCTGTGAAGCCATAAAGCCTTATCTGTAATATGGGGCTGGGTGGCGCATCTCCTCGAGAGACCTATGTCCAGTAACAGACTGTCGCAAGCTGATGGTGATAAGAAATTACCATAATTAAATAATACCTCCAGCTTTCAACCTTTACCGTAGCGCGTGTTGAACTCTTGCCTGCAATTAGAAATAAATTACGGTTTCAAATACACACCAGAATACGAACTCGATCAAGTCCCACAGAAAGAGATTCTGTTCACTGAGTTATTTCATATATTATTTTATTTTCTAATAATACATTTTATTTTATTAGCGTATTATATAACAAAAATGATACTTTTTTAAATATTCCAAACGCTTTTTTTTCATTATACTGATTTTTTATCGAACTGTAGTCTGGAAGAAATCACTCAAAAATTCAAATTTTAAATTCAACATTCACATACATTATAAAACTATAATTACTTATTGTAAAACTATGTTACTGTATGTACGATTAAGAATATATTCATCGTAATTCTCATGTTGGGTAACTGGATAGGTTTTTCACACAGGTAATGCTCTAGTCTGCTGCCAACCGCCCGAAGCAGTCGCGATTGCTCGAGCGGTTTCGTATGTGTACATCGTAGCCTGTAGATTGCTGCGGTCGCAGCTGGAAGCGACTGTCCGTCTATGGCCGGCCTTAAACTGCCTTTAGTCAGTCATTAGAGCCTACCCTATGAATTAGCAGGATGCATTGCTTGCTGGTAAGGTTGGTAGTTAACATGCCAAGATTTTTAAGTCTCCTTTACCTTATACGTTTAATTTGCTCTTACAATTTAATATTCCAGAACAAGAACAAGAACGAAGCAGTCGCAACTGGTCGAGCGGTTTCGTGTGTGTGTACATCGAAGCCAGTAGTTTGCTATGCGATCGCAGCTTGAAGCAGCTGCCCGTCTATGGCCGGCCTTAAATCAGTCATTACAGCCTACCCTATGAATTAGCAGGATGCATTGCTTGCTAGTAAGGTTGGTAGTTAACGTGCAAAGATTTTTAAGTCCCCTTCATCCTACACGTTTAAGTCGCTCTCACAATTTAGTATTCCAGAACACACATCATCAATCGTATACAATAACTCAAGCATAACAAATAGAAATCGATACGAAACAACATTATCCTATCAAAGGACCCGTCAAGAGTACCTATAATGAAGAATAGAAAGAATGCAAACTAAAGTCTTTGATAACACAGGCGTAACAATAATGATTGTATTCTAATGAGGCGACGATGTATATGCTAAGAGACGGATCTTTTTTTTTAATTTATTTCAATGAAAGGTTATACAGCATTTATTTCCTATATCACAAATAACTATGACGACCTAGATAGCTTACGTCAAAATTAATTAAGAATTCAATGTTCACGGGTTCAATTTCCACATTCGGATAAATATATGTATGTATGGCCTACAGGTATAAGTATACCGAGCCTGGATGTCAGATGCACTGCTAGATACAGGTCTGCCCATTTCTGAAGAAATTAAGATTAACCAATTACGCTTGTCGAAGGTAGTTAAGCAGCGCATGGAATAAATACCTAAGGGCCATATATAAATTTAACCCTATGAGGAAATCGAATAATTTCATTTTTGAGTTAATATTTATTCTCTTAGAAATCGGCTGACCCATTTCCAACATTAAGACACGCTTGTATATGGAATAAAAAAAATGAAAAATATAAAATATTTATTTGAAACAAATAATAGACATTTTAACCATACACATTAATATTATACCAATTATATATATTTTTACTAATTATTATATTTTATCTTATGAGAATGGCATATTTTTTTAAATATTTTTTATATTTATTATGTTTTCGTAATTATTTACCATTCCATTCGATCTTAGTCACGCTTTTAGTGACTCATATCTGTTGTGCAAATTGACTTCCGACAAAGTTATTATTAAATTTAGGTCTATTTTTTCTTCTATAAAAACAGTACGTAATTAACCTTGAATAGTATTAAAATTGCATACTTCGTACACCAACAACAATATACAGAATACTTTTATACTTAAATTCCATCTCATTAATTAAATATTTAAAATATACACGTATCCCTTACTAGGTTCCATTTCATGATCACCCATCGTTATATAGGTATATTATATTATCATTATATTATATTATATTATTATTATAGTATATTATCATTCTATAGGTATACGTTATAATTCTACACCCGTTATTCTTCATGAAAAATTACAAGAAAAGATGACCAGCCCATTTTATCCCATGGATTTCGTAAGGGGCAATTAAAGGAGCCTGTAGATGTGCAGTAGCGTCCACCGGAGAATAAAAACCGATCTGCAACCGCTAATCCACCAAATGTAAGAATACACTTCTCAATTTTGAGAGAGACTCATGTCCTGCAGCAGACTCTTACGGTTGTTTGGTGACGATAATGATGATGAAAGATTTGTTTCGAGAAGGAAGGGGAATAAAATCAACTCTTGGCTCAAAAACCATAAGGGCAACGCAATACTACATACAGTACACAATAGTCTTATCACATGTATAGATAATATATTTAATATATAATATTCAGTATAAAATGAAGTAGCGTGCCACTATTTATAAAATTCTTATTAAATCTTTTACGCGACAAGGCATTCCAGTTGATACAATATACATAGTATATAATCAATAAAAAAAAACATTAAAAACAGCAAAAGATTCGTGCTTGCACATTAAAAGGTTCTGAATCTCTTGAACAAATTTAAGAATAATTGTAGGTTACAGTAAAAAATCATATCGATCAATTATTAAAGCTGTCCATTTTAGGTGACGCTACAAAAATACTGTCCACGAAATGAGCAACTCAAGCTTGGACATCCTTGACATTCTGTTTGGAGCGCTTCGTGGCCGACATTATGCACAAACAAACATGTGGAGTACGGGACCGGTTCAATCATCTGTGGATGGGATTAATTCAAAGGGAAGTAAGAAAACATACATATTTTTTCTGCTTCTTCAAATTTCTTTTAGCTAATGTAAATTTTATTTATAAAATTATCTATGTATAAAACAAAACTCAAACTTTATTTGTAACAAATTAAGCCTAAGCGTGTAGCACTTAAGGACACTTGAGAGTTTATAAAGGACGGGTTTAACTCCTGGCATTTTTCAAGGAATAATCGTACTAAAATAAATATATTTCTTATCGATGTCAAAAGTTTTGATTGATATTGATACTAACAACTTCATTGGAAGCATTTACGAATATGAAAACACTAAGCTACGACTGGACCAATTATATTTTTACAACAACGATGACGTTGACTTGAAAGAAGGGGATTTCAGGTTGGTCAGAAAAAAAACAGCCTGCATCACAGGAGAATGGCATCACCGTTAAAAGATATGCTCCCATCAATAATTTTACATGTGAAAAAACATTATATTTTCTAAATCATAGTGTATTTATGTTTACGGTAATAATATAAGCGTAACTAAATCCTATTAGCATGACATGCGTTATAAAATTTGATCTTACGAAATATACGCGCGTCAGTTTCACAAGTTTTCACCGTGGAACACAGTTAACACGGTAACGGGCACAACAATTATTTAGTAGATGAATTGGTCTTTGTTGCATGAACTGGGTTAATCAATTACCTGCCGCACGGCACCTGAAAAGTATTCTACAATAGTGGCGTCCACTCCCTACCTTGTTATACTCTAGGAGCCATACACTTCATCGGCATGGCTTAGATTTAATAGAAAACTAATTCAATATTGATCCTGAATGAACCTTTAGAAGATAGATGTGTAGGTTTTTTTATGTAAAAGGATATATGTAGATGTAAACGAAATATTAAACTGGTCTAAGATTTATTGTGATTGTTTATAAATGTCTGAGTGTATGACATTAATAAATAAATGCGATTTTTTAAATATACGTGTATTGTTGTATACAGATTATTTATTTTTTTTGTTCAATATGAAGCTGGCAGCTTAGAACGCCTATTTAAAACTGGCTGAGCCAATATGATAAATGCTTTGAGTTTTTAAACAAACAAAGTTTTAAACTTAAATTTAAGTTACGTATCGAGTTTAGGTGACACACATCGATACATGAAAAAGTCACAGAATTATTTGTATGGTAGAGTTAGATAAACGAGAAAGCGAGCCACCTGATAGAAATAATCTTCACCACTATATACTACAACTAGGGTACTGCAAATACGTTGCCTATTTTATGTAACTTGTAATAAGTAAAAGGGGAAAAGAAAGGTATTAAGAGAGAAAGAGAAGTGTAAAAAAGTGGAAAAATGTTGAGTCAAGCTCACAATTGACAAAGTTTGCAAATTATATCATTAATTTAAAAATGTGATTTATGTATAAATATGTATAAAAAATGTGTGTATATGTATATTCACTATACTTAAATGTAACTATATTATAACTTACACGTATAAATTATCCGGAAAGAACACTGATATTTCTTTATATCATGTTCAAAACTGCTTTAACATAACAATTTGTAAAATATTCTCCACGCCCACCACCTCTCAACATGACATTACTCGCAGGTATCGAAACGATATATCTACAACTTTACTGTCTTTTATGTATTATAATGTTTTAATTCGTATTGTAATATTTTTTCCTCTTTTTGACTGTCCATATGCTCAAAAGTTATAATAAACCTGCTTGGTATAAACATGCGATGTTCCCGAAATTTTCACTTAACATCAACATTCTGTGAGAGAAAAGCATTTTCCCAGTCTATCTTGTCCCTTAATCCATGGCTTATTTTATAATAATTTTAGCTTACTGGATATAGATAACAAAATTTCTACCAGTGTTAAAATTATTGAATCGTTTTTTTAATTAATTATTTACCCTGTCTCTTTTCCATTTGTGTCGCCATTTTGTTTCTTTATACAAGTGCCAGACAGCAAGACATCGAAAAAATAATCGAAAGAAAAATGGAATTGACACATATCGATGAGTTTCAACTTCCTTCTTTACTTAAATAATATATTGTATACATAACGTAATACGTCACCTGTTCTTCCTACACCATAATTCGCAAATTGGTTCAACATACCGCCATAAATTGTACATGGGACATCAGAGACTACCGCGCCTCTCTTTGGCACGCGGAAAAGTATCGCGTATCTACAACGGCCGCGGCCGCACTCATGTAATGAGCTTCGGACGGATTTCTTATGGTAATGTCACACGACTAAACTACGAAACTTCGATGCGGCATTTTAAAATTTTTTTTATTACTTTATAAATATATAATTTATTTATTGCATTAATAATAAATAAAACATTCGATACAAGACTTAACTTTCCTTTGAGTTGTAAAAATTTTATTATCAACTATATTAATTTCTATTTAAAATTTTTACAAAACCACCGAGCAAATGCGGTAATAATCTCATGAGATAATCTAGATATATGAGAAATTTTGTGGGGAAAAATAAGAGATATTTTCCAAAAAATTATAAAATAAATAAAACTAGTTATGAATAAATATTCATTTTTTTCGAAATATTCATTTTTGAACTTGTGGTAAATGATTTTTGTGTTATATCCCCAAGATTTTTAAATTCAGTATGTAAGGATACTTATAAAAGCATACCTTTATAATACATTTATAGGTTATATAATTCAACGTGGAATCATACTAAAATAAGGCTTTCGAGTTTTCGGCAGAAAACAGGCATGAAACTGAAAAAAACTTTCAGAATCGGTATTAAAATTGGTTTCGGTTTCTTATGTTACCTTTTAACTTTTATTTATACACTATTCATAATTATAGGACACCAATTACTAAAGCATTCTCCTTCTATTTATTCGCTACTTAAACTTGAAGGTCATGACTTGTAGTTTGTGTAAAGCATTGGAAATATTAATATAATAAATTAGGTAAAAATAACTAACAAATAGGAAATTATACTACCATCTCCAATTTCGTATAAAAATTGTTCATGTTATTCATAATTTAATTATAAAGAGTAGTTTTTGTGATGCACTGAGTCAACAGAGTTAATGTATACAGTTTGCTACGTATTGACAGGCGAACTAGTCCATTTTATAGTTTTTATAGCTCGACAAAATGTCACACATCGTTTTTGCTAAATAACTTTATGCAAAATTCGAGATAATTGAAATCAAAAATAATGACATACCGGAGTCTTAAATAATTCACATTAATTATTATAGAAAATAAATTGTGAGGCGCTTTTTGTCTTGCGACCTTCTGCAAGTTTTTAACGGAATCACTGACAACTTCGAGAAAATCGCAAAAGTGGATCGATTGGAATTATTATTAATTGTTATAATAATTAATGATTTAAGTATTTTTCTCGCTGAAATAAACTAACAATTGAAGATAATACAATATATATATATATATATATATATATATATATATATATATATATATATATATATATATATATATATATATATATATATATATATATATATATATATATATATATATATATATATATATATATATATATATATATATATATATATATATATATATATATATATATATACATATATATATATATATATATATATATAAATATATATATATATATATATTACAGTTATTATCATTATATGTTATATATTATAAGTATAGTAGAAATACCACTGAGGCACTTGTGATTTCATATTGAACTTCTTATTTGTCTATCATCAATGACATTCGTTTAACTCAGGGGTAAACCACTGTCTGATATCTTAAAAGAGATTAGAATTAAATACAATACCTTATGCTTCGTACGTCGTGCGTACACACCTAAATGTCCATTTATTTAGTATGTACTAGCCTTGCGTGGTTAGCACGAGAGTTTATGAGATTTCACACATATTTTTCATGTAAAGAAATATTTTGGAAATTTTTAGCTGGAACATGAATAGGTCGGCCCATTCGGGGAAGTACCACACTCTAAAAACTGCGCTATGTGAATTCAGCCAATTGTTGACAGCCGGAGGTCTCCAACATGATACTTTTTCACTGACTTCCCCTAATCCCTATCCTTATAATAAAAATAACTCAACATATTTCTTTATTGTATTTGATTACTCTTGTTTAATTTTTTTTATTAAATTGTCTAATTTGTTTATTATTGTTGTAGTCAGGATTGTTACACAATCGCCTAAAAACTTCTGGGTGGCATAATCACGAGGCGCTAACACCATGGATTGCGGCTTCGTTTACAGTAACCAGAGACAGCTCTACAAACGTCTATTACAAAATTTCCAGCACTCTCGTTTAATCGCCGAACATTGTCACTTGTATTAGATTTTCCTTTATATAATATTTTAATTATTCATTATATTGTATAATTAGTTTTTGATAAATTAATTTAAGAAAATTTAGTTTTGTTTGGAACCAAAGGCGACTTAACCTATGGTGCAGAGTGTGCTTTGCACTCGGGCGCAGCGGTGTTAGGGGGCGCAGGCCGCGGCGCTTAAAATGAACCTGCGCCCATGTTATGACACCGAGCGTTATAACTCAACCCCTCGTAAAAAGAGCCTATTTATGTGTCAGTTACGACAAAGCAAGACGCACCATGAGCGGCTCTTTCACAAGCACCGAGATGCACAGTATGTGTGTATGAAATAAGACCAAAATTACAGTTTGATAATTATTATTATGCAATAATACACAATAATTGTATAGTATTACATTCTTTTGAAATACATATATCAATGTACGGATAACATAGTAGCATACACATTACTTTGCAATCGTATATTTCAACATTCAATCAGTAGGTATATCCTATATTAACACATTGCATATGCATGTAAATTGAAATTAATAATATATTTTATCTCGTGTTAATAATATGTGATAAAATTATATACATTGCAAATAATCCAATTTATTATATTTACACACGTAGTTATAAGTCTGTATATATTTTAGGGATAAATCGATATCATTTAATGATTCACTTTAAATGTTTAAGATATTTATTAGACTTTTCCCGCCAACTTACATCAGTGACGTTTGATTTTTTTAATTTTTTAATCTTATATTATTATCAGTTATATTGTTTAATTATTGTAGAGTATTACTATACAACATAGTTTGATTAAGGGATATAAGTGAAGTGATAAGAAACAAATGCATATATCGTGACTTTTTAAGTTGACTGGAGAAGTTCATAGAAGATTTTGGTAAAGTAGTCACCATTTTATCAAGACGTAACGTGACAAACTAACTAGTGACATTTCAAGAGATTGGATATTATTGTATTTGACGTGACACTGGCATAATAGTTATAACTAATTGCCGTTAAAGAAAATAAAAGAAAAGCAGAAAAAAAGATATTTATTGAACGAATCGAAAACAATTAATAGCAAACTTCGTTAAGGCCATTCTCGTCTATACTACGAAGCCTAAGAAGAAATTTAAGAACCACCCTGCCTGCGATTTTCACAATGCCAAAACGTGCTAACAGTGCGTCTGAGAGAGGCGACGTGGTTCGCCACCCGCCACGTCCTGGTTCCCACGAGGGCAAGAGGCGAAGAACGGAGAGCCGTTTCGCTACAATGAATGCGAGAGGAAGGATGGATGAGTGTGAAGGAAGCAATGAGGGTGTCTCAGGTTCATAGCGGATGGAGATCTGTAGTCCCTGCCTACAGGGAGACAGGCGTGACTATATGTATGTATGTAAATAAAGTCATTAAATAGTTTGTAAGCAACATACCTATAATTACGATGTAAATGTATCAATTCTGAAAAAGATATATGTAATTATGCATTACAATTGAATATTTCTAATAGGTTCCTGCACTAGAATTGTCAATCGCAATACAGGTAGCCACTTATCAAGCACGTGTTAAGATGCTGATGAGAAGGCCGCGTTATCTCTAAATAGGACAGGTTATCCAATGAAATGTAACAGGTTCATAAAATTAAATTTATTGTGGTAATGGTAGCAGGTAGTATAAATAAGGTATTAAGGTATTTATTGAAATCTGGAAGCTGTACTACCTAATAACGAACGGTTATTAGTTTAAGACAATTATCTGAACTCCAACCTTGAACTACACGATGTCTGAAGACTTTTTTATGGTATAGGAAGCCAAACGAGCAAGTGTGTCGCCTGATGGAAAGCAATCAACGCCGCCTATAGACATTTGCAACCCTAAACATTGTAAATGCATTGCAAGCCTTTAAGATTAGAGTAGATTTATAGACTACACTATGTCTTTTGCTGTCTAGTCCAAAATCTTGATTTTCAGTTAGACGCATGCAATTACTATCCAGTTACTCTGCGCATATCGTCACTGCATCTAGCCACTCGACTATTTTTACAACACATTACCAACTTAAAGAATATTGGTGGGTTTAGTTCTCCGAAGGATTGCTTCATTCTGAATCATATCCACAAGAAAATCTCCATCGCTCGTAGTTGTTTGAACGACTTTTAGCTTCAATAGCGATTATTTACGTTACTTTTTAACATTCACTCATTTTCAAATATTTGCAATAACGTTTATACATATAGGCATGGATGTAAGGCGAACTATCATATTATTTTTATAGCTATATCATATATTCTTTTTACCTACAAAAAATGTCGAACTTACAAATTCGACAAAATGATTATTTTAAACAAATGTCTATAACACAAATAATTTAATTTTTTGTTCCATTTAACTCAATAAATAATAACCGTATGTATCTTAAGATACTATGTGTGTTATATTTGGTATGCGTGAATCGCTTATTGACTCAAATATCGAAGCCGTAAACAAATCGACTACAAAAAGATAAATCAATCTTCTTCCTGATTCCAACCAGTGTCGAAACAGGTTCTACTTTTTTTTAATTCCATAACTTTTTATTTTATTTGTTGTACAACGAGGCTTGACATAGAAGCTTGTGATCTGACTGATTTCCTTCATTATCGGTTCCATCGGATGTTTTTAAAGTAACAAATGATTATGCTCTTGACAATAGATAACTACATTCCTTTCCGCCCAAAGAGTTTAAAAACACGTTACGCAATGCACATATACACAAGGGCATCTGGTGTCAGCATCAGTTAGACATTAGAAACTAACACTGACATTAAGGTGCTTTAATTTCGATATAGCTCCTGTTGCTTGTACCAATTATTATATATAATAACCACACACCTATAATTAATCAAACACCTTTGGCTTAAAATTCTCGTCCTACATGTGATAGATACTTTATAACTGCAGGCTAAGGATGTTATTTTGGCAGTAAGGCAGCTAAAGAAATGCTTTTGTTAAGTAACGAGATTTATATGGCTAGTACCATAAAATACAGTCAAACGCTTATCATCATATATATTCACTGAAAAACTTGAACTTAAGTCTATTAAAGTCAATACTGGACGAGGACCTCACCCATGAGTAAGGTTATGCCCGAATTTACGACGTTGAACAGATAGGTCGGTCACCAAACATTTCGCACCTGTAAAGATGCTGTCCGTTACCATTATATGGATGTTTATAAATAACCTTGCTCTTTGTAAAAATACATCAGTATTAGCTGGTTCTCAGAGGCTCGTTCATTAGTATAAAGAACAGGCGAGAATAGGAGTAAAAATTACCTTAATCGTCATACTTGCATACGCTGGACATCAATACAGTTATGACAATCCACTGCTGGGCATTGGCCTCCCTCAAACATGAAAGGTGTTGCCATAGTCGGCATACTAGATGGGCGATTTAAGGGCCACGGATTATTTTTTATTACACACATGTGCACTACTATCCGTATACTAGTATTAAGCTCTCATAGACTCCTCGTACGCGGCGGAATAAAATGGGATTATGCTACTTTATGCTAGAAACTCCCATATAACTCAATAAAATTGAAAAAAAAATCGGATTTTATACTAAAGATGCAATCAAAAATGTCAATTAAATATCGCAAACGAAAGTATTTTAATTCCGTAAGTTTATGTTTGAAATAAAATTCGAACCGAAATTGATACAGGAAATATCGCCATTGTATCGAATGTTCATAAAATAAACTTATTTACCGATAAGTAATAATTACTTAAGCGAGTCATATAATAGGGAAGCTTTCGGTGCTGCCATTGCCCCGCATAAGTTGCCCATATATCGTCGAAATTGCTTTACTCTGACAGGTTTGCTGTCGTCAAAGAACTCTTAATTTATTAACCCAACTCGAAAACTACAGTTTCAACGTATGTGCTCAACTTGACAAGAAATCATTTCTCACATAATTTTTAGTTTAAAAATACTTTTAAATTCTAAATCACTATAAATCACATGTAAATTTATTTCAAAACTATTAATATGATATTTATGTTGGTCGTAGAGTTCATTGACTTTAGTTTATTACTCTTTTACTAATATAATGATATTTTTGTATCTTTAATTTTAGCTGTGAATGTTGTTTTCAGTCAAAAAAAATGCATGATGCGATATTGTTTCTCATTTCGTTGAAATACCTTCAAAGCACGAAATAATAGGTGCGACACAGATATAGAATAAGAAGCATTCTCAGATTTTATCCAGCACCCCAATAAAAATTCCACTTGAGGAAAATTAGAGGAAAAACAGAAAAGGCAAAGTGAGAAGAACGCCAAAATAGAAAAAGGACATTCAGACAGGAAGAAAAAGAACGTCGAGGTAAAACAAACAAAAATTTGAGCACTGAAAAATGTACTACAAAATACTACACAAACAAATTGTATTTTATTATAAACATTAAATTGCGTCGTTCCTAATAACCTCATACCGTTCCTATTTCCCTCGTACGATGATCCCAATTACCCCTTAGGGTATCGGGTAAATAAGAACGACAATGTTTTTATTTACGTTTATATTTCTAATAATATGTTGCTTTTTAATAAGTTTTTGTAACTAATAAGTAAACTAATAAGCAAAGTTTGTTACAATAAAAGATGATTATGTTTGTAGCTTTTCTCTAATTTTTGAGCATTGGAAGTTCGGTGTTCCTAATTACCCCACTTTTTCCTACACTTATATTATTGAGAGTGATTGAATTTGAAAATTTTATATGAATTGATTTCGGAATTTAGTTGAATATTTATAAGTTAATGTAAATCGTGGGTTCGTTCTAATACTAAATATGGTGATATTTAGTATTAGAATGAAGCCACGCGGTAACATATACATATTACCGTTATACAAACTCAAAATCCCTCAAACAATTATAGATATATGAATGTATATTAATAAAATACTTATTTATTATTATCTATAACATAAGTTATGTACAATACATACACCCTACGCAGTTGACGCTGGTATTTGCCCTTAAATGTCACCGATGCCGAATCGACTAAAATAATTTTGTATTATATAGGTGAACGACTATTCATTCATTCTTTAGGTATCAATGAACTTTTTTTTAATTACTCAAATCCAATAAGCTGTGATCATTTACGTCATTTGCTTTATAAGCTATTTTAAATTTTGAATAATAAATTTCTGAATTGACTAAGAGGACGGCTTTTCACCCCAGTTTACATCAGTGACGTTGTGTTTTGTTTAATTACAATTGTATAACTTTTATGGTGTGTCGTACAATATAGCTCAATTAAATCGTATAAGGAGAGTGAAAAGAAATGCGAAATGCGTGTATCGTGACTTTATAAGTTGACTGCAAAATTCCATAAACATTTTTGGTAGAATGGCCACCGTTTTATCAAAACATAACGAACGTGACAACTACTTAGTTCATTTCTAGATCAAATATCTTAAATAAAAATCTAAGTTATTATATTTTAACTGAAACTAGCATATTCATTATCATCATCAACAATCTGCAGCAGACAACTGCTGGACATAGGCCTCTCCCAACAAGCGCCACCTAGGCCGATCTTCGACTTCACGCATCCAGTTTCTGCCAGCCGCCTTGCGCAGATCGTCGCACCATCTAGCCGGGGGGCGTCTTATACTACGTTTATCATGACACACACACACCACTCTAACCTTTTGTTTATACCTATTTGCCATCAATGAAAAAGAAAAAGGCTAAGAGGACATGACACATTCAAAGTTATTTGACGATTAAAAAAGATATCAAAGGGTCACATGTCAATCTCATCATAATTTGTTGCTTAATAAAGATACTGCATTCCTTACTTCAGTACCACACGTATTTATGGTACAAGGTAGACGCAACTCATAAATAGTAATAAAGTGAATGATAAGTGGTTAGAGTAAATTAATTGTCAACTGATTGATACGTTCAAACGGTAAAAATAGTCTTTAAATTTCCAGTTTCTAGTCATTCAATATATATTCTGAAGAGACATACATAAGTGTGCGATATTACTGTACGTGTTATATAGATTCTTGTGTCTTAATGGGCAGCTCATATTTGTGAGAATCGACTACCGCTGGAGTAGACGAGTGCTGTAATGGAGACCAGTCTCGGCACACGTAGTGTGGAATGCCCCAAAACCAAATGGTGTGACGATCTGCGCGGGTGGTAGGGACTGGATGCGTGTAGTCGAAGGTCTAAGTGGCTCGTTGTAGGGGGAGGCCTTTTTTTTTTGACCGTGGACTGATGCTACTACTGCTGATCTACATTATATATTAATTTATAATGATGATACATTATACAAATATTAATTTTTAACTACAATAAAAACATTACCCCTTCATCCATATATAAGTGTCATGTCATCCATAAGTCTTATGGATATATAGAGAATTCGCTAGTGTTGGTAATAACAGTGGAATTCCATCAAGCGACACTATAGCATACAGTGTCGCTTGATCGAAAACATTTATCACCGTCTATAGACATCTGCAACACGTCAGGCATATTTGCAATGCGTTGCCAGCCTTTGAGATAAGAGTAGGCATGTATTTGGAAGGTTCTAATATCGTATGGGTTCGGAAATACCGCTGAAGGTAGCTGGTTCCACAGAGTGATGGTGCGAGAACAGAAGTCTTATAGATCTTAAACGCATTACCCGAGATTTTTTTTAAAATGGCAACGTTAATGTGATACAATTATCACACGTCAGTAACATGTAGTAAGATTAATAACGAACATTTTGACCAGTCGATTTGTGTTCATTATCATAATTTTATAGTTAGTAGTTTTTACGCTTTCGAAGAGTTGCGAGCTCTTTTCCCATATTCTGACTGATGATTCATCATCATTATCAGCTTTAATACAATGTACCGCTACCACACAACGTACTCTTACAAATTGGAATGATTAAAAACTGTCGCGGGTCTAATGGTTGCCGAGGAAACCGCTATCAAATTTGAATATGTACTAAGGAACATTGTACTTACAGATATCTTCACCAATAAAATTATTCGCCAAGGTATATATTATATACATACATACATTTTTATTATATATTTTTACATTTTTATAATATATAATGCTGCACCTCGCGAAGGAGGAGGAAAGTTGTGCTGAATAGGCTGCCAACCTTCGCAGGTCGAAGAGGCACTCTAAGAAGAAGATAATTAATATATACGAGTATGATAATATTTTGACTTTTTCAAGAATTCGAAATTCTATTGATTTTATTAAAATATAACTATAGCAAATTAGGTTAATGAGTATATTAAAATCAAAACATTTTCCGCGTTGGAATCAATTATTTTATTTAATATAAAAATAATTTAATGATTTAAATTTAACATTGTGTACCTACAAGAGTTTAAAGTTAATTTACTTGATTCAACGAAGTTGGAAAATAGCCATTAGGAAAAATCCTTGCAGAGAAGCTTAATCCAGCAGTTAGTTTTTAGGTTTGATGATGTAAATATACCTTTATTTCGCTTATAATTGTATCGCATCTACAATAGAACGATCTCTCTTATTAATTTTAGACTTTGGACTGTCGCCGAAAGGATCCTATTACTCAGTTTGTGGTCAGGATGTAAGCTGATCGGAGGCCATAACGACCAACGCAATACTCTAAGCAAACAAATACAAATTGGAATGCCCTAAAATCTACTAGATAGTGTATAAAATCTTTCTAGGTATACTATTTTTTTGTATTATTTTCCGTCAGCAGTTGTTGAAGTTATTATTATTATTATTATTTAATTAAATATCATTTATAATATTTCATCATACTCAATACAGTCATTAAAGTCTAATGCTGGACATTGACGTTCCTCAAAATTGATGGTTTGAGGATCATAAATCGGTTTAGTCCAGGGCCGTCTTTACCCGGAGGTTCAAGGGGTGCAGCCGCACCCGGGCGCGGGGTCCTAGTAGGCGCCGAATGCTAGAAATTGGAGATTTCATTTACCTCTAAACTTATTAAATGTCAAATGCAGGGGCGCGGGCTGATTACTCGCACCCCGGCGCGGAATATACTTAAGACGGCCCTGGTTTAGTCAGGTTGATGCTGATTCGCCATCGGCTGTTATTTGTTCTCATAGTCACCTTATATGACAGTCACGGAAAGAAATAACGTGGCTCTATTCTCTGCTGAGGATCACAGAGCGATTATATGATGTGGATATGACCCAACTAAATTCATGACAAATGAGCACAGTAATTTCATATCCCAGGTTGTAAGTTTTACAAGTTTCACATGCTTTGAAGACACTACTTCCTAATTTTCCTCTGATTTTACCGAAAAATTGTCATTGTATTGGTAAAGAACGATTATGAATGGAGATCGCCCCCTGTGTAAGCTCACACGCTTGAGATCATTAAAAAATATCCTGCGCAGCTGAAACTTTTGGGAGTTCACAATAACACAAGGCTGTAGCCGTATCGGCTACGCTAACACTATTATTATTATTATATAAACATAGAATATAAATAAGAATAGCTAACACTTATAAGTGTGCAAAATTTTAATTTTCTATTTTTAAATTTATATTATTTTGCCCAAAAACCAAAAATTATAAAGTATGCATTTAATAAGAAATAAATTCCTCTTAATAAAGTATTTATTTAATGAATATTTTATTAAGAAGCTATTTATTAAATAATTCAAAGTCATTGCATCTTTTTATTTATAACAGTATAATCTGACTAAAATTCCTTACACTAAACTTTAATGTTAATGATGTCTGACTTATCTATCTGGAGATGCAACAACATTTTTAGTCCCATTTGCGATGAAACCAAATATATCAACTTGAAAATGTACCAACTTTGGCTTAAGTATCATATGTTGACGAGCATAAAGTTGAAATTTGGGTAGCCGGTGGAAATATCCTGATAACCCTGTAGAATCCGCTACCGCGACACAGGCGTCAAACAAGCAGCAGCTAGCGTCAAACAAACCGCTCATAAGCAACATATAAAACGGCGCACAACGCTGAACAATGCATCAGTCTCACTGTCAAGTCGAGAGGATACATTCAGACAACATGAACGCAAAACTGGTGAGTACGAAAAAGATTCCTACTCATAATTGAACCCATCAAAATTAGCGTGAACGATATTCTCTCCCAAGCGTTTAGCTTCGCTTTACCGGATTAATTTCTTTTAAATATTTTTATCAATTTTTTTTAAATTTTCCATTATTATATCCTTTTACACATATTTATAAAAAAGAATATAAATATTTTAGCCAAAACAATTCTTAAATTACATTTCGGGCACTAAATTTCGTAATTCGTATGCCTTTTTAATAGGAAAACACTATAGTATCACCATTAAAAAATAAAACAATGAAATACCAAGGACAACAAATGTATCAGATCTTAAGTTATGAGCAATGAATAAATTTATGTTATTTATAACAAACAGACTCAAATGTAATTAAATTGTATCGGATCGCATTACGCATTCATACCACATTCGCGTACGCCTCTTACCAAACACCCACCCACGTAGCCTTGCGCCTACTTTAGAGCCTTACCAAGGGCTGTGTTGAAGGCTTGGGACTCTAATTATATTGTGTATTTCACGCAACCGCGTCGATAGATTAAATAATATTCATACACATACATAACATTATACTGTTACTGTTATTATAACACAAATAATAAATCTAAAAAATTAAAATCTTTCTATAAATTATAAATATATAATAATATGATAAATAATAGTATGTTAATTTTAATTTATTTTTCATACAAACGATATTTATTTTTTTAATAATTTCACAAACTTCAGATTTTTTTAGAATCTTCTACTATCTTTTTTCATAATTAATACTTTAAATTTCAACATATATTTTTATTTATTTCAAAAATATAATAAAATAAACTCAAATTATTAGGCTTATCTCTCCACCTCAACGTATATACATATATATACTAACTAAACAAATATTAAACTTCAAACTAAAATTATTATCCCTATTATCTGGATAAATGGCGATCTAGTACCCTATGTTTTTCTTTCTCTAACTTCTTCACACACACACAACCATTTTGTAGAAAAATAGTGAAACCTGTAAAAAATATGCCTTCACTTTCCTCAAAGTCCCGCAACCCTTTACAATGCCTCTGGTATTGTAGATGTCAATAGGCTATATATTTATTAGTTTACATCAGACGACAGGCTTGCTTATCTGTCTTCCTATCCAATAAAAAATTATCTAAGTTTATATTTGTATAGTTTTACTTATGTAAAACACTATATAGACAATATTAAATCAAGGTGCGCTATAATTTTGAAAGCGTTTCAAATTATCGCCCTTAACCAATTACCGATTCAAGTGTCAAATTACACAATCAAATGAAGTGGTGCATAACTGTGATCAAATCGCAATACACAAACAAGCGTCTAGTGTATCATTGCAAAAACGTATCCAGCCAGTCAGACGTGTGCCCGACTACTTATGAGCGATTGAAGTTTTAAAGTATTTGATGACTCGTATTACTTAAAAAAAGATGATAGGTGTGTGCCATTTCATTTCAATACATCAAACATATTTATGATAGTGAAAAATTAAACAGCTGATTAGTGTCATATTTTATAATGTTTTGACAACTTAATGACTAATTAAAAACTAGTTGTCGTCCACTGATTGAAATTCGACCGTAATTCGTTAAATTCTTATTATAATTTTTATTTTATCTTTTTGCCACACTCCTCCGTGCATGTAATAAGCCTTAAAACGCTTATATAGTAGAATGAAAAGAATTTGGATAAGCCCCCAAAATACAACACGTGAATGTCTTGAGAAACTTACATATATTTATATTTATATTTATATTTATATTTATATTTATATTTTAAAGAAAACTATAAAGAAATACTATTCAAACACAAATATATCAAAGATAAGTCTTAAATTTTGCTTCACGAATTATTGAAAATATAATTATAGCGAAGCATATAATTAAAAATTAATTCCATATCTTACTTGTTGAACGTTTTATATAATATATTATAATACATTAGCTCGATGTAAATTAAATAGTCGGGAAGTCTAATGATGGAATTTTGATGGAAAAATTACTGACATTTTTAAGATTGCGTACATAATCAACAATAAAATAAACGTATGTAAATAATCAACAATAAAATAAGCTACGTTAAAATACATTTGGATTTATTTTTTTTTATGGCATAGGAAGGCAAACGAGCAGGCGTATCACCTGATGGAAAGCAACCAACGCCGCCCATAGACATCCGCAACGCCATAGGCAGTGCGGAAGCGTTGCCGACCTTAAAGGAAAGTGAAATTATGAGAGTGGGAGTGGGAAGGGGAGGGTGTTGAGCCTCCGGAACTCAGACCGCTCACCGTACAAAGCGCGGTAGCTAAGCTACCACTCAGACGCCAGTTTTCTGCGGGAGTGTGGTACTTTCCCAGGCGAGCCGGCCCATTCATGCTACAAACAAATAATATGCCATTCTTGACAAAGTATTCGTCTGCAGCGTGGCTCTACCGCTAAAGATTCTCTGTATTGTTGGTACCATTATAAACACAAATGACAAAACCACCAACATAACGTAAATAACTGTGATAACATTCATTCCAACACAGGAATCAAATACACACTGCACCATTTGTGTCGTCATAATTAGTGCGCCTATTTTATCTTAATCAAAATAAATATAATTATATATGTATGTTATCCTACCGCAGTTCGTCCTGTGCGCTTTGGCGGCGGTAGCGCTCGCCCGCGAGTACCCCGCCGGGTTACACCCAGCAGTATGCCCCAACTACCCCTACTGCGACTCCAACACCTTCGCTCGGTTCACCCCCGAGGGTATGCCCATCCCCGAATGGGTATATAACCCCTCTATTTTACCTGTCGCCCCTGCTGAGTAAGTATATCAAGAGTTATTTTTCAAGCATTTTTAGTAGGTATCAGTCCGTTTTTGGTTTGGCACGACGACGAAAGATCTATGAATAATAATGATCTAATGAATAAGTCGGAATTAGATGCTAGTGTAACACGTCTATAAAATAAATATTCGGTACATTGTGCCTTCTAATTAATACCTTATCCGATCCAGAGGATAAGGGTTATTAAAATATACACAGAAAGCGAGATATTTATTATTTTTTTCTGTTACAGCCCTCACGCCAACGCTGTTCCTAGATACCCAGCCAATTTCAACGCCGCCGCTTGCCCCAACTACCCATACTGCTGGTGAACAGAAGAAAAGACCTTCCATCCCTTCCATCAACAACATTTTATAATAACTGTTGATGCTAGATTTTCAAACGCGATGTTACATTAAACACCAGATGTTATATCACAGTTGTCACAACATGATTGTCTTTAAACTTTTGCATACTTATAGAAACTCTGTGCATATTAACAATGTTTATTATATGTACCGCCATATACATGTGTACGATAAATATGTAAATATTCGGAATGTGTCATTACAATACAATAAGTAAATGCTAATTGCATTTAAATTTTTTTAAAAAATGTTTTAAAAATTGTAAATATAAAATATGATTTAGAAATTTCCATTTTATTATATATTCCGTTTTATTATCCCAATATAAAAAAAATACTACATACGACTGTTGGTATTAGATATAATCTATTTTGTTAAATGAATAACTTAATTGCCTTTGTGAGGACTCTATGAGGATGTGAGGATGAGTGACTAAGAGCGAGTTTAGTCGCAAGCGTGCCGACCATGCCGGGATCAGGCTCCCCCGGGTACTATAGTGCCTTACCTCAGCATGCGGGGCTCTGCTGTGGCTAACCTCCATCCTCCCTTGCGGCTCGTGGGATTCACTACGACAAATCTTAATATACCTAATTCGTTAAAAAAATGACAAGAACGTGGTTCGCCACCCGTTACATCCTGAATCTCACGAGGGCGAGAAGCGACGAAAGGTGAGCAGTTTCGCTACGATGAATGTGAGACGAAGGATGGATGAAAAGATGGATGAAGGGAGCAAGAAAGGTGTGTCGGGATCGTAGCGGATGGAGATCTATAGTCTCTGCCTAAACCTACAGGGAGACAGGCGTGACTATAAGCATGTATGTACTTATTAAAAAAATTTCTTTCATAAATATGACTTTGCTATTAGGCTAAACAGTTAACAAACCATGCCATGGTAAATGAGAAAACATCTGTTTACTCATTTGTCATTATTATAAAAATTACCTTTATTTTGAAGTTTAATATAGAAAATAACGTAAACGGTCAGCCTTTTAATTTCATAATAATAAAAATTCTGTACAATGTTACTGACAACAAATATTTAAAGTACAAATAAATGGACAACATTCTGAAAGTGAAGAATATTTCCCGCGTCATTAATCTGTCACTCGTCAACGCATCAAACTGGCGGCTCATTCTTACCTTTTTCGTTGATAATGGGCAACAGTTCGTGTATTGTGCAGTCAATTATATAAAAATGTTAAACATGAATAAATAATGCGTAACCTCCTTGAATTGATCGCATAATTTTTGCTAAAATAATTAAAATATTAATATAATAAAATATGTTATAAGTATAATGTATTTTTACCATGTAAAATAAAACATTATATTCTTAATAAATAAGACATCTATCAAAATCACATAATCAGTAAAAAAAAAGTTAATACTCCTAAAAGGGTTATAATCTTGTAATATATCATTATTTAAATTAAAATTCATTGTTGCCTACATCTAAACCGAGTGATATTATGAAATGTTTAGAATTGTCTAGCTATTTGTAATATAGTTCAATTGGACTGAGTCGGCCGGAACACATAATTTTTATTGGTCATCAAACATACGTAACGCATGTCATGAAACTATTTTGTTCTGCAAAACTACGAAACACGAATGGTACAATTAGCGACGACTGTTGCCAAATTCACCTAAAACGAACTTTGTATATTTGTAATGATTTTAATTAATACTTCAATGTAATAATAATTAATATAGACACACACTATTTTTCTAAAATTTTTCAATACCATTATACAAACAAACACATATTTAGTTTCCCCTCGTCGTAGTCAACAGGATTTATGAGAAAAATAAGCTGAACCAATAAATTTATACTACAGTATCATCTCAAGAGTCTTTTAGGTCTATTTTTCTCTTAATAAATATTTCTATAATTCATCTGTCTTCAAGAAGGGAGCATCATTTTTTAATGTTTGATATAAGGACTTAAATTGAAAAAGCGTTTAAAAGATAATCGGAAAACTAAAAATATTCCTTAATTTAACAACAAATGAGATTACAACATATTTTTGGAGTGTATTCATAAACTAACTAATAATATAATATTATCTGTAAATAATACCTAAACGAAATAGACTGAAAACAATGTGCTATTATAATAAAATGCTATTTTTGTTATTTATTTTTTTATATATCTAATAGAACATATTAAATAAATTTCACGACCTAATTGGCTCAGAGGCGAAGTTACCACTCACGTAGTTAATGGTAGCGGGTTCGAATTTCGCATCGGACCTGTAGGCCATATATATATGGCCTACAGATATTTGGAGTTGGGGGTCTCCGCCAATCCACCTTGAACAAACATGGTGAATCGAACTGCTCACACAGAACAAATAAGAAGTTCTTAAACAGTTCCACAGAAACGAAATTACTACTACATGTAGAAAACAAAAAAATTCAACAAGAACTGTTTCTCGCACTTCTGTTTGGCCATACTTACATACATTGTGTCAGATTTGAAAAAAAGTATAAGAATATAACTCTCCAATGACAAATTATGCTCCGTAATCTCGTCCTCATGCAGAAGTTCACATAGTAGTCTCACTATGGCCATCTTAACCATGATACCAGTATAGATGACGGTGATTTCGTTGTTGACGACTGTCCGCGCGAAGGAAGGCTAAGAACATTCGAAGACGCTGAATTGGAAGGTTGTGTGATTGTTTCAGTATTAGAAATTATCCGCCAAGCCATTTCTAAGCGATTGCATGCGTTGAGAATGATTTAAAAACAAAGAACTTGGGTTCCTTATGATTTAAAGCCAAGGGGCGCTGAGCATCGTTTTTTCGCCTGTGAACAACTGCTTCAGTAACAAAAAAGAAAGGGTTATCTTCATCGAATCGTGACGGGTGATGAAAAATGGATTCAATACAACAATCCAAAGAAAAGAAAGTTATAGAGACTGTACACTATAGTACACTGACAATATACACGGTGCGAAGGTCATGCTGTGTATTTGGTGGGACCAGGTTGGTATTGTTTATTATGAGCTGTTGAAACCAAACGAAACCATTACTGGGGAACAGTATCGACTACAATTGATGCGACTGAGCCGAGCACTGCGTGAAAACCGACCAAAATACGAGCAAAGGCACGAAAAAGTGATTCTAGTGCATGATAACGCTCGGCCTCATGTTGCCAAACATACATGGAAACGCTCAATTGGGAAATCCTACCCCATCCGCCATATTCCCCAGATAATGCGCCGTCCGATTATTACTTATTTCGTTTGATGGCACATGATTTGACTGATCAGCAAGTCCGCTGATATGAAGGCATCGAATAATGACTTGATTCATGGATAGCCTCAAAAGACGAACATTTTTATTGTAACGGTATTCGAGCTCTACCAAAAGGATGGGCAAAAGTTGTAGCTAGCGATGGGCAATACTTTGAATAATTAACAAAAAGCGAGAACTTAGTTGTGCACCTAATAAGTACCACCCTAGATGATTATTCCACATTTATATAAAAATCTAAAATATATTATATTACAAATAGTATATAAAAATGAACGTTGAATTAACACATAGAATGTAGTTTGTTCCTAAAGTAAATTATAATGTGGCAATCACTATATACCTCGTGTGACTTGCACCATACGAGTACATAAGGTTATAAATTTGCATGGAGAAAAAGGCAGTGATTTCTGAGAGTAAGGCCACACAATTTATCGAATACATAATTAGGTACAGTCGAAGAAGTTGTGGCATGGCGACGTCGTGGTAGAAAAATCAGTGGTTTCAAATATTTTTTTTAAACACATAAAATTATTTCAGATCCCTGAAAATTATGTATCCAAGTTCTCGTCTATTTGTATCGAAGATAAAATCATTTCGTTGAATAAAAGAGAATTCAATCTAGAGAGTGTGTTTTGTATAGTTCATACTTGAAAAGTTACATATTTGAAGAGATAACTATTTCATAATTAGATTTTAATATTTTTACATGCAATATTTTATATTTGCCTAGTATATTAGAAATTTTCATAGTAAATTTGGAAGGAATTAGTTGCACATTGAAAATTTGAAATTTAACGAATCAAAGGAATTACAAAATATACGCTGAGTAATATTTAACATTCTTTTAATTTCTACCTTTATTTACATTTCTTGGCATTTCATCGTAGAAATAGCTTCTTGTACGTTTTAAATAAAACTTTCTGCTTGAACATTAACGCTTAATAAGTACACATCGTCAAGGCAAATAAAGCGTCTTAGGACGCGAGTAAATAATTACGATACGAGTAATTAATGAAAGCCTTTACCTTATCAATTAAAAAAATCAAGTATTCAAACTATTTTTATAACTTTATTTAATTATCCATTTAATTTAGATGAACAGACTTGACGAGTAGTTTTATTTTATTATATTGACGAATTCAGTGATTTTTTGATTCCTGTTTCGTTATAACAGTTTTAAAAGCGTCTAGACATTTATTAGTGTAGGTTTTTATCACTATTTATTAGGGTATGACATATCTTAACCAGTGATTATCAATCACTTTGCCGCTGTATTTTTGTGTGCCTTTTTTCGCCAAACTGTGCTGCCAAATTTTAGAAATGTATAAAAATTATAATGTTTTTTTTTAAACGAATTGTTGTTTTTGTAGTACATATTATTTAATTTTACATTCAAAATTGTTATCATAAACTATTTTACACAGTGTATTACAGGTAAGTAAACAACTTTAAACATATTATTTTTTTATTTGCCGCTAAATTTTGAAATCATTAAAAGTATGCGACAAAAAAAGGGTAAGAATGGCATTAAAATAACACAGGTAGTTGTTTCTTAAAGGTGTACAAGTACATTTAATAGAAATTCTTGGGTAATAAACACAGCGTTTCTATGATAATAAAATTGGTACATTATAATCAAGGGCTTTTGGTTACATCCAGAAATGTGGAGAACGAAAACAGTTAAAAATAAAGAAATAGCTGAAATCGAAATAAACTCGACTAACATTTATGAGTAACTTATATGTAAATTCTATATCTAAATAAAGAAAAATGTTATCAGAGATAACGATGTCATTTGGAATTCACATCATTCAAAATATATTTGAAGATTATCATCCTATCGTTGACTACCGCAGTATGGTTCTATGGATGTGCAATTTATATAACGTATTCAAATACGTTGTATTACACTATACGAGTACATGAAGTTATAAATTTGCATGGAAAAACAGCAGTGATTTCTGAGAGTAAGGCCACATAATTTATCGAATATTGCACATCCAAACCATAGATACGATGTAAACATGAATTGAGCGTACGTAGTAAGTTATAATGTAAAACTTTCCTATAACCTTGGTAATAACTTCAATGTGCATCACATATGTACGCAAAATACAAAGGAAGTATAACTCTTGGGAAACTACCACAATCTTTATAACAAAAAATAACTCCCGATGTACTGCTTTCAATAGAAGCCAAATATTTACAGGGTATAAGTACAAAATATTAACAATAAAACCGTAATAGTCCACTGCTGGCAATAGGTCTTGCCAAAAAATATGGGTTGTTGCTATAATTCTGTAGATGGCGCTACCGCTATTTACTGTTATTTGTTCTCATAGTGAAGTGACCCTTTTATAGAATAGGGCTAACCCATGTATTTTAAATAACTATTGATGTCCCATTATAAATAATAAGTGAAACAAATGGCCATATTACATTTTAATATGTAAACGTAAGATTAAAAAGTCTGGTAACGGTTAAATGTATTAAAACAAGTATTTAGATACGGTTGCCAGCACTTCCCATAAAACTCGATCCTCATATTAGTGTTAGCAAAATCTATATAAACGATGAAATATGAAATTTTAAATTACCGTTTATAAATATATTTCTGTAAAAGCAGTCATAATGTAAATTTAAAAAAATCTCAACATTGCACAATCATAATAATATAAACGTAATAAAAATATACCTTAATGACTTACCATTTCTTACATTGTACACCCACTTTATTACGAAGCAGTAATGTCGCACATATTATCCTCTTTTTTTACTGTCGATGAAATTAACGAGATACTTTATAGAGCAGTTTTCGTTCCAGTTTCGCTTGCCGGAATCATAATATCAATAAGGCACTCAAGGTAAATTGGCATGTGTATTTTCAAAAAACACTCCTCCAAACGTTATAATAATTTATTTTAAACTTTTCCGGGTACCTCGAGCGAACGATAACATTATAATACTATAAATGAAGAAAAAAAAATCACTTTTTTTAGCAATTTAAGAAGCGGATAAAACGTGTCTTTCATCGTAATCATTTAAAATACGATAGTTCATTGGCCTCCCGTTAGGGCCGCATAAGCCAAACGCCGCCGACCGTGTCTTCTGCGACGGATCGGAAGCGAGTTCGGGGCTTGTTCTCGCCTTCGCTCCGCCGCTTCTTTCTGTGACATCACTGTGCCGCAGAAAGTCTCAACCGCCCGCCAGGCCTCCTCGCTGCCAATCATGGCTTTGATGAGGGCCGGCAGTGTCAGCTCCCGCCCAATTATCGCGGACAAGGCAGCGCGTGGTTCCGCCCATGCTGGGCAATCCACGCGTGTGTGCTGTGCCGTATCCGCGATATCTACGTCACAGTGATGACACGTTGGCGTTAGCTCTCGACCCACCACTCGGCACAGGTACTCACCGAAGCATCCACGCCCAGTCAATATCTGCGCAAGATGGAAGGTGATTGTGCCGTGCCTTCGGTCTACCCATTGCTTTAAGATAGGCCGAATAGCCTCTACTAATGCCTGACTTGGCCCAGGTGCCTCCAGTCGAATCGTCCACTTCCAGAAGAGATCATCACGTGCCTCGACCCCCCATTGCATGATCTCCCGTGGATGTGGACGGTTACCTTCCTGTTGCATCCGTACACTGCGCCAATATACCTCTGAGAGGATATTTGCCTCCAAGTCCCATGGGGGGCTACCAGTGAGAAGGCAAGCCGCAGTGCAGGATACCGTACGATAGGCTCGGGCCATCCTGATTGCCATAGCTCGCTGTGGCCGCCGCAATAGGGTTACGTTTCTATTATTAAGTGTTTTCACCCATATCGGCGCTCCATAAAGGGCCATCGAACGTACCACACCTGAATAAAGACGCCGACATGCCGTCCCAGGACCTCCTAGATTTGGCAGGATTCTGCCCAATGCTCCAGCTACAGACATCAGTCTTGGACCCAAACGCCGGAAGTGCTCTTCGAACTTCCATTTTCCGTCGAGGACAAGTCCTAAATATTTCATAGTGGACCCGACGGCAATGGAAGTTCCGTCCACCATTAATGTTGCTCCAAGGGGAGGCGCGTTCCGAGGGCCATGAAATGCCAGAGCCTCAGATTTATTTATAGCCACCTCTAATCACCAATGTAGCCTACCTATCCTTTATCTGTAAAAATGTGATATTAAAATAAAAAAATGGGTATATTGGCAGAATTGCCTTATGTTAACGTTATTAAATAACCATTGTAATATTTTGTTATATTTATATAATATTTATGATATTTGATTCAATAAATATCATTTAAAATTTATTAAGGGTATTATAATTTAAATATTTAAAAATAAAAGGTAACAGAAAGCCTGCAACAAAAAGCAGTCTTTAAAATGGTCCGTCGATAAACAGGATATAAATAGGATAAAATGTGGATATTTTACCGACAATATCACTTCGTAATTAACGTGTGACAAATAATAGCCGTGTTAAAGAAATAATTTCAAAAGGAAATAACGTTAACTTTGTTATGATAAAACCAATAAAAATTACCTTTACCATTTAATAAAATGGTCTACATTATTAATACAAAATATCAAAAGCATTCAATACAATATGAGAAATCTGCCGTTACGAATTAACGACAAGAAATAAATGATATCACTAATCTGACTCCAGAAAGATAATATCTTAAAGGTATTGAATGAAATTAATTGGAATGTAAATATTTAACACAATATTACATCTTTCGTTTATTAAATTCCAAATTATTGGTACGGTTAGGTTAGGAATTTCTCTGGTTCATACGCTGATCTAAATTGATATTGATTTATTTATTTATATCTGTTCAAATATTTGATTTTTATGATGCGTTCTTCATATTATATTTAGTATTCTGCAGAAACACGGTGCATTTGGGATATTCCATAAACAAAACACGTACATATGTATAAAAAAACATATTTTTTCATACATACTAAATATAGCTAGGTATATTGTAATACCTACTTACAAAGCAAGTGGAGTATCGCTTGATATATTAGACGAGAGTAAAAGTGTTAAGTATCGGAAAACTCAAATATTGTCATGACATGAACGATCATATGACGACTCATATTGGCTCAGTAGTGAAGCTACTGTTTTCGAAGTCTACGGTCGCGGATTCGATTCACGCATGGGGATAAATATATGAATGGTTTTTTCTTCTCCAGTCTAGGTTGCCACGTCATTCCGCCTTCGAATTAATACCCGTAACGTACAACGTAAAAACTTTACTAAGGACTATCAAAGTGAGGGAATAACCATATTCTCTAAAATTAATTACGATTCCATTTCATCAGAAAATAACACTTATTATTGAAATATAATTTCGACTTCAATTTATAATATTTCTATTGACACTTTGTATTCAGAATAACACAAAAATTTAAATCACATATTTTTAGCGTCAACACCTACGTAAAAATGTTTGTATTTTAGCAAAAAAGAGTGCGAGTATCGCAGCAGATGGAGGTCCGTGGTCTCTGCCTACTCCTACGAGAAACAAGCGTGATTATATCAATATACTATTACACAATAGGTAAATCCAAAAGTTGTTTCAGTGGCGAAACTACCACCATTGACGTCTATACATCCGCAGATTCGATCCCACGTCACGGAATAAGTATGTGTGGTCTACCTATGTAGGGTCTGCATGCCCCACCGATCCAGATTGGACAAGTGTGGCGGATTAATACGATTCCCCGAGAAATAGAGAGGCTTGTCGCTTACCGTGGGACATATACGAGCTGTTAAAACACTCAAAAACCTATTTTTTAAAAATGTTTTCGACCTATTTGTCAGCGCTTTTCTTGCTCGAGGTGAATTTAAGTAAACAACTGAAACCATATACATACATAACTTAAACTGGCATTATTTATAACAATTGTTAGGATACTCTTTACCGAAACAAGGCTAGATCTTTTAAGTGGACGGATTTATTACAAAAATGTTGGGGAGTTGTTTAATCTCCCCCTGCCGCACAATTCGACCATCGCACTACGGCCGTCAACCACCGTACGATTTAGTCGCAATTTATAGCCACAAACTAAGGAAATGTGGAACAACCGGTAAATTCCACATTTCCTGCGGTGTTCCCACGTGATTACGTCATGGAGGCATTTAAGGGAAGAGCGTAGTGTTCGTTAAAGGGCGGCTACGCATCTGCAACGGTTGTGGATGTCTATGGGCGGCTGTGGTCGCTTACCACCAGGTGACCCGCATGCTCGTTTGCCCGCTCTGCTATAAAAAAACAAGCTTTCTTGAGCGCAGATATGAAAGGGCTTGAAATAGGTGGTGGTGATGGGCTGGGTTCATACTAAATAAAAAAGGAAATAATCATAATTATATTTCATGTAAATTATGTAGGAACAAATAAAAAAGATGTTACACACATTTGAACAAAGACATTGTTAGAAATGTATATATTTGTATATATGTTTTTATACACCAAAATACATACTTTATCACAAAAAGTACGTTAACATTAACTCTTCAAACTGGTGGCCACTGAGAGACTTTTAGCATAAATTTAAATAACAGTTTGTTTAATTTCAAGAATTATATTACTATATAGTCAAAAGTTTTACTTAGCTAAGATCCGCGACAAGCAAAACAATAACAGAAAATTAATAATGTGTGTTTTTCCGTTGGGTTTAGTGGATTACTTGGAACTTTAAACCAAAAACTTACCGAAAATCGGCCATCAACTCTCCACCCACCAACCACTATACACAACGCCAAACACACACTATCACTTTTCCATCTTGTACACGACACGTGTTTCGCCCCAACACGAGGCATCTTCAGGTATAGTAGACTCTACGGAAGACAACCGAAAAGTTTTCGGTTGTCTTCCGTAGAGTCTACTATACCTGAAGATGCCTCGTGTTGGGGCGAAACACGTGTCGTGTACAAGATGGAAAAGTGATAGTGTGTGTTTGGCGTTGTGAGAAACTCCGAGCATAGCTCGAAACCCATAGATGCAGATCAAAAGCTTTCGATCAATGTGATCTGCATTTTCTTGCGACGCCGAAGCGTGGGTACTGACGGTCTGTATCCTTCTCAAGATCAAAGCCGCTCAGAGAGCTATGAAGAAACCAGAGAAACTCCAAACCCAGCCTGGGTTTGGAGTTTCTCTTGTCGATATGATTCGGAGTTAAGAATAAACTACCATATGAGCCAAATCGTTATAAAAGCTCTTCAGGTTAGCAATGGATTGGTCACGTTTGTTGAAGACCCGACAATCTTTGCAGTGGACGAGTGCTGTAGTGGATACCGTGTCTCGTCAAATGTAGTGTGAGACGCCTAGATAGAGAGATGATGTACAAAAGGCGGCTGCCAGAAACTAAATGCATGTATTTGAAGATCGGGTTTGATGGCGTGTCTTGGGGGAGGTTTGTTTCCAGTAGGTGATTGTCGTTTCGATTTATGTGCCAGTTGCTGCTATAACCTATTTATGTATAGATACAGTAAACTCTTATTTATCCAAAGTGATTGGGACGGCGGTCGGTTCGGAACCACGTGCCCTATTTTCCCGCGTAAACCACCCCAAATTGCGTTAATACTGCGAAATATGACCGTAAAACTTGCCTACGTAGAATGTTATTGATATGGATATGAACATGGGGGTAGGGTAGGTGCATACGTGAGACTGTTTAACACATATTAGACGTTGGATTTTACGTACATTTTTTTAAAGCTGTAAACAAAAAACAATTTGTTCACATAAAGCGGATTTCGGATAGAAGCGATTCAGATAAACGGGAGTTTATATAGCTGTAATAATTAAGCAGTGTTTCAATCAACTGCCTGCGAAAGTCCACTGCTGCACATAGGCTTCCACCATGAAGCGCCCCCTAGCCCGATCTTCGGCCTTACGCATCCAGTTTTTGCCAGCCGCCCTGCGCAGATCGCCGCGCCGCGTAGTGTGGGAGCCGGGGGCGTCCCACACTACGTTTACCGAGACGTGGTCCCCACTTCAGCACTTGTTTGTTCTAACGATTGTTGGATCTCCGACAAACGTGACCAGCGCATTGCAGTTTGCTAATTTGAAGAGATATGTCGGTCACTTTAGTTCTTGCGGCGGCAGATTTGTTAATTCCTAATCATATCTACCAGAGAAACTCCGAGCATAGCTCTGTCCATAGCTCTCTGAACGATTAGCTGAGCCAAGCAGTGTTTAAGCCTTTTTAATTGACTTTCTATGGTCATTACTTTCAAATCCTTGAACAGGCTTGTTCATAGGATCTATTGGAAGAAGTTAGATAATTTTGTTAAAAAATCTTGTTCCTTAGAAGAAACAAAGATTTTTTATTGTTTATTAATGTAAAAAAATAGCAGTATAGCCTATAAAAAACAAACCTGCACATTTTAAAGGCTTCAAAGGTCGGTAATGGTTCTGCAATGCCTATGGTGTTGCAGATGTCTATGGGTGGCGTTGACTGCTTACCATCAGGCGACCCGCTTGGTCGTTTTCTTTCGTGTTCCATAAAAAACTAAAACAACTGAGAAAATTCTCATGATTAATATCGCTCTTCGAAGGGATGAGGTTTATTCGTATATCTGATAATTTTAAATAATTCTTGAAATTATTAATGGAGTCAGGCGTTACTTTGCGGAAATCCATCACTATATTACTATATAGTCAAAAGTTTTACTTAGCTAAGATCCGCGACAAGCAAAACAATAACAGAAAATTAATAATGTGTGTTTTTCCGTTGGGTTTAGTGGATTATTTGGAACTTTAAACCAAAAACTTACCGAAAAAATAGTAGACTCTACGGAAGACAACCGAAAACTTTTCGGTTGTCTTCCGTAGAGTCTACTATACCTGAAGATGCCTCGTGTTGGGGCGAAACACGTGTCGTGTACAAGATGGAAAAGTGATAGTGTGTGTTTGGCGTTGTGTATAGTGGTTGGTGGGTGGAGAGTTGATGGCCGATTTTCGGTAAGTTTTTGGTTTAAAGTTCCAAATAATCCACTAAACCCAACGGAAAAACACACATTATTAATTTTCTGTTATTGTTTTGCTTGTCGCGGATCTTAGCTAAGTAAAACTTTTGACTATATAGTAATATAGTGATGGATTTCCGCAAAGTAACGCCTGACTCCATTAATAATTTCAAGAATTATTTAAAATTATCAGATATACGAATAAACCTCATCCCTTCGAAGAGCGATATTAATCATGAGAATTTTCTCAGTTGTTTTAGTTTTTTATGGAACACGAAAGAAAACGACCAAGCGGGTCGCCTGATGGTAAGCAGTCAACGCCACCCATAGACATCTGCAACACCATAGGCATTGCAGAACCATTACCGACCTTTGAAGCCTTTAAAATGTGCAGGTTTGTTTTTTATAGGCTATACTGCTATTTTTTTACATTAATAAACAATAAAAAATCTTTGTTTCTTCTAAGGAACAAGATTTTTTAACAAAATTATCTAACTTCTTCCAATAGATCCTATGAACAAGCCTGTTCAAGGATTTGAAAGTAATGACCATAGAAAGTCAATTAAAAAGGCTTAAACACTGCTTGGCTCAGCTAATCGTTCAGAGAGCTATGGACAGAGCTATGCTCGGAGTTTCTCTGGTAGATATGATTAGGAATTAACAAATCTGCCGCCGCAAGAACTAAAGTGACCGACATATCTCTTCAAATTAGCAAACTGCAATGCGCTGGTCACGTTTGTCGGAGATCCGACAATCGTTAGAACAAACAAGTGCTGAAGTGGGGACCACGTCTCGGTAAACGTAGTGTGGGACGCCCCCGGCTCCCACACTACGCGGCGCGGCGATCTGCGCAGGGCGGCTGGCAAAAACTGGATGCGTAAGGCCGAAGATCGGGCTAGGGGGCGCTTCATGGTGGAAGCCTATGTGCAGCAGTGGACTTTCGCAGGCAGTTGATTGAAACACTGCTTAATTATTACAGCTATATAAACTCCCGTTTATCTGAATCGCTTCTATCCGAAATCCGCTTTATGTGAACAAATTGTTTTTTGTTTACAGCTTTAAAAAAATGTACGTAAAATCCAACGTCTAATATGTGTTAAACAGTCTCACGTATGCACCTACCCTACCCCCATGTTCATATCCATATCAATAACATTCTACGTAGGCAAGTTTTACGGTCATATTTCGCAGTATTAACGCAATTTGGGGTGGTTTACGCGGGAAAATAGGGCACGTGGTTCCGAACCGACCGCCGTCCCAATCACTTTGGATAAATAAGAGTTTACTGTATCTATACATAAATAGGTTATAGCAGCAACTGGCACATAAATCGAAACGACAATCACCTACTGGAAACAAACCTCCCCCAAGACACGCCATCAAACCCGATCTTCAAATACATGCATTTAGTTTCTGGCAGCCGCCTTTTGTACATCATCTCTCTATCTAGGCGTCTCACACTACATTTGACGAGACACGGTATCCACTACAGCACTCGTCCACTGCAAAGATTGTCGGGTCTTCAACAAACGTGACCAATCCATTGCTAACCTGAAGAGCTTTTATAACGATTTGGCTCATATGGTAGTTTATTCTTAACTCCGAATCATATCGACAAGAGAAACTCCAAACCCAGGCTGGGTTTGGAGTTTCTCTGGTTTCTTCATAGCTCTCTGAGCGGCTTTGATCTTGAAAAGGATATAGACCGTCGGGTACCCACGCTTCGGCGTCGCAAGAAAATGCAGATCACATTGATCGAAAGCTTTTGATCAATTTTAAACCAAAAAAAAATGAAATTTATACACAAGAATTAAACAACAAACCCCTTAGATAAAAAATAAATATACCCGTTATGTATAATTACAAGTTTAAAAAAACGAATTATTAAGAATTATATTAACGTATCCCAATATCAAGCATGTAAAAACATGACAAATTTAACAAATTAATTTAAATTAAATATATGAGTACATTTCTGCTAATTGATTGTAACAATATTACAATTACATTACAACGAATACATAGACCAACATACAATACATAACAATTGAAGTAATTTTCTCACCTTATAGGAGACACGTCAGACTGCTGTAGTTTGTTAAGAATTAATAAAATACGAAAAATGGATATTCAAATAACCAACTGTGCATTTTAAACTAACCTACATTGTATAAAAGTGCAAAAGTATAATACAATCTAATTTATATATAAAGTTTATAATGTGTGACAATTACAATTGCAAAGCCATACTCGGCTAACTTCAATTTAATGTTGCGTTCTCTTTTTTATATCGATATACATGTGAGATAAGTTAGCAGATTATCACCGAAATAATCTTTATCTATGAAATGGAAATTCTATTTACTGATATAAAAGACAGAGACAATGCTATACCATATACAGGTGTCCCTCAACTCAAGCCCAAACGGGGTGACAGGATTGATTGTAACCATTATGAGAAAAATCAGAAAAAAAATCTGTCTGAAGATCTTAAAATTAAGAACCTACCAAGAGCTTGTGCGAATAAAAAACATTTTAACTGGGTTTTAGAATGGGTTAGCAAAAATCGGGTTACTTGAGGTTTTTATTTTTTTATTTGTTTTTTTTTAGTATGAAACTAACAAGTATTGTACCATTTTACAATCCTTATTAAATGCACCAACTTTTAATGGCACTTGCCAAGGCACTCTAGTACTTTTTTTTAAAAGGGAGGCATTTCAAAGTCGACAAATTTTGAAAATTTCAAATTCATACTTTAACAAATAGTCTTAATTCTAGGAAACTTGGGGCAATTGTGTCATTATTTTTTACTGTGATTCTAGAAATATTATTTAGGGTTACGGTTCCAAAGTTTAAATGAACAAAAATAATAAAAATTAACCACAATAACCGAAAAACGGTTACAGTTTGACCAAATTTCTAGGCTTTTCTTATATGCCCATAATTTTCAAACTGCATGGGATAGATTTTTTTTTGACTTTTCTCATGATGATTACAATCAATCGTGTCACCCCGTTTCGGCTTGACGTTGAGTTCTGGGACAGCCTGTATAGTAGAAGTAGCGATCTTTGTTAACGGCGTATTTAATTTTTATCAAATTAAGAACGCTAGTAGAGTACGATTTTTTTTTCACAGATAAAATGACAGTGATAATGTTATCCAATATGTAAAGCTAGCAGATTATAGCCAAAAATCTCTATTTATATTAAATAGTATTTATTTGACAGAGAACACCTTATACATAGTAAAAGTTGCCAATTTATTGCCGATATTCTCTTTCTTAAAGTAATAAGTAAAAAGAAAAAAAACAATTCATTGTCTTTTTTTTACTAGTATAAATTACTGAGACAACGCTACACGTGTGAATTTTCAGATTATGGTGGACAGTCTCTTTGATAACCAAGTAAGTGGAATGCCTTGTTGATTATTTACTGGCATAAATATCCGAGATACGTTACACAAAATCCACATTAAATAAATATGAGCAATACTTTCATATTAAATCTTGATACATAAAGTTTGTGTATTTATTGTTGAATCCTGAAGAAATAATTGCTCCTAATTTATTTAAAACCCGTTTAATGGTTTACAACGTGAATAGAAAAAAAATAAGGTTATAGAAATTACTATTTGAAATATATTTGGTATATTTTTTTTGATTAAAATACAGTTCTTTCATGCATGAACAATGAACGTGTTTTTTAATCGACTTTAGACTTTATATCCTTTAAATAAGGCCACATAGCAAGTGCTGGAGACAACCTTAACAAAAGCGCTGGCTTGATCGCGTTCAGTATAAACTGTAGGGAGTAAAAATAGAATGCGTTGTTTCGGGTAATTCTATCTTGCAATTCCTTGACTCCAAAGTGAACTATACCAGTAGTGACAGCCGCTATCAGGAGAGACCTATTTTTTGTGTAATGGCGATATCTGTAAACAAAACATCAATTAATCATTAAGCTCTTTATCCTGATTATTATTTTGAATTTAAATGTTAAACTTTTAATATGTGGAGGATAAACATGCTTGTAGTTTGTCTGTTGGATATTTATTATTTCTGGGTCAAAGAAATAAAACGATTTGAGAATAACATGTATAATAATAATAAAATACAATAACAAATAGCAAAGTACCCTACAAACTATTTCTATCGTTTCTTAATCCAGTGTGCCTCGTGACAAAGGTCACCTCTAACACTTGTCATTATTTTTTTATCAGTGGCAACCTTTCTTCCATAGTAATTGACTGTGATTAAATAAAAATATAAACTTGCCGTGAAACAGTAGTTTCCTTGAGAATTTATTTTTTATTTATCATAATAATCAAAATTATCTGATATCACTTTCAAGTCCTATAACAGGAAAAGCCAATTTAAGTGCATTACGTCACTTGTTTGCAAACCACGTGACCAGTATTGACATCTTGGAGTGAAATTTAAAACGCAATTTTTAAATGAATAATTAAGTATTAGTTGTATTAGATAAATATTTTAAGCTATATTAGGTAACCATTGTTTTAGCCGCTCGCAAAAATAGTCAATATCACTGTTCCGACCTGTTCATGGGAGGCAGGGGTTTTTTACCATCAGGTGAATTGCTTACTCATTTCTTCCATAAACAAAATAAGTAGACACTTACTCAGCTATAGCGGGTGTAACGCACAAGGCCCAGCCGAGAAGGTTGGCCGTGCACTGAACGAGGGCGAACATAGGTGTAGTCGATACGTGGATATTGTCCGGGTTTTCGCACCAACGGAACGCCTGAAATCAATAATAAAAAAATTATTATATTACTTTTCAAAGTATTTTAAACTACAAATATTTATTTTCACAGCCCATATATATCCCACTGCTGAGCACGGGCCTCCCTATTTCTGGAGAAATGAACGTTAGCCCACCCAACCCATGTTCAGAGCAATTTTATTACAAAATGGTGGTGAAGGCTGACGTTGACGTGGTGGTAGGTATGTTAACGTTGATGGCTGACATTCGATGAATGGAATTAAATTTCTTATGTCAAAATAAAGAATTTTGCATTTGAATGTAATAATATTTAGTATTTAACACTAGATTGCCTAGCATGTCATTTTGACTGTTTATTTATTGAAAAAATATATTTATAATGATACTTATGATATTTATGATAATTTATAATTATGATTAGAATTTTGTGGCTTTTCGAACATACAACTGTACATTTGTGTTTGAAAGTGTTGAGATTCCATCCTGCACATGTAATACAATATTCATCAGAATCAGAGCATTAGAAGTGGATTTAATTGAAAAAACAACAATTTTTACTATAGTAAACTATTAAATCCTCAAAGATCTTAAATAAGCAATCAACGCACCAACTGTACAGTCCACTGTGGATCGACTCCGCACAACTTCAGACTGAAATATGTCACAACGCTTATAGCAATGGTCACCCACGCGGATACCACATGCCACAGTATATACCGCTTGGTCTCTGTGTCCCAGCGCCTCCAGATAAAGGGATCCACAACATAGATACATAAAGCTGGAGCCAGGAACGAACCTTTGAAAACGTATAGGTTAGTGATTGCTAAATCTATATAAATAAAAATGAATCGCTGCATGTACGCAGATACCTTCAAAACGACTGTACAAATAAGATAAGAGATTTTTGTTGTGTTTGTTATTATCAGGACAAAGTTTGTATAAAAGATAATATTCAAAATTTCTACGGAAAGACGTAAAAAACATTTTTTCTCTTTCCTGTCATTTTGAATCACAATATAACTAACAGATGGCGCTATTATTATGATTAACAAATAAGCTATGATTAACAAAATAAATGTCAGTATTGATAGATTAACATTCATTCATACCCAATTACCGTTTCTTTTGTATTACAAAAGCAAAACTTTGTTTCTGTGCTTTTTGCTGTTCTTTCCTCCGAGGTTTCGTGTGTTTTCGTTTTTGTCGACGAGGTTTCTCGTGATAAGAAAAATGAAAATTGTCTCATTTTTTTTCATTAGGCATACCACCCGTGCGAAGTTTGGGCAGGAACTAGTTTTTTATAATTTCCGCTATCATAACGAGAATAATATAATATGTTAAATATATTATGTAATATAATTAACATATTATAGGTTAAAATTTAATAAAACGGACATTAAAAAATAAACATAAAACGGACATTAAAACATAAACATTCAATCGACCTTGAATCCACTTGAAACTTAGGGTTTCAGGCTATAACAGATAAAGAAAATTGGTTAATTACCAATCAATACTCCCAACAGGCACTGATGCGGAAAATGAGTTGCGACGAATAATCTCGCAAGCACGACACATCCTAGCGCCACGATGAAGAGTGGATATACTATGTATTTCCACCACCATATGTAGCTTTTCCTAATGGAACAATACAGAAAACAATTTAGGTTTATATATAAAAAGATCAACGAATGAAAGAGCTAGGATTCTAAGTATACAAACCCTGCACATAGTGTGGCTGTGGATTTAATGTGTGTGGATTTAATGTTTCTACTATTTCTCAAACAATCATATACACAATTTTCTAAGATCCTACCCATGAGTTAGTAAGCATACAAAATTATAACTTAGTCACCTATCATTCATTATATGAGAAATCCACATAAGGAAAAGCAAAAGGACTGTGGCAGCTGTAGCAGAGTGCCCAGATGGAGATCCAGGTCCCGTTTCACACGTCTGATCATACTGTCGCAGTTGTGGTTGATGCACTCCCTCATAGAATGAGGTCTCTCGCACCCACCAATATGGACGGTCTTCTAGTAACCACCTGGAATAAATATTTATTACATAATATTATTTAGTTTAAATATTATTCAATAAGGTGTTCTATATTAATATCTATCTCATTACACTCTTACTACACAGTATTTTAATTTATCTTACTATGCAAAATTTTAAATTAATAACTTGTTTACAAAAAATCTAACTTATGAATTTTCACTACTCTTACATGTTATTCAATAAATATTGCAAGTAACTCAACTCCTCAGTTTTCCTCTTTATTTATCTCTAACCCTCCCTATACATGTGTATGTGTCCTAGATATATATTATTATCATTAACAGCTTTACCTATGGCGCCGACCGCCACACTTTCGATGAATTTGCACCCTTTCTTTGACTCCAGGCGTTATAACTCAATCAAAAAAAATTGACTCTTCATACAAAACGACCAATCAGCTGATTGAATCAGTATAAATGTCGAATTTTTTTACAATTCCCATTTATTAACAATGACATAACATTTATGTAGACATTTTAACATGTGTACCTATTCCATTTTGGCTGCACACTTACTTGAGGGTAATGTATATGGGCTATATGGGCTAGATGCCGCTGGTTATTATCAGTCATAAGGCTTTCCAAAGTCTTGCCACCTAGCCCAATGTTAGGCTACACACATCCAGTTTCTGCCAGCCACCCAGGTCGCTCTGTAAGCCTTTGGAGCAAAATAAATGAATACATAAACAAGTTGGATTCTGTTAATCAAATATAAAAAGCACTTCAAAATCTGTGATCATTAAAGCTTTTATTTTTACTTGCAATACATACCATTTCATTACAGCATTGAGCCAACCACCAAAAGCCAAACAAAGCAGCAACTGAGCAGCAAACACTGAGTCAACAATGGAGACAAGTGGAAATAACACTTCTACCACATAATAAGGGTTTGATAAATGATTAACAATCTCAAAAAATTCTTCAGAGTCCTGAAACCTGAAATGAAATTAGAGATGATCAACATAGAACATGACCAGGCCATTTCATTCTAAGTGTCTTACAAGGGAATTTAAGAAGCAAATAGCAGCGTAAACAGGCAAGAGCAATAATATATTCTGTAGCATCTGAGAAATAATTCAGCAAAAAAAAGAAACCCGTTCATTATGCAGGCGAAATTGATAATAGAGAAAGAATTTTAATCAATAATAAATACTGTACCAATCTTGAATATATTCTATACATGAAATTCCCAAAGCGTATAACTGCTCCATTGTTGACTCTATCGTGTTAATCGCTACAGGAACAAATTAACATTTTAGTTTTTATTTAAATAATTCCCTAAAGGATAAGGAAGACAGTGTAAATAGTAACCATTAAAAATATATGACTTCATTTGTCAAATGAATATGTCAAAACAAAAATTGACATAAGAACTATACTAACGTTTCTAAATATTTTCAATTTTAAGATTCAAATTTCAACATTTGCATTTAAAATGTCTTTTTATATTTTAGAAACCCACATTATATTATGTAGCGTATAACTGTAACAATTTAATCTGTTCTTTTATTTACTTAAAGTGACATCTGTCGTTGAATATATGTAAATGTTAAGAATCTACTAACTAGATTGAGGTACACATTACGAATTTAATATTACTTATCAAGAGATGACATTGTATTTGTTTGACGGAAAATCTTTTGAGATATAATTTCTTACGACTATAGAGATATTACTTTAGTAATATCGAATGCTTTGTCACTGAATTCTAATTTATTTACAGATCTCAATTTTATTTATATTTATGCGTTTTATTTGATACGTTTTATTCATATGAACATTCTATTTACAAGACAAAACACTTATATTTATATATCATTAACACATTTTTCGTAAGCAATAATTTTTTTTCTAAATTAGTGACACTATCAAATTATTTTCTGTGCTATCTACTATAAACATGTTTAATAGGATTCCCCAAGGTTACATTCACTAAGTGCCGATAGATGGTGGTGCATCCCACGAGACAAGGAGCCTGGATTATTGTTTTAATAATTGAGTATTATTCTATGGTAGATGTACAAAAGAGAACACAGATTTGACGTCCAAAAATGAATAGTGAAGACTGCTACAGGAAAGGCTTCTGTTATATTTGTTTTATGGAAATACATAACAGTCACTATTTGGACACTTCAATTATTTACATTGTAATTTAAGCACCTCAATCTATCAACAGCCTGCGGCAGTCCACTGCTGACCTGCTGGCATATGCCTCTCCTAAGAATTTAAGCACTTATCAATATATAAATATCAAGTTTTAAATTTAAGGGAGGTCAATATCCGACGGTGGACTGTTGCAACTTTTGCAATTTTGATTTCAAGTAAACTTGTTGAACTTTTTCAGTCTAACCTATCTACGTATCCTACTATGCATTTTAATGACAGAATGCGGATGGTTGGGGAACCAAGTACAAATACCTTGGCAGAATCCTTGAATTCTTAAAAAAACCTAGTCAAAAGTACCGAGAAAGAGAATGCCGAGATCGTAGCAAATCGACGTCTTTGGTTTCTACGGGAAACAGGCGTGATCGATTTTATGTAAGAAACTCTAATAATGGATGTTGATTTTTTGACAAATGTAACAAAATCATTTCACCGTTTGTGTTTGGGTCAGAATATATTTCATTAACTAGTTGTTTCTTATCTACCAGCGAAATACCGAAAATGGTCCTTTTCAAAGTTCTTGTATCCACTTTGAACTAATTGAGTAGGTACGTACGCACGCCATCAGTATCCACTTTTCAGTAGCGTATTAAGGAGGTGCATCTTAATACATTTTAATATTTATTCTTTTCAATTATAAATTTAAATAAATATTATATATATTATCTGATAGTAATATTATGCTTTAAATTAGTATGAAAGTGGCTCAAAAAATATTTTGATTTGCTTTATTTCTATTTATTTAAATTTACTTATACTTGATGAATACATACAAAAACGGTCATATAATAATAATGTGACTCGTAATAACGCCTGCATGCTAGTTTTATATTTATCTAACTTGTGATAGCAACAGCTATTGCGCCCTCCGTACTCTAGGTAGAAGCTCCTACTGGAATTCGACAAATTTAATCTCTGAGCGGACCCGATGCAAACGTGTAAACGGTCTAAAGATATCACAATATGTCTAAAGGTTTAAGAAAAGCAAAGTCGTGCTACGTAATCTTGTAGTTTTCCTTTCCGAAACAAATCTAAGTACATTCTAAGTGATGTGATCAAAACTTTTTATATATGTATATTCCTATGTATAAGGACTTGAATTTTAATCACTATAGCATTTAAATAATAATGAAGTGTCTTTCTGTAATTTTCCTAAATAGTTATTATATACATATATATATATGGCATACACATGGTGTATATACTCAGTTGACTATACCACCAATCCACCTTGAACAACATAATGTCTATTCCTATAGAATTAGTTAGGTCCAGTGCCTAGCAGTGAGACATATGTATGCATATAAGAGATGTAAAAATATTTTTTTTACATCTCTTATATACATACATATGTATTTTCCTCACAGAAGTACTTTTAACTTAATTGGTTATCAAGATTCTAATAATGGTAAGATCATTTCAAGTCATCTTTTTAGAGTAGGCACAGAAGAAATTTTATGTAGGGTGTAGAGCTTTGAAAATGTATATTATTCTAATACTCCCATAACAGTTTTCACTCGCCTAACTGTAAATATTTTAAGTATATAATAAAACAACAAAGCAAATACAAATCTAAATCTTCATACACGTGCCCAAACTGTATCTCAGGTAGAGTATTGCCGACACTCGTAAACGCTGTATGATCACGTAGAATTATTGCATTAAAATATAATCTGGCCCCGACACTGGCTTTGGGGGGAAATTGGGGGTAACTCGTTGAAGGTAAAATCATCTTTCTCCTTCACTCGTTAAAAGAATACCTACCAACTGTCCCTCTTGTTTGTAGAAGGCTATTATGGCTGGAAATTTTTGATAAATATTAAATGTTGTGAACTGCTGTTGATAAGATGATTTATCACTTGTGACACTTTAAAGACTATTTTTATTATAAGCTAAAAACAGATAATGGTTAAATTCCTTTAAACTAAAAGTATGCAATGGGTATTGTTGTTTTTTATATTACTTTGACGATAACTCTGGCTAGTTCTGACGATCGAATCCTTATAAAATTAGCCGTAAATGGCTCACACATCACAGGCTAGGATTTTAGCAGATTAAGATGGGTAGTTCTACAGATTCTAATCCACCACCTGCCTACCCTTATAATCAATATTTCCTTACTATTAAAGAAAAGCCCATTTCACCTTAAGCTAAGTTAACGGTGCTTACGTGATAGGTATATAAGGGGTTTACATAAGTTACGGAAAGCGGGGGTTAGCAAAGTGTGACATCGAGTGATAAGTGAGGAAAAAGTTCTTACCTTTTAGGCACCACATGGATACATTTTAAGTACTAAAACTCAAAACTGAAACTTCCACATGTCAAAGAGAAGCTCCAAAATCATAATTAATGGATGGCCGCTTGTTCAGGCGCGACACTGCACCTACGATACGATACGATACGAGTGTATGGTGTCGTGCGGTGTCAACGTTCATTATTATTAATAATATCAAGTGACAACCGATAGCTATGCAATAGGTCTTAACGGTTAGAGTTCCAACGAGCGAGCTATCTAAATTTGCCATGAGCGCGATAGCGCACACGTTTTGCTCGATCATCCATATTTGAAACTTCAACCTAGTGCAAAATTGTGGAAGCCTGTCACCATCCGAGAAATGAGAGGATTTATTGCCGTTATACTGGAAATGGGCGTCACAAGGAGGCCAACTATTTGTGACAAAAGTAAATGACATCAAAACAAAAGATTTCTTTGGCATTTCTAAGTATATATGAGTAAAAAACAATGGCACTGAAAGGACACATCCACGTTAAACATATGTTATAATATAGTACATACACATGGTATGTACTATATTATAACATAAATAATAGGACTTAAATATCAAAAGTATTCTTGGGATATTTAATTTACACCAAATATCCGCTAAAGATTTAACACCGCTAATTGCTAATGTTTTATAGTTGATATTATTTACCGTAAAAATTATATTAATAATTTTTACATTGTTGGCGTCGGAGCACACTAACAGCATTTGTAGCTAGGGAGTATACATATGTGAGCTTAACATTAACATTTTTTTAAGGTTTTAAAAGAATACATAATACGAAAATGAAAACTTTACATACTTAGCGAAACATAACATTATATACCCATATTACACTCATAAGCATATACGGCGACCGATTGACTCAGTGGCGGGGCCTTCCGCCCACGCGGAGTGGTCGCGGGTTCGATTCCCGCATCGGAATAAATCCATATATGGATTTATAAATATTTATTTCGAGTCTGGTAACTCCCCCAATACGCATTTCCGTTCCTGCCCTTTCCTTTCTTCTCTATCCTTTCCCTTCCTCACCGCCAATCCACGGTCTGCCGTGCCAAAGGATGTCCTGGGATCGGGCTCCCCGGGTACTATGGTGCCTTACCTCAGCATCCAGGGCTCTGCTGGGGCTGACCTCCATCCTCCCTTACGGCAGGTGGGATTCACTAAGATGAATTTAATATACCTAATTTATTGAAAAATGACGGCGACGTGGTTCGCCACCCGTCACGTCCTGATTCTCACGAGTGCGAAAAGCGACAAATATAGAGCCGTTTCATTGCGATGAACTCTGTGGTCTCTGCCAACCCCTGCGGGGATAGGCGTGAATATATAAAAAAATATATACGGTCATGTTTATCGGACAACGAAAAACCATTAGAATAGACAAATGCTGGAGTGGTGAACACGTAATCGCTACCGTAGTGCGAGACACCCCGGGCTAAGTTGCTTGTAACTGAAAATCGGACTACATGGCCAACCGCCTGACAGATGTGGATGGAAAGGTCGGTAAAGGATGACAAGGAGAACATACCTTGACCAAATTGCTGATATTCTCAAGAAAGGGTTGGTCAAAAGTACCTTTAACAAACGAACTTGTAGATGTATTGTAACGAGATGATGAGTGTGGATAAAGCAAAGAATTGTATTGGGATCAGAAACAGGCGTGATTTTATGTAGGTATGTAGTGTGCCTTGGGATGGTCTATGTCGTGCCGTCCGATGATCGATGGTCTATGTGGACTGCCGTAAACCAATGATGATGACATGTTTCTGTCTCCTATAAAAAAGATCATCTAGCCAATTAATAGTATAGATAAGGTTCTATGAATCAGGTTAAACTTTTCTTCTGGGTGGATCTTTAAAGACGATCTTTGAAGATGCATCTTTAAAAATCCAAAATAAAACCCTAACTAACTTTGTTGACGCAGTGACCCAAAATGGATCTTGGCCTCCGAAAAGATCTTACGCCACCTAGCCCTGTCCTGCGCCATCTCCTACCAGTTGCAGACTTGAAGGTTGCGCAAGTCATCCTCGATTATGTCTCTCCAGCGGCACCTGGGACGCCTCACAGGACAACGTCCAGTTGGGCGACTCACATACACTCTCTTGACTGCGCGATCCTGCCCTGTCCTCTCAACATGGCCCAGCCAACGAAGTTGAAAACTCTAGCCTGATTTATTATGAACTGTAGTGGACTGCCGCAAGGAGAAGAGAACGATTAATCAAACAGTTCACTACTTGTTTATAAAAGCTAACCGAAGTGCATTCCTTCCTCAGATATATCAGGAATGAGATCCTTTTGTAGGATATATAGAAAAGCTCGTAGTTATTAAAATATCACAGGAAGCCGCACACATGCCAATACATGACCATAATGTCACATCAAACATTTTTAAATACACCACTTAAAACGTTCAAAAGCTCGCTCCGTAAACACTCCTAATATGTCACAGTTAAAAGTATCAGCCAATAAACCGGCAATTAGGGTTCGAGATGTTTTTTAGACATAAATAGATTGGGGGACGCATAATGTGATATCCTTGTTTGTTTCTAAAAAAGAATACGAACACTCAATTAAATGGATTGCCGTTTATGAGGTTAGTTATAGTATAGTTTTAGTTTCTTGTAACGGATTTAAAACAAACTTTTATTGACTAGTTGTATCTAGCGTCTTCACTTGTTGTTAAAAGTATTCATTGCATATAATCCTTGTGGTTTTCCTCAATGTTATGTTTAACAGTATATACTAGTGATGAATACACACTCAACATTTATATCCTTAGTTGGGTAATTTACGTCACGTATCTACATATAGTAATAAAAGTCTTAGGACTGTACTAGAAGTAGATATTTGCATCAATAGAAGCGTTGCAAAAGTGTTTCTAGCCTTCGAGAAAGGTGTAAATTAAAACATAATATATAATCAAAAGTTATATCAGTTGATATTTATACATATACATATATTTAACTTAGTTCACTTTTACAATCGCTGATGTGTTAGCAATACCTACTTAACACTCATGTTCTCTAAATTATCATATCCCCTAAAATGTTAAACAAAAACAGATTTATCCAATAAACAAGATAATCCCGTCGTCCTTTATGTTGGTCATGATTTATAAAAGTTGCTAAACAGAAATAAATAGATTAGTTCCGCAGTCTTTTATGTGGTTGGTTCCGTATGTAAAATCAATAATTTTTTTTTATATAATAACTAAAAAATAGAGCATAGGGAATATGATTTGCTATCTGGTGTGTAATTACGACTTATGCTATATCTGTATACTGTTTTAGGTACCGACCCCTGGGGTGACCGACCGAATGTTCGTCGAACGGTATTCCCGTGTACCTATATCCTTTTAGCAGCTTCATTTTGTCCCATACTTTTTCATTGCCATAGTCTCTACATTTATGTTGGCATCATTCATAAGCTCTTCGATTTCATTATTCCTCACGACTCATCAATTTCCATTTATTTTGCATTATCTAAATATACAAATGACAATTATTTGGAATTTTCGATATCGAAAAGGATATCGAAATTATATAAGTAACTCAAATAACCAATTTTTGGAAACTTTCTACTTAATTAATTATATATTAATTGAGTTATAAACAGTAAGATGAGATATTGGACTAATATTGTTATAACTGCGAGACACCTAATGGCAAAGGTAATTTTTTTTTCAAGTCTTCGGACTGTAAAACAAAATTACCTTTACCATTTGTTCATGGTTAGAATTTTAGGAGGCGGCTATAAAAATTACAAATCCATAATACGACAATAAGTTGAAAGAACTTTTAAAACTTTGAAACTTAGGTAAAGATTTTTAATAACAAAACCGTTATTTAACAATGAGATATGTAGATTATATTCGATAATAACTCAATTGGTAAGAATAGCGCATACAGTCTTAAATTGGGGCGTTCGATTCAATGATTTCATTAGTAATGTGAAGCATATTTTCTTAGCACTATTAACTTTGTCGGAATGGTTAACAGGAATTCTAAAATATCAAAATATTGCTAATCTTATTTAAAGATAACATATGTATAAGATGTTTTTATTTTATTTTAATGGAAAATAGTTATAACTATTATGCCAGTGACAAATAAACACGATAACATAAAATCTCTTAAAATATAACCAGTCAGTTTATCACGTTACGTCTTGATAAAATGGTGGCTACTCTATCAAAACCTTCTACGGACCTAGGGATTTTTTCAGTCAACTTAAAAAGTTACGATACACGCATTTATTTCATATCACTTCACTTATACGCCTTAATCGAATTACATTGTATAATACACTACGACAATTAAAGAATATAACTGATAATAATATAAGATTATGAAAATGAAATAAAAACACAACGTCACTGATGTAAGTTAGCAGTAAAAGACCGTATAAGATGTTATTCTATGAAACAAGTAGGTATCACATCGATCATAGTGTTCTACAAATATTTACGGATCCCTTTTTGCTAGTATGATAGGGCTAAAACGCAGGGGCTCCAGACTGCACGAGTCGCAGGTGCCAAGCGGCGCCCCTCGCGGCAATTTGACAGACTATTAATCCGGATTTAGCAGATTTCAACCGGATTAGGGCGGATTTATTCAGTTCTAAGTGGTTTAACTGTAAACTGTTTTGACGCCAGCGGCCTTCATCAGTTGCTTTTATTACTATAAAATTAATTCCATGTGCATTGTATTTTTATAAGTACAGGATATACTTTCAAAAGTAAACATATTTCTCAAATTTGCAAATCTCATTTTTAATTTTGATGTGTAAATTTACAATATAAGAAGTGAGTTCACTACAACACTAGCCAGCGGGCGTTCCTGTACAACGTTTATCAATTACAATAGTTTTCGGGTCTCCAGCAAATATGACCAATCCAGAAATATGACCTAGCAGTAATACAAAAGTGTAGACAGTCAGCATTTTTACCTGGCTATGATCCGCCACAAATAAACAAAATTAGAAAAAAAAAACAATGTGTGTTATTTAGTGGAAGAAGTTACTAGTTACATAGAACTTAAGCTAAATCTTACCGAAAAACGGCTGTTAGCAACTCTTCACCTTCCAACCACTAATTGATTTTCGCAAAGTAACTTTGTCACTAACTATAGTTCTCCGCCCGACTTCTTGATTTCTAATCATATGTACCAGAGTTAAAGTAAATAAATATGTACATATCCATGGTTACTTTAGTTCATATATTTCATTTCAATATTTGTTTTCACGTTTTCAAACATATTAGAATTTTATTATTAGTTATTGCGTATTCTGCTTTGTAATAATTTGACCACATAATTTAAAAAGATACAGCTCTCTTTACCAAACTATTATTTACACAAGAAAAGAAACCCGAAAATAGTGAGCACAGTTCTTCTTCTCGCTCTTTTTGACGCCGGCTATTTCAAGGACGTTGGACAATAGAAAAAGAAAATATTTTGTCATATCGGACAACTTTTACGAAGCGTAACTAAGTTGTCTATACCTTAGCCCGCCGCTTTGCAAGGACGAAGAAATTGTTTTATAACTTTATTCAGTGTCACCACTTTACGGTAGTGCATTATTGTTATATTACCAACCATAACGTAATGCCGATACTACCGCAATTTCGGACACGTTAAAAATGGGCATCGCCATTATTTTAAATTCCAATGCTTTTGTTTCGGCGGTAACTTTGACGACCATAATTCAAAAATGGAACTTTTCACGAGAATTTACAATCACATTCATTAGTACCAGTTAGTATCGAACCATAAAGATATAAACCTTGCTTTATTGAGGGTATTCCAAATATTAATAAATAACTGGGTTTTAAATTTGGTACCTACTCTTAATGTCCATTACCCCAGAAATGTGAAGGCGCTACCCCGGATATGAATCACCTAATAAACATCATCAATAACATAGGCTTTTTACAAGACGCAACGTAGTCCAATTTTCGGCGACATGCATCCAATTTCCGCCAGCCGCCCTGCGCATCTCTGCACCACTAAGCCGGCGCCTTACATTTTTTTACATTATATTTATTTTTCAAATATACTTTTTCGCTTGATAACGCACGTAATATAGGTACTTAAGCATAGCAATTTCTATAAACGATATCCTTCACAACTTTCAAAAAAATTGTTATTCATACCTACCAATAAAACTAAAAAAGAATAAAACTAATCAGTTGCTAAAAATTTATATATTTCATAATATATTGCACATTAATTAGATATATAAACATGACTTCTTCTGAAAAAAAGGATCAGGGACAATAATCTTAAAACATTAAAAGTTGCGATAGAAAAATATTTCCTAATATAGAAGTAGAATTAAGTACTATTTGTAAATAACAATTAATATTTTGTCCACTCGTTATTTCTCAAATTTGTTTCTTTCTAATGTTCCTTTGTTTTTAAGCCAAAAGAATATGCTGTGCTGTGCTTGAAAATATATATATAAATATATATATATATATATATATATATATATATATATATATATATATATATTGGTGTACAAATAAGTTTCCGCGGTTTGTCAAAAGATGGCCCCACCAGAAGGTTATGGAGAAATTGTCAGATGTAAAACGTAATATCCCAAGTTTAGTCATCTGGCAACACCATAACCTTAAAGTACTAGTGATTCCGTATCAGCATCACGTAATTTTTTTCGTGCAAAAATGTCAAGTTTTATTCCGAATAAGCATCATTTGCGGGAACTTTTGATTTACTTCTTTAATGTGAAAAAATCTGCAGCTGAGGCGCATCGATTGCTTCTAGAAGCATATGGTGAAGCTGCTTTAAGTGAGAGAAGTTGTCAGGAATGGTTTCAAAAGTTTAAGAACGGTGAGTTTGACGTTAAAGACAAAGAACGCAGTGGAAGGCCGAAAGTGTACGAAGACATGGAATTAGAAGTACTATTGGAGGAAGATTCGTCCCAAACGCAAAAAGAACTTGCACTTACTCTACAAGTGATTCAACAAGCAATTTCACATCGTTTAAAATCGTTAGGAATGATTCAAAAACAAGGAAATTGGGTTCCATATGAACTAAAGCCGAGAGACGTTGAACGCCGATTATGCATGAGTGAAATGCTGCTTGCCAGGAATAAAAAAAAGAGTTTTTTGCATCGTATAGTCACTGGTGACGAAAAATGGATTCACTACGATAATCCAAAGAAGAGAAAGTCATGGGTTAAGCCCGGCGAACCATCAACATCGACAGCTAAGCCGAATATTCATGGAAAAAAACTCATGCTGTGTATTTGGTGGGATCAGCTTGGTGTCGTGTATTATGAATTGCTGAAACCAAGCGAAACCATTACTGGAGCTCTCTACCGAACACAATTGATGAGATTGAGTCGGGCACTTAAGGAAAAACGCGCCCATTACTACTCCAGACACGACAAAATTATTCTTTTACACGATAATGCTCGTCCACATGTTGCGGCGCCGGTAAAAACATACTTGGAAACACTCAACTGGGAAGTTTTACCCCACCCGCCGTATTCACCAGACTTAGCCCCTTCTGATTATCACCTGTTCCGGTCGATGGCACATGGTCTGTCTGAGCAGCGCTTCACATCATATGAAGACACCAAAAATTGGGTAGATTTGTGGATAGCGTCAAAAGATGAAGAGTTTTTTCGACGGGGTATCCGAATGTTGCCAGAAAGATGGGGAAAAGTAGTGGCAAATGATGGAAAATACTTTGAATAAAACGTAATGTACTTTTCCTTTACAATAAATTCCTAATTTTTTATAAAAAACCGCGGAAACTTATTTGTACACCTAATATATATATATATATATATATATATATATATATATATATATATATATATATATATATATATATATATATATATATAGATATTACTTAATTTATGGTTCACAATTTTGGTCATAGTGGCTTCCTCATAAAAGGTAGATATATGCTGTCGCGGACTTTTATTTAGAACTATTCAAGACAAACAATCCTACGGTGCATCATCTTTGTGTAACTCCAATGGTTAGGCGGCATACGCCAAAATAGCTCTCAGAGGCCAGACTTTTTTTCCGACTTAATTGACATGTATCCCTATATTAGGACCAAAAAATATACATAAAATCATTACAAATTGTAGCCTATATGTTATTCCGATGTATAACCTATATTACTGCAAAGTTTCATCTAAATCCATCCAGTAGTATTTTCGTGAAAGAGTATGTTTCCGGTAAACATACATACTGACAAACTTTCGCATTTATAATATTAGTTTAGTAGGATTTTAAATTTTACCAATGTCATGCGTAATATTGGTTAGCGTCTTTGGCAAGACTTACAGAGTGATTTATTATGGTAGTGCCTACGTGATACTTAACTCAAAGTTAAACAAACAAAATAATAAAAACCTTCGTACAGAACCCTTGCCTGTATTCTATTCATATAAAATTTAACACTGGCGACCCAGCCGTCACCTCACGCGATAGCCATTTGTCGCAATAAAAAAGAAAAAAAGGATTTTCTTCTGATTCCAATTTTGAATTCAATCTACGCAGGTCGGGTACCATGATTTTATTTTCATGACTGCTGTGGGACAAGTACCTAAGTCGTCGCGGAGGGTTGCGCCTGACGAAATTTTAAATAATAAATGAGTTGATATTTTGTTGTTATTATGTTACGGGCTGCTATAAGTGAAGCATAATGGGAGTTTTGTTGTGATCTGATATTAACAGTTTGTACCAGTTCAAAACAAGTAAAGGGGTACATCCTTAATTAGAAGATAACCTTTTATATACAAAGCCACTCTATAGCTAGCTTGAAAAGCAGCCAGTATACTGATGTATTAAGCAAGAGATGAGTTTTAATTTTATATGCTAATAATAATATGTTTAATATTTTCCATTAATTATATACTTAATATTGGCTTTGGAGCGGGAAAGCACATTTTTTTAAATATGTTAGATCTTTTTTTTGGATAGAGGGGCAAACGAGTAAGCGTGTCCTGATGAGGAGCAATCAACGCCGACCATAGACAGCCGCAAAACCATAAGTTGCCGGCCTGTGAGGTATGTGCAGGTTGATTTTTGAAGCTTCTAACGTCGTATCGATCCGGAAGTACCTGCCATTGAACGATATTGACGGATTTTTGCGAAGTAACGCCTAATTTTTTGTTAGATAGAAAGGCAAACGAAGAAGTGGGTTCCATAAAGAAAAGTAAAATGCATTACTTCTAGATTTCCGGCCAAAAATACAAAAAATAATCTTTAAAAAAGCTTTACCCTCATTAGCCCACAAGAGAATGCCTTGTGTCATAGGTCAAAATAAATAAGTTTCAAATATTTACATATCCCGATGCATAATGAACCTATGACCATTAGCTCCAAAAGTGAAAATTTTGCCATTCCGCTATTTGCATCGTATAAATCTTCTATTCATTAAATTTTTAAACTTTAAATAATGGTTCTTAAAGGTAAACGCTATGGTCAATAATTTCAGGAAAAAATAGGTCAAAACTCGTGTAGAGAAGAACTACATTCTCATAGAGATGAGAATTGTGTTTAATAACTTTGATGATATCATCTCCACCCTTAACTTTTAGAAAAGGCTGCCCATGCGTCTGTAATTCTACTAGTATTGCAGATGTAACTACTTGAGCAACAGTGTTCAGTTACTCAGGAGAAAAGTGAGCAAAGTAGTACGAACGTCTAGTCAAGCAATAAACGTCGAAAACATAGTGCAAATCCTGGTGAAAACTACCGGTACAATAATACCAGTGTCCGATTACTTTTTCATCCGGGTCCGGTCGTAAATACAGCTGCGAGCCGTGCGACCGGCATCACGGATATTCCGGTGCAATCATCCCGTTATCTACACTATTTTTTCGGGTGAAAATGTTGTAGTGCACTCTGGGGAGCCCACGTCTTGTAATATATTTTTTATTTCGAACGGGTTAGCGTTCCTTGCGAGATCTCACATGTAAACATATTTTATATGATATAGGAAGTTTTAGTAAGTATGATTTTATGGTGGTAGAGCCACGCTCCAGACGAATTCTTTGTCAAGAATGACATACTATTTGTCTGTAGCATGAATGGACCGGCTCACCCGGAGAAGTACCATACTCCCGCAGGAAACTGGCGTCTGAGTGGTAGCTTACCTACCACGCTTCGTGCGGTGAGCGGCCGAGTTCCGGAAACCCAACACCCTTCCCCCCTCCTCTATCCCTCCCGCTCCCATTCGCACTCCCATAATGACACTTTCTTTAAAAGTCGGCAACGCTGCCGCACTGCCTATGGCGCTGCGGAAATCTATGGGCGGCGTTGTTTTTTTTACATTGTACATTCTACTGAGTTGTTAATTCGATTATATTTTCTTTTAATGTTATGTATGAGTATTTGTAGCGTTAATAAAGATATCATTCATTCTTTCATTCAATGTTTTAATAATTTTGAAATGGTCAACAAGAATTCTAGTTTGTTGTTAACCATTTCAACAAATGAAAATACGTTAAAATATTTAATAATAATATTAAATTATTTGTAGTTACGATTCACCTCACATATACATAGGTATACAGAATGCGCTTCATTATCGAATTGTCATCTTTGGTATCAAACTACAAAATTAAACAAACTTTATATCTTATTGTATATAAAAAATGGGAGATATGAACATTAATCTAAAAAAGAAATATTAACTATAGATCTAAAGAAGAAACATTAACTATACATTTAACAACCCAAATATTATCTTGTCTGTTAAACGAATTTTTAAATTTAACCGAAATTTGAACTTGGAATACTTAGCTCAGGGATTACGTATTCTAACCACTGAACTAAACATTTGTATAAAAATGTATTATATATGATAATGAATAGTATTAAACTAAATACTACGTGCCCACACAAGTAAGTTATATTTCAAAAGAAAAATCTTTGTTTTTAACTCAATATTTTTTCAAACTTTCTTTCTTACTATTGTTACAACTCTAGTGATTGTATAGAATTGGACAAAAAATACGCATTCGGCTTCCTATTAGTCATTTCGTTAGACAGCATATCGAAACAATTCAGTCATCGTCACCTACACCATAAACAAACCTATACAAGATTATTTACACTTTGAAATAGTAACCGAAACTAATCATTTGCTACTGGTAGCTATATTATCAACATAACTCAGCGGGATGCGTACCATTATTGACAAATATACAACATTTTTGAACAATTAGAGGCCGGGATTCAAACGCAACCATAAAAGTAACTTTTCACGAACCTTACAAATGGTACCCGCTAATTTTTTTTCGAACAGGCATTGTTTACACTTCATTATGCCCAAAGATGTAAAAGTAGTTTTTAGTTACTCGATATTGTCCCTGAAAGATATTATAATTTATTTAAGGCGTAGAAAAAGATTATTTATTTTTGCAAAATATAAAGTAAACTTTAGAAATACTTAGCTGTGGTAATATTTTTTATTTATTTATTCGACGTTGACAAAATATTACAATAAGGAAATATGAAGCTATAATAGGATACATTGCAATCATAAGACGTGAATGCACGATCTAGTTAGAATCGGATATGGATAAAAAATTAGATTTAATTTAATTGGCAAGCAACATTGTTTGTTTTTATTTTTATTTTAATTCTTCTAATTGAATACAAAGATTACTTCCTGACATAGCTGGCAGAAACTGAATACGTGTAACTTAAAATCGGGTTAAGTGATGAGCCCTGATGAAGACGTATGTCCAGCAGTGCACTGCCACAGACAGATGATGATTATAGCTGAATATTAAAGTAACATAAAATTGTTAAATAATACATAGAAGAAAAACACACTTTATCATTCTGACAGCAACAAATTAGCGCAGCCATATTGTATTGTGAACGCGAGCGAGCCAGCTCCGAGCGAAATTCCCCCCAGAATTAACGTCATTTAGAATCGTTCCCGTTCGCCGACGCCACGCGGATAAACAGCTATCATTGTGTGGAAATACTGCGCCACTGGGCCCGGCATCCAATTGTTTTATGATAGCACATTAAGCTTTAAATGGCAAACTTTCCGGCAAACTCCAGATTGGCGAGTAAGCAATTTTGTTTTACTCACACAAACCACAATTATATTGAATCAAGATAATACTTTTTTGGCTCAACGCGTTTAATGAAGTAATGTCTACTACTGTGTATCATATAAACTAAATTATTAATTATACAAAAATGATGAAATATTTCAAATTTATGCTTATGGCTGAAAATATTATTTTAAACGATGTAAACAACTTTATTGTACCAAATACACTTAATACGAAAAACATTTATTGTTTCCATTTTATAGGACTCATTCACTAGCTTTGACTCATACCTAATGATGATGCCGAAAAAACTAAAATTTTGCAGAAAATGTTAATGTTGTAATTTGTTGCACTTTTTAAATTTAAATACACAACAATGAGCAATTGTAACCCCATATATTATAGGTAAATAATAAATAACTAAAAATTAAAAAAAATAAGTTTATAATCTATGGTAAATACGCTTTCCTCTAAATGACGCGATTATTAATAAAAGAAAGAAAGCGTTTAAAAACTATATATTTTATCAAATTAAAACAATATCATGCTATTTATTTATTTCGACTTTAAAAGCACCGCGAAGGATCATAATAGAAAATATAGCCTATTGTCTATTATGTTTCTTCGCGACGTTAGAACAAAACTGGATTCAGTAAAAAATTATATTTTTGAAAATAAAATCCATTACAATGTAGTTATGTTGCCCGCAGGGCCGCAAGTTGAATAAAAGCGTGAAAATTACTTTGCCAAAGCCTCCGTCTAAAAAGCCTAAGTGCCTACTATTTTTGTTCCTTTCTTACACCCCATTTCGTTTTAATCTTTCTCTCTTTGGCATGCAGGGGAAAAACAAGCGAAATACGACTTTTCGTAGTCGGATACGCTTTATGAATCGCCCTCGCCTTCCATGATGGCTGATTATACAATACAATACGGTCGAAAACTCCGTGACTGCTTTTCTGATACTCTTTTACGTGAAAACGGTCAGGGACTTCATATCCGGAATACAGGAACGAAACGAGCTTTTATCTCTGTTCCACCATTGGTTGTTTCAAAAAAAGTACGATGGTTGTGATTGGCCAAAATAAATTGCATGCGCCGTGCTCTTTATTGTTACAAAACTCAAAATGACGTATACGCCAACCTTGTTTAAAGCCAAATCATCTTTTCTTTTGTAACAAAAGAATTCTATAGAGACGATTTCATTTTAACGAAACAGAGTATATACGTAAGGAGGCACGCGACAGAATTAAATTGCAGTATTAGGACAATTATGCCCGTTTTTCTTTTCCACAATAAGTAGAAGCCATAGGAAATGACAGTAATGTAATAACGTAGCAGTTGCCATATAACGTACTATGATAGGGAAATTAGGCAAGGATAATGGAGAATCGTTAAAAGTACAGTATGAAATGTAATAACAGAGATATTTTTACTAACTGACTGCAATTATACGAACGAGTAATAAGATAACTAATCTATTTACGGCTAATAACTATAACATATCAATACATAAAAGTAAAATTAATATGTTTGTCTTTATTTTTTTTATTTTATGGATTAGGCAGGCAAACGAGCAACAGCACCGATAATAAACATCCGCAACACCATAGGCATGAGGACAGATGCGTGCCTTGGAAATATGAGTAAGTTTTTTTTAAAGTTTTCAATGTGTATAATAAATGCATAATACCGAAGTACGTAGTCAGTACAAAATATTTATATATGTATATATTTATGTGTATATTACATATATGTATCCTCTTATTTATATAGTATTATATTATATATTATTAGTATTTATATGTTAATATATGTATGGTTTTATGTAGTATGTATTGTTATGTATATTATTATTATATTTTGTTGTTGTACACTTATTTCTATCCTCACAGCTTATCTAATCTCTCTTTCACTCCTGGGTTTTCTGGAAGAAAAAAATTTGGGTTAAGCTCGCCCTTGTACATCTTCTTTCCTTTTAATACTTGTATTTCCTGTTTTGTGTACAATAAAGTATTAAATAAATAAAAAAATAAGTACGAAAACCATTTTCACAATTTTTGAATATTATTTTATACCAATATATTGTTTTATTGATTTATTTAAAACACACAAAACATGATAAATGCATTCCAAATTTAAAAATGAATATTTTTTAAATTAAATAGTACTATAGGTACTTACGAGTAATCGCCACGTCTGTGTAACAAAAGTAGCATAAAACATTTAAAAAAAAACTTTATTAAATCTTTTACATCAATAATGTCTACAGTAAACATAATTAAGGGAAAAGTATTATTTATTAAAAAAATCAACGTCAAAACAAAATTATTATGATATACAATACTTCTTGCCGATTTCAAGACAACAATGTTTTCTATTTAATGCAGCTTTTTTTTATTAATCTAAATCTGCAATTCCCAATCTACTAGCTAAGCGTGAGGTTTACGGGGAACAATTTAAAAGAAAATCAATATATAAAAAATCCAGCCACTGAATACTGGATATTAAATTTATTAGAAATTGTATTTTTTTGAAATTGTAAATGTTTGCAATACTTGCTTGAACAATAGTTTAGGTGAGGCCTGTATTAAGCAGTCGACTACCGCAAGCTGTTCATGAAGATGTTTATACCTACCTAAATTATTATAATAAAATATTTTTTATTAATTTACATATTAATATCATCATCAATGTATGATAAATAATACATATGTCCCACCACTAAGCATGGACCTCCGTGCTTAGTAGTATTGGTAGTCATATGTTATATTGGACATAGTTTCTACAGGAACGTGCATTAAGTCATCACACTTGTTCAAGGCGGATTTATGGGATAACCAGACTTGGAATAAATATCTGTAGCTCATACAACGTCAGGAGACACGCTTGCTCGTTTGCCCTCCTATCCCATAAAAAATCGATCAAAAAGGGATTGAAACCGCGTTCTTTACTAAAATAATGTATCATAATCCAAATTTAAATAAATTTCTTCTAATACTGTCCTAACATTTATAGTTGCCCACATGGTCACTGCGAGACGACGGACAATTTCCCCCGTTTATACCCTTATCATTTATTACATTCTTATCTCGCTCCTCTCTATTACAGATATATTTCTCATGGCATATTATTACAAAATATATTTGTGACGTTCCTAGTGCAATGCTAAGTTACTCGCCCGCCGTTCTGCTGATCTCTTAAAATGTTTTACTGCCAGCTACGAACTGGTTTTCCTTTGAGAAGCCAACGTTTTATTTCTTATGCAGATTTGTATATCATATTGGACAACATGTTTGGCACTTTACTTTACAAGTTGTTTCTATCTTATCCATGTTTAAACTAGCTATAATATATTTTTACTCATATAACGCTTTCTTACGGGCGATTTCTACTAGTTTTTATTCATTCATTTGAATTAATGGCTTTTAATAGTACCAAAATAGCACAGATCATTTCGCCTATGTCACTTAGAATGGAGAAGACACGAAGGAGATTAATCGGTGCGGTCGAGATAAGAGGTACTTATTTTTTAAGGCTTCTCCATCATATTTGACGAAACACACAAAATATCATCTAGGTAAAATTAAAGTAAAATCACCCCTTGTACTTTACTTCTGTTAAGATTCGTAAATTTCTATAAAATTCCATTAAAATCACTTCAGCTGTTTCAACAATTACCGCAGATAGACAGGCAGAAACAGAGAAAAAATTTTAAAAGTTGCTTCTAAGTCTGTGTGGTATAAATAAACAGGTACATACTTTGTATAATACACATAATTTACAATACACATAATTTATCATCATCATCAACATCAATAGCCCGCGTCAGTCCACTTCTGGACATAGGCCTCCCCCAAGAAGCGCCACCACTAAATTTATACATTTTGATATTTCTTTAGCAATTTTATTGTTACAAAATTATAATTAAATGGAAAGCCTAAACGTTGCGAACTGTGGACAACGTCGACGACGATAATTTGGCGCTACTAAAGGAAAGCCTATATCCAGCAATGGACTACTTTAGAATGTTGAAGATGTTGATGATATAGCAGGATTGGCCAACTTGATTAGACCCAAGCCCTTTATTAACATTAACTAACTAAACTTTGTCCGATGTAACAATAACATCTATGGGCTTCTTGGGGAAGGCCTATATCCAACAGTGGACTGCCGCAGCCTGTTGATTGATTGACCCGCATTTACTAACAGCGCTAGATGGCGCTTCTTGGGGGAGGCCTATGTCTAACAGTGGACTACCGCAGCCTGTTGATTGATTGACCCGCATTTACTAACAGCGCTAGATGGCGCTTCTTGGAGGAGGCCTATGTCCAACAGTGGACTGCCGCAGGCTGTTGGTTGATTGACCTGTATCTACTACCAGCGCTAGGTGGCGCTTCTTGGGGGAAGCCTATATCTAACAGTGGACTGCCGCAGGCTGTTGATTGATTGATTGATTGACCCGCATGATCATTGGCCTGGTCTAAAAAAAAAGAAAATAATCTCTTCTTCTTCGTTAGCTTAAAATCAAAACGTATTTGACATATAATATTACTTAAGTATTACATTATATCTAGTAAATAAATCAGTATTCCAACAGTACTAATTTTTTATTTTATTAAGAGGCGAAAACACAACAATATAGAACTTTCTTAGTATATAAGATTTAAAATTTTCTTTTTCTGTTTGTCTGTGTGATCGACTAGACTCTATTCTCTTTGAGCGAATACAATTTTATCCACACAAGGATCACCAATACCAATGTCACCCCACTCACAGAAAGCAGTTTTTCTTTCGTTATACGCTTATCATTTATTATTCTCTTATCTGACGGGGGATATATGGCGTATATTTGTTATTATAATATTATCATGCGAATATTCAGCCAGTTATATACGGTTGGGCTGAATAAAAGTGTCGTTTGATTAACTACTAAACAAAAAATATATTGCAATAGATGAAAATAAAATGGCGTCTCTCTAGTGAAACAACTAATTCAATAACTAAAAAACACATTCATTTTTTGAATCATAAGGTAGAATAATATTTTAATTTGTATTGGAGTTCCTGTAGAGTATACTCCTTGCTTTGTTCTACAAAGTTATGATGATTATGTTTTGTATCCGCAAAAAGGTACAAGGGTTATAGATTTAGTTATAACCCGTATAGAATCTACAATGCTTGTGATAAAGTTAAAGTTACGCCCATATCGTTACGCCTATCTCCTGTAGGAGTAGGCAGAGACCACAGATCTCCATCCGCTATGATCCTGGCACACCTTTCTTGCTTCTTCCACACTCATCCATCTTTGCATCCATCCTTCCTCTCATAATCATTCATAGCGAAACGGCTCTCCGTTAGTTACTTATCGTTCTCATGGGAATCAAGACGTGCCGGGTGACGATTCACATAGCCGTCATTTTTTAACAAATTAGGTCTTTTAAAATTCGTAATAGTGAATCCCACGAGCCGCAAGAGGGAATCCAGGTCAGGCCTAGCAGAGCCTCGCATACTGAGGGAAGGCACTATAGTACCCGGGGGAGATCGATCCCCAGACGGGCGGCACGCTTGCGACTAAGCTAGCCCCTAGCCATGCATTCATTGGCACGACAGACCGTGGATTCGCAAAGAGGAAGGGAAAAGGATAAATAAGAAAAGAAAGGGTAGGGAAAAGAAAGATGGATTTAGACAAGATGATAGGGTTATGATACTACCGCAACGGAAGACAAGGAGTGATACGGTAGTAGCTCGGGAGGCCGGGGTCGCGCATCCGTGTACCAATACCATAACTACCGAAGCAAAGATACTCCCTGACCTAGGCCCTTGAACAAATGAATAAATCAACTATTAAGTGCAAACTCTTATCATAATTATCGATAACATATAATAATAATTAATATGAAACAGAATACATGTAAAATATTGTTTAAATAAACTAATGGGCTACCTTTACCTGAGAAGGAACCACTTTTTGGTTTGTAGCGTTTTTCTGTCCTACTAGGAGACACGTCGCTTTTTCCCAACTTTTACATCCCGCTCCTGAATTATTTACAACATACTTTAGTAAGGCATCTCCAGCGTCCTGGGTGTTGATAACCATGGATGAATCACACACATCAAGAGCTTGCTCCTTTGCTTATAATGCAATGCATATAAATATAAAATGTATGTAAAGACAAAAATATTCATTTATGTAAATGTAAAATCTCATCAAAAGATGCTTGACTAATTTGATTTAAACTTTCAATCGAAAGACACACCGGTTCTAATGCAGTCATTGTAGTTATATGAATTTTATGAATTTTATTATAATACAAGGTGTCCCACATTTTTTTCATCAACTGCATAAACATAGCGTACGGGATTGGTTTATAATAGCTAGCCCCATCCATAGGAATTAAGCCGAAGTAAGTCGGCACCGTCGTTTTTAATAATGGTAAAGCCACGCTGCAGACATATACTTTGTCAAGAATGGCATAACATTTGTCTGCAGTATGAATGGGCCGGCTCGCCCGGGGAAGTACCACATTCCCACAGAAAACCGGCGTCTGAGTGGTAGCTTACCTATCGCGCTTCGTACGGTGAGCGGCCGAGTTCCGGAGGCCCAACACCCTCTCCCCTCCCCCTCCCCCTCCCATTCCCACTCCCATTATGACACTTTCCTTAAATACCGTCAACGCGGAGCGGTGCGGTACACTGCCAGTGGCGCCTTTCTCCTCAAAGAGTAGGACAATCACCTACAACAGACAACACAAAAGATGGGGCGACGAAATAAAAAAATAGCAAGAAAATCGATCGGATTAGAAGAATCAGGGATTAGACAAACAGATAAGAAGCACGAAGCCAGCGCCCAGCAGTGGGACATATATCGGTTTAGAAAAATTAAGAAAACACTTTTTTATTATACTAATACATTATTTTATTATTATTTTATTATTTTATTATTTTATTATTTTATTATTTTACTTTGAGAAAGACCAATGAAGTAGTATTTAATATTTTCAATGATAACATTTTCCCTGAAATAGTTTCTCAACCCTAGATGTCCTTAAGTTTTTGCACCTATCAATCAGCTTTACCTTGACTCAGACCAATTGACGTCCCGATACATCACTGCACACTGAATCGCCGGCGGATAATGTGCAGTCGGTCTAATTAAATCTATCGTTCCACCGCAAGTAATAAAGGGGATGTTTCACCTTATTAACAGGGATTTATTGCGACACATTTAATGGTTTATACGCTTTCTATAACGTTATATATCAAACGTTAACTAGCCGATGAAATTTAACTTTAATTGAAATGTTATTTTAAATAGTTTTCTTTGTTATAATAGGTTTATATTTGGATAACTAAAATGGCACTGTGGCATGGCGATTCGCTTCCTAAGCCAAGTGTTAAGGCTAAATATTTCTTTACTCTACAGGGGGTAGCCAACTTGATTAGAATTAAGATCTACTGTTTATTTACTACACTCTGTACGATCTACTAACTAAATAATGGGTACTTTTTCATCAACTGAACTACTTTTATTTATGTAAGCATTTTGTTTAAGGATGTTGCGCTAGATTAGCAAATACGGGTTTGTAGTTGGAAATTTCTAACTTAAAGAGAGACTAGTCCGATACGATATTGTAAACATCAAAAAACAAGCCTACTCATATCTCAAAGGCCAGCAACGCATCTTTAACTGTGGTGTTGTGGTTGTCTAAGGGAGTGCAGTTAATGCAGTATTTCTCAAAGCGAGTGATAACGCCCCTTTTTTGGAGACTTTAGGTGGTAAAGGACCCAAAGAGAATTGGGGAATGTGTTGAAGTCGTTTACGGGGAACATTGGACGATTTATATTTTCAAAAGTAAACCCAAATCAAAACCTACCTGTGAAATAGGATAAAACTGATATGACACACTATAATAAAAATTCAGTTATCAATACGATCATAATTTTTATAATGTAATAATTTAAACATATTTGGGGTGCTAGAGTATTATGCATTCTTTTGACTGTCCATATATTATGCATTCTCAAAGTGGGTGGTAGACAAATAAGTTTGAGAACTAATGGATCAATCCTATCGGAAAAATCTTGCGATCGCCGACCATTATTGTCACGTATCGATATTAAGATTTGTTTTAGTTGTATATGTAAGTAGTCTTAAAATTAATTCATGTCTTCGATAATGCCCGCGTAATAAATAAGTATGCAACTAGCCAGCGTTTTGATAGCTCGCGTATCGCGATTCACCTTGTTAACATACATATATATCACTTATAAAATTATGTCGTATGATGGTGGTCATATTTTCATCATCAACAAAGTGACAAAACATCCACCGCTAGATATCGGCCTCCCATAAAATTGTGTGGAGTTTCTGTCATCGCCAAATTTGGAGGCTAGAAGATAACAGATTGGTTTTTATTAATAAGGTACTCCTTTCCTTCTACTGGTGTTTGCTATAGTAGTCGCCTTGTAGGATAACCACAGAAAGAAGTGTTAAGATGACATATGCATAGTTTATGCATATAAGTCGTTAAAATATCCAACTTTTGTTTCTGAATTACGTCATCACATCATCTCAATGCATTATGAATGGGCTTTTAAATTATGCTATTCAGTAAATAAAACAACGGCGTTTTATACATAATATCTCATTAACCTCTTTTATATTTAAACAGAAACTTTTTACAATTTGCTTAATGTTAACATAATATGTTTTATAATTAAACAGTTCTTATTATAATGCTATGAACACTTATACTTAACTAGACATGCTTAACTTAATATGCACATTTTAATTTACATGTTTCACAATATAAACTATGTATTACAATCGTGTATTTAACCTTAAGAATTACTCATGCATTGACCATCACAAAACTCAAGTTTGAAATATTATATTGTTACTGAAAATTGAAATATTTATTACATTTGCAATTTAATGATGTTAAACTTTGTCTTTTTAGTTATATATTGCACTTATCTTATAAAAGATATTTTGGTTGTTATTATAAAATATTTTCGTCAACATTCTAGTATAAAAAAGTACGTTAAACAATTCTAAATCACTTGAAATTATGTATTTAAAAATAAACAACTTTTAGCCGCCAGGCCTCTATAAAAAGTTTAATAACGACAGTACATAAAAACAGAAGAATATAGCAAATATTCATATACTGCTCAATAAACAGACCGTCCGACCGTCCGACCGAACCGAAAATTAGGCCGTCTTAGTGGAACTTACGCTGGAGAAATAAATAAAGTAATGATCAGTTATTTAAAGGTTAGTAGTGTCTATTGCGTATGCCATTTTGAAATTCAATTATTTTGCATAAAATACAGAATTACCAAATGTGAACACAGTTCAGGGGGACTTAAGTAGTAATACATCTAAATTGTTATTTTAAATAGGCACAAGTTCTACAGGAACACGCTAATTTTGTTTGTTTATTGATCAGTAAACACATTTTTATTGATCATTTCACTTTTTGCAAGGGACTAACGGAAAAAATGACAGTTATAATACAAGCCATAAGATTAACAATTAACATATCGTACCTAGGCCTAATTATCAGAAGTCGTAACTCCAAAAAAAATATTTTTTTTCGTTTCTCACTTTTGACACCGTCTAACGGATAATCTTAAAGCCTACCCGATAGAATCTATCTCAGAAAATACCTCTTTTCACCTAAAGTAAGAATAGTTTTCAAAAAATTCTCAAACTATGTAAAAAAACCTTCTATTGTTCTTCTTGTCAAGTTTACTTTTTATTTATTGTAAAAATTTCAATAATTAGGCCAAAGATATCATCACTTTGTACGCAATGGAATGAGATATTTACCTTATAAATACCTTATTACTATGTCTTTTTGTGCAAGTAGTAACTGGACATATGTATATATACTTAACAATGTATGTATTTAAATGGAAAAAACAATTGAAATTACTAAACATCATGAAACATTTTTTTTTAATTAATTCGAAAATCAGAAAATGACCAGCATTTAATAAATTATCTATACACAATATATTTAAGTTTTATTTACATAGGTACACAGTGCCTCTCCTAGTCCGTTTAATTAATGGAATCTTCATAAAATGTTTTATTTATCAACGTTTAAATTAAAATTGGAATACGCAGGTCGTAACGACGAAGGTTCCGCGTTGACAGGGGATGGGGGTGTTGGGGGAATGTAAGGATACCGCGGATACGGTGGATAAGGGTAAGGATATCCAGCGGGCAATAGTTGCGGGTTGTGGAATGGCGGAAGAAGTGCGGGCGACGGGTATCCGTAGGGTAGGCCTACAGATGACGCGGCAGCTTGAAGGATAGAGGCTGCGAAGGCCGGATCACTGTACACCGCCGCATAGGGCCACGCTACAGCTATTCGCTGACGTTTGTCTTTCATCCGTCGGTTTTGGAACCATACCTGTGAGCAAAAAAAAAGTTTAATTAAAAACACGTCAATTAATCCTTTATAAGTAATTATCGACAACCAAATATTAAGTTAATCGATTATTTTTTAATCGATGTTTCAGTGAAAAAAACCGTAGATGTATCTTTTTTTTATTTTCTTTCAGTTTAAATACAATATTTGATATACAAACATTATTTTTAGCTTCATACATAATCAGGCTTATGAAAATATTACGAACTTCGGCAACTTTCAAACATCATGTTACAGTCACGAACAACATCCCGTTAATATGGACGATACAAAACTAATGTAAAATCGTAACATATTTGTTTTTTCAACATTTACCTACGGAAGGCGTTATCGTACTGATTAATATGCATCGTACAATAATACTCAACGTTTACAAAGCGTATAATTTACCATCGGATTTTCGCGCACCTCCGCTAATTAATTGAATATATTAAAAACGCAGCTGCCGGCTATAAAATATTCAGTGCGCTGCGAGAAACATTAAAAGCCATCTTGAAATCATTAACGCGGCATAATAGCCGTCCTGGTGAAATACAAAGTGTACACACAAAAGTTTCCCCTTAAGATGTCTTAAAACGCCTTTTGTTCGTAAGGTAGCGAATGACGTGTAAATTAGCGGGAGGTCTGCGGTTTGCACAGAGAATCGCAAAATTGCAAATTTTCGCTTGCGGGCAAAGAAAATAAATACAAACATCGGTAGCCCGGAAAAATGTTGAAACTTAATTGAGCATTTATGAATTTTCTCACACTATAACACGATAGTTGATCAACCATGGATTTATAAAAGTATACTTGTAAATTTATATTTATATTACACTAGCTTTTGCTCGCGGCTTCGCTCGCGTGGAATTTGGTCTACCACATTAAGTTTCCTGACAGATCATTTTAAATAAATATATTTTTTTTACTTAATTTATGGTTCACAATTTTGGTCATAGTGGTTTCCACATACATTCAAGACAAACAATCCTACGGTACATCATCTTTGTGTAACTCCAATGGTTTAGGCAGCGTACGCCAAGATAGCTCTCAGAGGCCAGATTTTTTTCCGACTTAATTGACATGTATCCGTTATATTACGACCAAAAAAAATACATTTTTCAAATTGTAACCTATATGCATGAAGATTTCACCACCACTTTCACCATATGTAAGAGCAATTGCTCTTATGATATGGTGAAAGACAAAATGTAAACTAATTTGATGGATTAACAAATATACATATTTCTTACAAGGACGGCTACGCTTGTGCAATGTCTATGATATTGTAAATATCTATGGGCGGCGTTGATTGCTTACCATCACGAACACGATCGCTCGTTTGCTTTCCTAACCTATAAAACTACTATCTATCTGAGAAAATACACGCCAAATTTACACTTATCATAATGCCAGTTCTTAAGTAAAAACGTCAAAATGACGAGAAAGTGGCACCAGTGAAGATTTTTATAGACATGTTATGGCACGTTTATTGATACCGCAATAAAGATTCATCACAATAAACAAACACACGAAAAAGAATTCTCCATTTTACAACGCATCAAATGGTAGCCGCGGCTTAATTTAATAGTTTTTAATTGGTATAATCGCGCCGTAAAACAGATGCCCGTCCATAGACAACCGATGAAGTCTTTTCATATACACGCTCACTAATGATAGGCGTTTTATAGTGTTGAGAGGGCCCCGTTCTTTTGGGCATTAATGTTCATTAGAGTTCTACAGCTACTGAATAATTCGGCCGGTTTCTTTTATTAATGCGCATCGACAAATTAGCGTGAATGTAAAATTCGAATGAAGCAATATAAACACGTGTTTTTTTTCCGGGCCGTTGGATCTTTTTTTAAGTTGAAGTGATAATTGAGATTATGACTGGACAGCCAATGTTTACGCGCGAATAAGGAATTTAAATTGGCGTAAAATACGGTATTCCCAATTAATTTCGTTTATGCAAAGGACACATCTTGTTATAAATGCCAATTTTCCAATTTCTATTTTAACATCACTGACGTCAAAACGTCAACGGTTATTTTTCATATTTAGAACGTTTTTTGTTTTACTTATATTCACATATTCATAACGTGATTTCTGCGAATTAGCGACCAAACATAAAGTGTTCGTGATGGAAATTATTGTACAGCTAATTGAAGCATGATACTCAAGGTGTCGACGTCATTATCGACACCTCTTTTCAGATACAAGTAATATATACATAATATTATGGAGAATGAAAACTAAAAAAATAATAACCTTAATTTTTTTTAAATTTTAATATTATTTTATCATTAAAAACTTCAAAAATGTTATTGAAAATTAGTATAAATAAAAAGTAAAAATTTAAATGTTTTATAACTCTGATTCCGTTTATAAGTGGTTATTTTGATAATCCTTGGTTTTTCTTGGTTTAATACTTTACAATAATTATTGTATTTACAACATTAAAATTCAAATAAATGTTTTTAATTTAAACATAAAAGGTATTCAGTGTTATAAACACATAATTTTGAAATCTATTTATTCTACAATTACAAAAGTTACTTTCATTATAACACAACGCTCGCAAATCCGAGTTTTAGAATAAAAAAAGATAATAAGGATTCTAAATAGAATATTGTCATTATTATAATGATAATGACAATATTCATGACTACTTGGCTCAGTAGTTAGCATGGCTTTATTTTTTTTATTTTATATTTACAAATTGTATGTACAAAACATAATCTTCAAATGTCTGTATATCATTTGCATATGGGCGCCTAGTGTTTTCGAACACAAATTAATTAAATATATATTACATTTATACACAACTATGCAAGCTCACACTGAAGTTTCTTTATTTTCAATAATTACTTTTTGGGCTAGTGTATGTTAATACAAAAAATCACCACAAATAACGTGTTTTACTAAAAATAAATATGTGAAAAATTTTAAGTTTCAGCCAAAAGTTTGTCAGAATAAGTCATGTGCTAGTTGTCAATTGATTTTGAGTGATGGTGGCGATATTACGAAAATGCCTCCAACAACCAGTTATAATTGAACAAAGAGGTCGATTTTATTCGGGTCACAACGTGGGTGGACTGTCATGTATGAAGAAACTGAGTTCACACTTGAAGGCGACTTAAATATTTAAGCCACAGTAATTGCATTGGTGAGGACATTTATTCTGAATATTGGTTGGTATTTATCAATAAGTGATGTAATCAAAATCATTTTTTTAAAAGAAGACGCCATGTTTGAATTAACTAATAACGCTTGTACTACAAAAATACTGATGAAATCAATGGCGCAATGGTAGAATAAAAACCATGACCTTAGATTATAAGCGCAATCCCAACCAATCAAGTTATTTATTGATGATCTTAAAAGTTTTATGATTTACTCAAGAGTTATAAGTTTTAATTAGCCTTGTTTAACTACATCTGAACTTCACAATTCTAATAAATATATAATGCCTTTTTAAGGATACATTTTTCTTTTATATCTTCCACATTAGCTACATATAAAGTTATTGATGATCTTAAAAGTTTAAATTAAACTTGTAAACATAAATCTGAACATTACAATTCTAATAAATACATATACAATTACTTTTTAAGGATACAACTTATATTTTTAATATGTTCAACATTATAGGTATATGAAGATACTTGTACAAACTATTCTTTAAGTAAGACGAAGTATTTTATCAAAACAAAATCACAGAAAAACAAGTTGAATAATTAATGGCCAGGTTTTTTTTTCTTTTTGGAAGACAACATGCCCTCGCCGCCCATAGACATTAAAAATATTTATTCAACTAAATTAATTAAATTTACATTATTACAATCATAAAGATTTGTTTTATTTTAAACAGACGATGTAACCTTCTTGATACTTTATTACCTACAAAATTAACATATCAAGGAGAAAGCAACTATATAAAAGTTGAGATTGTAACCGTGTATCATATGTAGTAGTAGGTGTATTGTAAGTTGCTAGGTTGTTTAAAATGATTAGTCACACACAATTGAATGGGGTTTTTTAAAAAGTATTCTCAAAAATGATAGCTAAAAATGAGATTGAAGATGTATCATGTATCTACTAATTTCTTTGTAAATATGTCGATTGAGTCTTTGATGTTTTATTTTATCAATTCGTTCTCAAACGTACCTTTATAGTTGATTCTGGTAGTTGAAGTTGTGCAGCTAGCTCACATCTCCTTGGTCTTGAAACATAGTTTTCTTTCATAAATTCCTTTTCAAGCCTCGCTAGTTGTTCTCTTGTGAATGCCGTTCGATATCTCCTGTTAATTAAAAATTAACTTTAAAATAAAATAATATAGTGTAAATAGCATAACTCATCGCTTTCCTAAATATTTATCAATCAGAACAGTCCTTACAGTTCACTGCTGGACAGTGGCCTCTCTCACAAATTCGAAGGTGATCTACATATATGCATAAATAGATCAGATGAGGTGGATAGGTAATTAAGCTAAGATCCATGAACCTAAAGCGTTTCACGGATCTTCGCAAAACAATCATAGACTCAATCTGGATATTTGATTTTAGTACAAATAGAAAAATTACAGCACGATTACAGTAACACATTGTCTCTTATTTAACAATCCTTTTTAACAAACTAAATATTTTCTAAAAAAAATATAAAAATTAAGTATTTTTTACAAATTAAGGATTGCGCTTGCGATGTAAGAATATTTTGCATCTTCCATTGAACTATTGTATGTGAAGTTTCAACATTCTGAATCATATTTTCCTAACTTAAAACTTAGTTGAAATGACAAAAACACTAATATCAACAAATTACTAGTTTTCTTTTAAAAAAAAATTATTAATTAATAATAATTTATGTAGCTCCAAAGAAACATAATGTATGATTTCTCTACTATAAAAGTCGTGTAAAAATGTAAATAAAACTTAAAAGTAACTTATCTCTACGAGTGTAATAATGAGTAGCGGACAAACAAAAGCAGTTAATGAGCGACCACAAAACGTATCATCTTTGTTGTCTAGTGGCCCGTTCTCTTTACATCTTAGATACCTGCTATAAAGAAACCGAAAGTGTGAAATAAAAACGATATGAAGCGAAACCAACCTTATGTTTGGATCGGGCGCCGTATTAGAATTTGTGATCTGTTCCGACTGCGGGCTCAGTGATTCTGTGGACAATTAACAATATCGTTATAGATACTTAATATGTTATATTTTTATCAGTAAGTAAGTTAAATGTACAGGTCAAATTGTACCAATAGAGCGTCTATTTATGTTTTTTTTTTAATTTTCAAATTCAATATCTATTTAGGTTTAAATATCAGCATTACGTGACTGTAAATAGGATGCGTCACAAACATTTTTATTATTTCCAAATTCAAATTCAAAATTCTTTATTTCGACATAAGAAATTACATTTCGTTTATCAAACGACAGATAATAAAGCTTTAGCACCATTTCGTAATGAGGTATCTCTTAAGTATTATATACCTAAGCATTAGAATATTTATTACATACATATTCTTCAGTGCCATAAAGCAATAATTGTAATATGGTATATATTTTATTACAATAAAATATATACCTTTATAATTTACATATAAACAGTATACAGAGATATTAAAATCTTCATTTTATTCTAGCTTTATAATTGGATGACATAGCACAGTCTTAATGCGTTCATACGATACATTATTACTTATCTACTTAAAGAAACGGTTCACTTAAAGAGTTATAAGTATACACTTAAAGCGGCTACCATTTTACATAAGCACCAGTTTATCTTCATTACGACTTTGTCTAGACATTACCTATTTGTACTTACAGTTAAAGGAAACCGCTCTTAAGACTCTTAAACCCTTCAATGAAACAATAGTATTTTTATTATAATGTTTAAAAAACTTATATTGGATAAACATTCAAAAATATTTTCTTGTAATTTGTAATATACGTGTCAAATACCAACTGATATACAACTTATACATACTCGTATAAGTTATATGTTTTTCCAATTTTTTTATATTTACTTCTCATAGTTTATTCATATTACTTCCTCCGAGATTATAACTTTTAAGAGTTTTTAGTTTTCTCGTAGAAAACGAATTTTACTTAAAAACTAAAAGAAATATGTTACGAAGTAGGTAAATTATTCCTATCAATGATATAGCTGGATCAAATCTTTCAAAAACAATTCAATTGTTTCCAAAATAGATACAAATTTAAAAACTATTGTTTATACACATTACAATGCGTAATAAATTCATATTTGTCCTCAATACCGTGGAGCAGATGAAAATCTTTTGACCTGTTAACCCACTTATGCAAAAAAGAATTTTTACGAGATATTATTAGCAATAGATGAGTTGGAAAGAATTGCGCTTATAATCTAAAGTCGCGGATTCGATTTCACCGTTAGACTATAGATGTGAAACATATTTTTTTAGACAATTGTTACTATTGGCTTAGTTGGAATCGTTACCTAGAATTCTAGTAATATCATAATATTATTAATCTTCTTTAAAAAATACTTTTTTTTTAAATTTGCGTTCCATTACACATTATAAAAACAACACGTCTGCTAATGAAAGGAGTTCAATACACGCCACTGACATAAAAAAATAAAACTGTATTGTGAAAAGTGTATTAATAACGTTTGCTTTGTTAATGTTTTAATTTAAAAGCATTCATGTCACCTTTCGTGGCAGAACTGTAAACTGTTGCAAAGTGCGTGTGCCTTGTAAGACTAATTACAAGTTGAACTGTAGATTGACTTGTCGTAAAGCGGCACAACCCAACGCCTCCAGCAACTACCGGCCCGAGGTGCTAATTGTACGCCTAGCTTTTCAAAAGGAATACATTAACACAAAACAAACACAAATAAGCTATTGTCTAATTAAATATTTTCCCATGCTGTGTGTGTGTGTTCATAGAGCTTATTTTCTTCAGCCATTATAACGTTCACCACAAAGAAACCGAAACGCTCAGACGATTGCCGACTCAATTTAAAAAATAATCGCCAAAGTGACGTATAGCTGTTTTCGTAGTGGTTCCGCATAATATTTTTAATATTATTAATTTTTTTAGGATAGATTTTTGAGGAATGGAGTTTGTCTTTTACAACTTCAAAAGAACTTGCGAGGAGGAGGCCACTAAACTAGACAGTAAGGATAAGTCAGTGATGAAGGCTGCCTCTGTCTTGAAACCATACTGAAACAATAAAAGCCGCATCATACAGGAGAGGAGGGTTAGTAATCGATCAATCCAAGGGCCGTTAGGATGAAATCGCGGCAGTACGTGTGTTTGTCACTGAACTCTATCTAAACGGCTGAATCGATTTTGATAAAATTTTTGTGTTTGAGTGGGTAAGTGGCGCTGCAATCGGGTTATATGTTTTTATTTTTGTTTTGAGACAAAAAAACGTCTGCCAAGCCCGCTAATAGTTTGCTTTCAGAGTAACGAAGAGTTTGCTTTTGGAGCCATAGGACGCGGGTTTGACTCGTGCTTCACGATTAATGCTTATGTCGTATTTTTTGTGTAGTAATTGCTCCAACGACACAAATCCCAATATGGGCCTATAAGTTTAAACCATTTTTATTTTTGTATTATTAAATTTATTTATACTTTATATATAAATCACTTATCCCTCATAAGTTATTATAACCCTTATCATTTCAAGTAAGCAAGCTATTTGTAATTTACAAATTCATATAAGGTAATTTAATTATGACTCTGAACTAAAATAATATCACTTTCTGCCTGTTCAATTAAGTTATCTCTTCCCTCACCCTCATTTGAAGTTATATAAAACACGGAACGGAACCCTAAAAACAGTAGCACCAAAAAGCCGACTTTACAAATCTGATTAGTCGGTGAAGTGGTTCTAAGTTTAAAAAAGGGCGCGGTAAACGCGTCCACTATTGACACTGGCCATTAAAATAGAATATTGAACGCTTCCAAAACCATTGTCTTAAATTTTAATTGTAATGGGATTAAGGTGCACCTAAAATTTTTCTTTGTAGCATTTCTGGAGCACTCGCTATCTCGGTCCACTCCCTGATACCTATTACGTAGCCAAGACTTCCTTCTCCGACCAACTTGTCTTTTGTCCGCGACTTTTCCAATCATTATCGGTTGCAGCAACTTGTACCTGTTATGTCTCATGATATGGCCCAGGTAAGCAACTTTTCTACCTTTGACGATCTGCAAACGTTCACGTTTTTGCCTGACTTGTCGGAGAACCTCGTCATTGGTCACTTTTTGAGTCCAGCTAATAGCAAGCATTCGTCTATATGCCCACATTTCGAACGCTTCTATACATTTTCTGAGATCTTCTTTAAGAGTCCAAGTCTCACACCCGTATAGAAGAACAGGCCAGATTTAACAATAGATTTAATAAAATGGATCAGAATTATTTTTTAACTCCTTCATAATCGGTATTCTATCTCCTATACGTTTATTTCGCATTAAAATGCACGCGACAAATAATACGATGAGTATTTTTTGTCGTACAACGGCTGCCGACGTCTCAACCACTTGAACGCTTCCCATGCTGGGTGGCGTCGGAACACTCAAAAATCAATTTGCAATAGTCTAGCCGGGCTTCCTTTCATTCAATGGCTTGTTAACAAGCTTTCACAAAACATCACATTCATATTCAACCGCTTAATAGATAACCAGCTGTGTCGATGGCGTGTGTCCAACTGACAAAAAAATAAGGAAACAGACAAACTACTAAATTTTAAAGGGCTTCCGCTTAGCTTCCAATGTCTGTATATGTTAAGTTTTGTAACTAGTTTAAGATGTCTTTGAAATAAGTTTGGTCGCGTTTTTATGGGATAGGAGAGCAAACGAGCAGGCACATCACCTGATGGGAAGCAATCAACGCCGTCCATAGACATCCGCAGTGCCATATGCAAGCGTTGCCGGCCCTTTAGAAACGTGAAGGCTTGTGGTCGTTTCAATTTTAAATTAAATTTTTTAATTCCTTTACGTCCAACTACATCAAAATATAATAATTAAAATGAAAAATATTTTCATTAAATCCGATACATGCAACAATTAAAACGAACATATTTTTTTGTCAATTCTCTATTATATGTTTTTTTCAGTGATTTGGCTCCGACTTTAGTAAAAATAAATATAATTTTAGATACATATATTTAAAGTCACACACTAGATATGTATGTCAAAGGATTATGCCATATAAACACTTCATAGGATAATATCAAACACACACTAGATATTTATTTCAAAGGGTTATGTATAAATGCTCTATAGAATAAAATCAAAAAGTAGAGTTTTCCCGCCTATTTACATGTCGTGTCGTTATGTTTTTATTTCATTTACATGTTCTTATGTTGTCATTCCGGTTGCGTATTATTCTATATATATATATATATATATATATATATATATATATATATATATATATATATATATATATATATATATATATATATATATATATATCGATTAACTCGTATAAGTGAGCAAAATGAAATAAATTCTGGTAGGTATGGTGACATGATGGAGGGCACTCGGATATTCCCCATTTAAGGTCATGATCCCTAGCAATACAGAAATAATTGTGAAAAAGATGTTACAAGGAAAATATAGAACGTCAAAAGCATTATTGGTGTGACCCCGGTGTTACGTGAGAGTACAACTTAATAACATTTTATGCTTACAAACGATTTGTCACCTTATTCCCTCGGAATTAGAACTAACAGAGCCGTAATTTTGTGTCGTATGAGAAAAACCTCACGTTTTAATGATCAATAAGCATCGCTGACGTTAATGCAGCACTTACTGAGTTCGTGTCGTTTCAGTAAAATCATTTCGAAACGTTTCGTCGGCCGCCTCTTTGTTTCAAAATGTACGCTAATTTTAAAAGCAAACGGTGTTTGGAATACAGTCATAAACACAAAAGGAGTACCTAAAGATGGTGTCACACTTGTGACGAAAAATGTAACGGTAAAGTGAATTCAAAAATATTTATAACCTATTACAGAAATTATAATATATATATATTTTTGTTGCCAACTTTAAATTATTACCATAAACATAAATTTGTGTTTTTTTTTTATAAATTAAATTCCTTGCTACTGCAATTATGTTCATTTCATTTATTTCTTTGCAAAATATAATATAGGTATACCGATAAAAAAATAAACAGAATTTTATGTGATAAAGATAAAGATGTCATGAGTGTTTTTATAATCTTAGTAGCAAATTCGCATCCAAAATTAAATTCACAGGTTCTTTTCCCTAAAAAAACTTTTGTGTATCCATTGCCCTAATAACCATTAGATACCTTGAAACGGCGATAAGTTCGGAAACCAACAAATGACTATACATTATTGAAATGTTATGAAACCATCGCGTGTTTCGCTGTTTAACACATGTTTCCGAACGCGCATCTAAATCATTTACTAATGAGTGATACTGTACCGTGCTTATATATGGGAACTAAGATCTTTGCTCTCGTGATAAGTGGCCACCAATAAGCGATTTCGAAGTTATTAACCACCTAATGCAATTCTTTTGCCTAACAGTTTCAAAAGTAGAACGACTTCTATCGAAAACTAGAATTGAATTTAAAAGAAAGGTCGAAGTTTGTAATTAAAATAACCAATTCGGTTGCAATAAAAAATAAATAAAAATTAAAATAATTAAGATTTAATTCATTTAAAAAAAATTATTATGTCGCTTGTACTATAACTGTACATTAAGAATAAATAAATAAATGATGAGTTGTAATCCATTGTGGACCGTTTTTCCCGACACTACCATCCACACACAACCAACCACTCTATGAAACCAGCTACTTTTTGTTAACTTAGATATTTCCTATTTAAAAAAATCAAGCCTACGCATTTCTCAATGGCCAGCAACAATTAGCAATGCATATACAATTACAGATATCGATGAACGGCGTTAAACGCTATCTATCAGACGACAAGCTCGTTTACTTTACTACCCTATAAATAAAGTTTAAAAGAATCTATAAACTGTATAATAAAGTATAAAACAATGATATATTGTGTATGTCTTAAATGCATTTTACTAAAATGACTGTTTATCGGTGACATTTGGAATACTCAATTACCGTAAACATAGCTCAGTTACCGTTTACGATTCGAGGCTGTTAAACGGCTAATTAATGCTGAACGCGCTCAATTTGCAACGGACCGAATAGCCCTTGTAATAGGTGGAAACCGATCGCTATACATTAACCATTGGAATTATCGAGAATTGGTATTGCCACCCTCGTTTCGGCATGCGGATGGCCACGCGTCCGTGATTGTATCGTGAGCGGCATGCACCCTACGTGCCCATTGTTCACGACATGCGACACGGACACACACCGGCCGGTGATCGTAATGCCGATTTCCAATTACACTACCAATAATGTTTTGTCATATCATTTGATATCGTTATAAGATATCTGCATCAACAAACCGAAACATTTCTTAAAAGCTGGCAACGATTCTGCAATGTCTATGGCATTACGGATATCTATGGATGACGTTAATTGCTTTCTATCAGATGACACGCCCGCTTGTTTGCTTTCCAATTAAAAAAAATTCCATAATAAACAAATTAGATATAAAAGTATGTTTATTGATGAATTTCAACTATTAAATAAATTTTAAACTATAAGTTCAGTCACTTTTCTCTCTTCGCTCGCTCGCTACAAAAAAAAGACAATTAATATGTACCATTCTTAACTCAGTTTAAAATATCTTAATCAACGATTTTTACTCGACTCTCAAAGGAATTAAAACAATTTACACGGTCAAAAGCAAAACATTTGCAGCACAATTATCCAATACAAAGTCAATTATACGGTGTCATCCCCCGGCACGTTCCCCTAAACCAATTTTCATAATAAAATCCGTATCTAGTAGTCGGCAACGATCTAATGAAGATAAATATCTCAGTGGGGAGTTGGGCTACAATAAAAACAAAATCAGTTTAAGCCCAATTGACAAGACACGCTACGAACAATCTCGACCCCCTTCAATTGTGATACGTGCAATTAAATATGGCGACGAGCTGTCAAACTGAGGCGAGAAATCCACCCGCGCTTTTCATTTGTCTCATAGTGAGGTAACAATGAGTTTTATTTACACTCCATCGGTTTTTGTGGTTCGGTAATCGGTAAATTGATGCGTTCAATCGGCAGCTGTTGCGACTACTTGCTGTTATTTAACGTTAAATAGATAGTTAATTTTAATGATAAAATTTATAGCACTGTAATAAAGATTATGCTTGAGTTTTTTTATTTTTAAATTTTCAAAATTATATTTTGTTTTTACTAAGTAATTGAAATAGTATTAATTTTCATAATTTTCCGTTACGTGAAGTCAATCTGATAAACAAACAAAGTTTTAAGTACCTATGTATTTTTAATTAATTGTCGCTATATATAGTATAATATACAGTATAATTTGATTTCCAAACACAGGGTATGTTTTTTGTTGTTGTAGTTATATAATAATTTACAACAAAGTTGTAGTTGTGGAAACTATATTTTAAGATAAGTTAAGTTTTATTTGCCTACAAATAGATAACCTAACGGTAAACGAATGAACCGCTAATAAAACTTAATATAACCTGAGGCGGTCTTAACAAAGAAAATTACTTACGGGACTGATATTTTCGATTTTAGCGAGAACACGCCGGTCGGTGCTTTTCAAAGCTGTTGTAAAAAGCTCATAATTGCTTTAGTATCTGTACAAAAATTATTTGCGCCTAATAAAACCCGAGGACCAGTCGTCTACATCTTATTACCTTGCAATTAAAGGTTAAAATCGTTCGTATTGAAAATTAGTTGATTACAATACGTTTAATATTACCTGCAAACACCATCAGTTTGTTTACAATTCAATTTTATAATACTATATTGTTCTTTGGCGGTCTTTTATTGAAATATTCAGATTGCTGCTAAATAGGCATTAAGCTTACAATATAGTAGGCTGATAATAGCATCAAATGATTATTACACCGTTAGTGTTAATAAAATATCTTTATTTAATGGTGGACACAACATAGTGGAGACAACCTATCTTTATTAAGTTTATAATTGTAGTTCAAGATTGAATTCATATAGTTGGAGTATTGTTTATTTTATGGTTTTATTATCTACATCATTGATGTCGTGTTCTTTAAACCAGCATTACATTTCTCAGTGCCTGGGTAATTCAAAGGGGACCATAGAAATAATTATAAGGATTGACGTCTATTTTAAAATTTAATTCTGCTGTCAATTAACTAAGCCATTAAATTAAAAATACTACGACGACAATCCCCGTAACTAATAAGTACTTATTTATAATAATTATTGTTCTGATTTATTTGACATGAAAACCAATGCTATAATTGACTTTTATTAAAACAAGAGACTCAAACAAATGATACTCAATGAAGTCAAGGGTTAAAACTAAAGTATTCGGACTTTTCCCTCCAACTTAGATTAGTGACATTGTGTTTTTATTTCATTTTCATAATCTTATGTTATATCAGTTATATTGTTTAATTGTGGTGGCGTTTTATATAACATAGTTCGATTAGGGCGTATAAGTGAAGTGATATGAAGTAATTGCGTGTATCATAACTTTTTAAGTTGATTGAAAAAGTCCATAGAAGGTTTTGGTAGAATAGCCACCATTTTATCAAGACGTAACGTGATAAGTTATATTTAAAGAGATTTAATATTATCGTATTTTACTTGACACTGGCATAATTCATAATTAAAAGCATTCATTTTACGTAAAACGAATTAAGTCACGTTAAAATGAAGGCTTTTCACCCACCCATGGGATTTATCTTACTTAAATACTATTTCCAGGAATTATAAACGCTTTTACAAAGGTTGTGCTCGCTTCCTCCCAACTAAATATAATTTTAAAAAGCATATCTTTTTCATTGGTTCAATCTTACATTTAGATTAAATAGTTAAAATTTGATATATTGAGTAACTAACTATTTAATTTACGTCGTTAAGTCTTCGAATAAATTAAGTCCTTTTCAAAAGTATAATTATGAGCCTGACAGGACGTATATAATCGTGATGTTTGTATACTTAGGGTATATATTTCAATTATCGTTAACAAATAAACATTGTTAAACATAAATTTGTAATTTCCATACGGGTTTAATGGAATATAACTGGCGTTATAGATATTATAGTTATAAATACAAAACACCTAAAAAAAATTAGATAATAAATAAGCCCATGCACAAATAATCGTCATTACATATTTAAACCGTCATATAACATATACTTATCCATTAATGTGTATGAAAATCTATTATTGTAGACTAACCTTTACTTTTCGGTGACGAAGGCGGCGTATTCTGTATATCACTATACATATGATTTTTAGAAATCAAATCAACTGATAACGGCTCTCGAATCGATTTATGATCGAATGAATAGTTTCTGAACGCTTCCATTGTAAATTATAAAGTAGCCGAAACTATAAACAATAAAAAAGTATAAAAATGTACTGGCAGCTCGTAAACCGATGCGCGCGGAAAAAGTGAACTGTCACCGCTGTCAGTACTACTTTGTTGTTGTATGTATGCGTACCGCCTTACTAAAAATCCATAATGCGCCAACCAATAACGTCAGCGTCTCTCTCCCCCTACCAATTAGGGCGTGGCCTCAATCATTACTCCGTCTCGCTTGCTCACGAGCTTTTTTGTTGCAAGCTCGAAACGGTGAAAACGATTTGATAAACCTTGTGACATACCGATCACTTCGGTTATTTCTATTTTATATTTGTATAAAATATTAAAACAGGGAATATTATGATATTCTATACTTATATTTATTTATTTATTTATTTAAGGGCATCTATAACGGACGCTTTAGAACTATTAAATTTAAAAATAAATAATGAATTCTCGTCTTCATAAGATGTATCATAAAATTAAAGAGAAATACAATATATGAAAATTTTGTTGGCAATTAGATATCTCCATATTACGTTTCATATAACATAATAATCTCTAAAGCGTGACGAATAATGCATTTGCTCCCGGTACATCCCCAGCCGATTTTAATCACACAGCTCATTTCGTTTTAATAGGGCCCCCGCGCGCTTCTCACTGAGCACTCAGCACTGAGCATCATAGAGCTTTATCGCTCCGCGGCCCGGTATTAATACTCCATAACTAGACACCTACAGCTTACTCTGATGAATTGACTTTCAGACCTGGCTTGTTTCGCCCATTAATAACTTACATTTTTATTTAGACTATAGTGGTTTGTTTTGTCTTTAAATAGCACTTATAAAATTTTAAAGTAATTATATGTGTAAGGGTGCTGCGTAATCTGCTACAGAGTTTTTCGCTAATCTTTTTGCGTATTTTATTGGCTATCTGCGTCATGTATTTGTTACATTGACAATTTAATAATATAAAAAAACAATACACCAAAAAAAAACATTGCTTTTTATAACTGCCAGCACGAACCTGGCGTTCTAAGCTGCCAGTTTCATCTTTAACAATATGAATAAACTAACAATAATTATCATCATTATTTACATAATCTGGGTACAATTAGGTGAACAATACCATACCTAGTAGGTTGCTCCATCACATTGCCAATTATTGCGTAAAAATTTTGGTAGATTTTATATAAAACAATAAAGTGAAATGAGGAAAAACATTAAAACAATGTAATTTTTCATAAAAATAAATTATTAATCAAAATTTTAATACAATTTAACTCTACTTATGTCACTTTTTTAAAAGCCCATATATGTGACTGCTGGATATCTACTTTTCAAAAAAAAAATGCAAGGTCAATGTTCACATCAGTGGAAATCCGTACTTGTTTTTAAGAATACCTTTAAAGTTTTTACATAAATATTGTCTTTTTTTATTTATTTTATTACCTACTACTTGACTACTAGTCAACAAACAGAGAAGACTGGTTTGAAGGTGGTGCAACTTGTACTAATGAAAAATTAAAACTAATTTTATAAATTTAAATACATGTATCCTACATACATACAAGAAAAAATTCACCTTGCTGCAAGTACTTTCATCTTTATGAACAGGATTTGAAAATTTGTCGGACTTTGACTTTCAAAATGAATTTTTAATAAAAATTTTATATGTATGATACTTACCGAATTTTATTTAATTTACTTTTAGTTAAACTAAGACTTATTTGACAAAGGCATGCTCGGGAGTGTATTTTTAATCCTATTTATTTCAGTAATAACATCTCATACTAAAGCAAAGATAGCAAAGTTAAAAATGGCTCTTTGAATAAATTTCTATTGTACATTATCTATATTTGGCTCTTTTGGATGAATAGGTTGCTAATCACTCACCTAGACTGATGTTCGGCTTCACGCATAGGTACAGTTTCTAACAGATGCCCTGCGCAGATCGTTTCACCATCAACAAGCGTTACATATGACGTTTGCCAAGACGCGGTCTCCACTCCAGCACACGTCTACTCCAGCGGTTCATTTTGTTAACTCGAAAGACTACGTCAATGATTTCTTTGGCGAACACTTGTGTAAAAAATTATCTCAAACTTTTTTTTAAAATCTTTGATGTTATAAAACTATTGACTTCAAAACCACGTACATAAGTGTGCTATAAATATTGATTGTTATACATAAATAAATATTCAGTATATTGAATAGCGCCACAAATTCAAATAAAATGTGGAAGCAATAAAAACGAAGTTAATAAAGACGCATCCAAATCTAAGAAACAGATGCAATAAAAGAGAAATTTTTGTAACCGATATTCATAGCGTGGCCACAAACAATGTCTCAGTCTATAATTGAGCAAAGACAATATTTGTGTACCAACAAGGAAACAAAAGAGGAAAGAGAGTATTGTTTCTTCGTCCGTCAATGCTCTTTCTCTTGAATCCCTTTTCTTCCGGCGGCAAAACTCATAAATGTCGTGCTGTGACAAGGCGGCGAAAAAACTATCCAGACTCTATTATCTATATTGAATGCTATACAGTGTTGTGTGGAAATATAGTGCTACCGTTTCGACCGATAGTTTGTCAACATTAAAGCGTTAAGTCCCCCATAATGTGCTTTTTGCGATTGTTCGTCCTGTCATCGGATTACTTCTCAGAAGTTATGTTTGATTTGGATCCTAATCATTTATCCCCGGTTACCGTGATTGAGAAATATTAGAATTTAATTTGATTGAAGTTATGCAGCACTTTATGATAATTAAAGTTGTAAACAACTATCCAGACTCTATTATTTATATTGAATGCTATACAGTGTTGTGTGGAAATATAGTGCTACCATTTCGACCGATATTTTGTCAACATTAAAGCGTTAAGTCCCCCATAATGTGCTTTTTGCGATTGTTCGTCCTGTCATCGGATTACTTCTCAGAAGTTATGTTTGATTTGGATCCTAATCATTTATCCCCGGTTACCGTGATTGAGAATTATTAGAATTTAATTTGATTGAAGTTATGCAGCACTTTATGATAATTAAAGTTGTAAACAACTATCCAGACTCTATTATTTATATTGAATGCTATACAGTGTTGTGTGGAAATATAGTGCTACCATTTCGACCGATATTTTGTCAACATTAAAGCGTTAAGTCCCCCATAATGTGCTTTTTGCGATTGTTCGTCCTGTCATCGGATTACTTCTCAGAAGTTGTGTTTGATTTGGATCCTAATCATTTATCCCCGGTTACCGTGATTGAGAAATATTAGAATTTAATTTGATTGAAATTATGCAGCATTTTATGATAATTAAAGTTGTAAACAACTATCCAGACTCTATTATTTATATTGAATACTATACAGTGTTGTGTGGAAATATAGTGCTATCGTTTCGACCGATAGTTTGTCAACATTAAAGCGTTAAGTCTCCCATAATGTGCTTTTTGCGATTGTTTGTCCTGTCATCGGACTACTCAGAAGTTGTGTTTGATTTGGATCCTAATTATTTATCCCCGGTTACCGTGATTGAGAAGTATCAGAATTTAATTTAATTGGAGTTATGCAGCACTTTATGATAAATAAAGTTGTAAATAACACATTATCCAATCTTATTATATATACTCAAAAATTATAAAGTTACAAATTAAGTTTTATTATATATATTTGAGCAATAAAGATTGTTTTGGGTATTATATATTTCTTAACTTTATATATTATTTTATATGGAGTATATATCTGTTCCTATATAAGTTGAATGATGAAAGATAACCATCGCCCATCGACATCTGCAACACCAGAAACATTACGAGTGCGTTGGATGACATCATGTTTTAGGGAGAATGTTATGATCCTCCTGATCCCTCAGCTTACGAAACATAATATAAAAACAAGGTATCGACCGTTTAACGCATGTTAATATAAATTACTTATACAATTTAAATGATATTCCTAATATAACCAGAACCGAACATAGTAATATAACAAAATATAGTACCTACCAATATCTCTAGCAATTTCAAAATTTGTTTTCTGTAGAACCTAACTACAAAACATATATCTTTGTCACTATCAAAATTTGTCTTCTGTAGAGCCTGACTTGTATGACTGTACTTAGGTATATCTTTGCCAGTATCAAAATTTGTCGGTCTAATAGCGTGTCAGCCGTACTGATACGGTGACCCGGGATCTTTAGGTTTTCTGGATCTTGAGGACACGGGATCTTCGATATAGTGAAACAAGTGAAGTTAATTTATTAATGAATCACTTTACATTTATTTTTATATTTCTTATGCCAGGAAAGGTGACATGTCCCTCGAAAGACGTCAGTCGATCTAATCTTGTTTTTATATAAAACAATTTAACCCTTATTTGCATAATGGTGGAAATTTCCATCATAACACTGAATGCCCAAAAATTATATAAAAGAACAAGTTCACTTCAAGTTGATCGTGTCTGGATACCTTTTTAATGTCCATTGCATAAAAAAAAAACATAGCTGTCAAAAATAAACAAGTGTCAGTAAAACGAGCTTGAAGTTATCATTCCGCTATTTGTTGTAATTGCAATAAACGTATGATTTTGTTTTATTATATTTTACAATTTCTTGTAGTAAAAATAATAATTGTTTAGTTAATCATCATAAAGAATAACATATATCTAATGATATCCTCTTTTATTTCTATCATATGGGTTTTTACTAAATTTATACTATAAATATATACTAAGATTTTTTTAACCATTTTTCCTTTAATTTTGAACATGAATTATGTCACCTTGATTTATTTCACCAATAAAGAAAAAATCATGCAAAGAAGGGTTAATTCTTTCTACTTTAAAATTACGAATAAAAAAAAGTAAAATAGTTTTATTATATTTTTTATATTTTTCTTACACCACTAAATTTTTTTCCTTAGCTTTCCAGTACCTAGAGCTGTTTTATTTAGTTTATATCTAGTATAGGTACTGATTTAGTCATAGACACTATATAGGTAACTATGCCGCATACATTTTCGTTGCTAAGACATTAGGCATTTGCGAAGCAGTCCGTATGTTATAAAGGTGTTACTTTCATTATAACTACTGTATTTTCTCAAAGTCTGGTAACGCGTCCACAATGCCTGTGGTGTTGCAATTATTTATAAGTGATTGTATTCGACCAGACGACACCCTTGCTTTTTCGTCTGCTTATTATCCCTTAAATAAGCGTCATAAAAACAGGTGATAAATATAAAAAAATCTAAAGTCAATTCCTACTTGTATATCGTACCTAAATATCTTATATAATAGATTTTTTCCTTCCATATAATATATTTAACATATAATTATAATTTTTTTATAATTAATGAATGAATATTTGAAAAAAATTGTATTAAATCAAGTATCAACTACTACAAGTTGTATTGAACTTTAAGTATTGTGTATGTATTTGAACTTTAGTGGATGAATAAAAAAGTATTGTATTTACGATTGAAAATTTGAACTAGATACATATACGAAGAGTTATAACTAATAGTAGGAATTTGAAAAAGTTCGCAATTTTAGTAATTTTCTTCGGTTTAAAGTAAATTGTTTAACAAACAAAATGAGTAAATATTTAGTTAAAAAAATTTAAACCCCGCTATAGTAATTGCTGGATAGCGAGTGCTCCAGAACGGCTGCACCTCGCGAACGAGGAGGAAAATTGTGCTGAATTGGCTGCCAACCTTCGCAAGTCGGAGAGGCACTCTTAGAAGAAGAATAATAATTGCTAATATAATTAAGGAATAAATTAAATGATTTTCATAATGATTTATATTTTCAACGAAAAGCAATAAAAATAAGAAATTGAAAACAACTGAATTCAAGTAGGTACTTCAAGCTTTTTAAAAAGGTAGGTATAAATTATTGCCTTAATAATCAATCTTTCCTCCTTATTTCTTCATCTAATTAGTAATTTGGCTACATAAGCTATTGACTAGAACCTTTATTCAATAGAATTAATATGGAGCGAAGCAGTATTATATATATATATATATATATATATATATATATATATATATATATATATATATATATATATATATATATACGAATGCTAATAAAAAAATCATCGGATGATTTTGCTGAAAATACCAGCTTAAAATTATGAAATTATTGCATTCTCGCCGCTATAAAACTTAATTCGTCTGGAAGTGCGTGAAAAATTAATTGAAAGATATCACCTATACCTGCAGGTCATGCTAATAAAATTGCTTTAAAAATTGTATATTTTATATCTTTCAATTTATAAGAAATAAAGTAAATAAGTGTTATGTACGTCTATGTTCGTAAAAAGTTGATAGGATATAAAATATATAACGCATAATTTAAAACATTAGTATAATTTGCAAAACAAATCAAATTCAACACAGATTTAAATAACTTAACTGTGCCTTTACTATCGTTTAATAACCACTACAAAAATATTTTTTCAACAAAACAACTAATGTTGCTAGCAAAAAAAATGTCAATGAGCCCGGCCCCTCTTATCTCGCCGTCCATACGACGGCGACGGTGCTAATTACTGAGGAACAGTACCATTAAATATTTACCGCTACGTTGTAAACTGGCCATTAGGTTTAATTTAAAAAAAGTTACACCAATATATAATATTTTTCTCTTTTAAAATCTTTTATTACTTTATGACATTATAATATTTTGTAAGAGACTATATATATATATATATATATATATATATATATATATATATATATATATATATATATATATATTGATGATAATAAAATATTTCATAGAAATATTGTCCAATTACTTGTGTGATTTATTTTCCCAACTTTAAAAGCAATTTTTGACTTTCATTGATTATTAATCAATTTGTTTATAACTAAACTTATTAATTCCATCAAATAATTGATTTTGTTTACAAGTTTTCTATTGGAAAAACTAAATAATAATGTTAAATAAAAAACAAAAACCGGATGGACCTAAAAAAAAAGGAATGTCGCCAACTCACTTACCTTGGGGTCTATCATCGGCTCCGTCGCTGTCCACTTCACTTCTCACGCTCAAAGGGCTGGACCTCTTAAGTTCATCTTGCCCTTGTCCTTCCGGATACCCATTACCAATTGTGCGTTTGTCGTAAGACATGAAAAACGGAAAATTAGGAACGCGACCTTGCTGGAAATAGTATCCCACTTTGCTATCTCTAATTTTTACGTCTTCGTCTTCCGAATGTGTAGTATCCCCCGTATAGTCTTGTGAAATATTATTTTCTATGTCGATCTCAGGGGATCGACGAGCGTTAATCCCAACAATCGATTCAATAGAAAAGTTTTTTGGAGGTATTTTAGTCTGCATCTTATTTATTTCAGATTCCATTTCACTATCGATTACGTCACTTCACTAATGTCACTAACCACTTCAAACGCTACTCACGTACTGACAGCAGTTCGAATTTGGAATGATTTCGTATTTCGAACGTCCGATTATCAGAGTTCTCTGTTGAGCTTTGTCGTCTTTGAATGGATTGCACGTAACCACGCCTCCTAGGTGTGGGAAGTACAATTCTGCTACCACTTACCAATTTATTCTTTAAATTATAATACATAGAGTCTACTTTCGTATATCGCAAATACTATTGGATTTTATAAAATTATTATTTTAAACTTTATGTTGTTTTAAATACAGTTCATTTTGAAATACAGTTTTTTGATCAATTACTGTTCGTAATCTATCGCGGTTTATTAAAAAAAGTAACAAAAAACTCACTCACTCACAAAAAAGTCGCAATAAAAGTCAAATTTCTATTTTATTTAGAAAAATAATAATTTGATTCATATTTAGGAATTTATTTATTCTTGACGAAATATTATTATAACCTATGAAATTATATACAATTAATTTATTAGAATTATTGTCAAATTACTGGTTATTATTGTATGTGTTAGAGCAACGTTACGAAAAGTAGATACTTTCTAACGATTTTGTTTTGTGGTAAAATATATTTATTCTCAAAAGAAATTTTGAAATTCAATTAATAAGAACCTAAATACGTTAAAAAAAATAATATAGTAGTATTTCAAATGACTTGAAAGAAAAATAATATAAGTCCTACCTATTTTACGATATAAAAATTTGCGCATTAGTTAAAAATAATTTTCTTTTTATATGTCAGGCATTTCTTTTTAAATATTCAGAATTATTTGTCTATTCATTTATAAATAATATTTATAAACTAAGCGAATTATGTTTTAAAAATTAAACTTTAGAAGTTGGTAATAAAATAAAGATAAGGTCAGAATTAGCGGTAATTTATTAAAATAACATGAATTATAATATTTTTATATAGATTTAGATCAAGTTAAACCTAATGACAATGTTATAACACAAATTAAAACCTAATCTATAATATAATATTTTTTATTTCGATCAACTTAAACCTAATTACAATGTTATAACACAAATTAAAACTTAATCTATAATATAATATTCTTTATTTAGATCAACTTAAATCTAATGACAATTTTATAAAACAAATTAAAACCTAATCTATAATATAATATTTTTTATTTCGATCAACTTAAACCTAATGACAATGTTATAACACAAATTAAAACTTAATCTATAATATAATATTCTTTATTTAGATCAACTTAAACCTAATGACAATGTTATAACACAAATTAAAACTTAATCCATAATATAATATTCTTTATTTAGATCAACTTAAACCTAATGTCAATGTTATAAAACAAATTAAAACATAATCTATTATATTATAATATTTGCTGCTTGTTTATTTTCTGCAGATCTCTTTGCTATTCGGCAAAGACCTTCTCCAATTTTTTATTAGATTTTTGATATTTGTGTTTTACATTATAGATTCTTGTTGAAGGTTAAACGACCCTCCTCTATTATTTATTATATTTTGGTTTAATATTTTTAAAAATGTTTATACCTTTTAATGTTTAAATACATTTTGATGAATGTTATAACATACTTTCAGGCTATGTTATATATATTATGTTATAAAAAATGTAACCAACGTTTGTAATATGTCAATATTCAAAGGCAAATTTTTGTCTGTACCATGAAATTTGGCGAGAAAAGTACTTACCTTTATATAAGCTTATTATTTGATTTGATTAGAAGATGTTAATGCTGGTAGCCTATTGGCTTTAACAGCTTTCGAATACTGGGCCCGCAGGCTCGGAGCCTGCGGGCAAGTAGGTAATAGGTAGTTATAAATTAATTTGGGGAGCATTGAGAGCCGGACGTCCAACTCCCTTTCCTTTCCGCTATTTACCTTTTCTCCTCCAATCACTTCCTCCTTGCTCTCCAATTAGTAACATTTCATTTTTGGTATTACAGATGTCCTTGAACGGCAATGAGTAGAAAATACTTTATAAAAATTTAATTAACAAAAAAATTACGATACTTTTCTCAATTTTATTATTATAAAAGTAGTAAATAAACTACTAATATAACAATCCTAATAACAATCGCTGAAGTTTTAATAAGAGTTTTTTAAAATTAGTAACCCGAGTTCCTCTTCTAATAGTGCCTCTCCGACTTGCGAAGGTTGACAGACAATTCAGCACAAATTTCCTCCTCCTTCGCGAGGTGCAGCATTCTAGAGTACTCTCTATCCCGGTCCACTCCTTGACATTACGTAGCCAAGACTTCCTTTTTCGACCAACTTGTGTTTTGCCCGCGATTTTTCCCATCATGATCAGTTGCAGCAACTTTTACCTGTCATGTCTTATGATATGACCCAGGTAAGCAACTTTTCTACCTTTGATGGTCTGCAAAAGTTCACCTTTTTTCTTGACTTGTCGGAGAACCTCGTCATTGGCCACCCTTTGAGCCCAGCTAATAGTGAGCATCCGTCTATATGCGCACGTTTCGAACGCTTCTATACATTAGTAACCCGTGTAAATAGTTATAAAAATCTAATAAATAATGAAAACCAATAAGAACAAGATATAGAAAGGATGTCAGGTGGCCTCTAGTCTTTGTTCCCGTAATTTTAAATCAGTTCGTTATGAAACGGGAAAATGAGCATTTTTATAAAAAATAGTGGCCTACATAAAAAGAGATGCAGAAACCTTGCTGAAGCTACCTTACCGTACCTTACCACCTTAGACGATCGATGGCCACAACCACTCCGCCATGAGTATACGACTGAGGAAGTGCTCTAACTTGACAAATAATTTTTTAGGCCCAAAATTTAGAAGTTACAATCTATAATTGCTACAAGGCTTCACTATAATTTAAACAAGTGTTGATTGTTTGAGTAAATAAAATAATGTCAGTTTGATTAGTTCATAAAGCATTAAAAACGATAAAAAAACGCATCTTGTGTTTATTTTTAATACCTGACCATAAATATAATACCTGACCTGAATATGAAAATGAAATAAAAACACAACGTCACTGATGTAAGTTAGCGGGAAAAGCAAATCACTAATTTAATATAAAACTTCGTCGATTTCTTCTTTTTTCTTTTACGGCTATTAGATATAACTATTATGCCAGTATCAATTAAAATAAGTATCTAAATTTAGCTTGTCACAATGTGCCTTGATAAAATTGTGGCAGTTGTACCAAAACTTAGATAGACTTTTGCATTCAAGTTGAAATTTATTTCATTTTTATGAGTTAATAAAACTATATCGAGTCATACGCCACTAGAATTGAACATTATAACTGTTAATAACATACGAAAATAAAAATGAAAAATAAACTCGCTACTTGGCGGGAAAAAGTCCATTAAGTAGATTTTAGAATTCTATGTCGGAACTTGATTTTGGCACTATATAAATTTGATATTAAAAATGTTTTTTTGTTCATGCTATGTAAGATTTTTTTTTAATTAATATTAATGTATTAAAAGCGGGAAAGTAACAACTTGCCCCGGCTTGGGGCTAGTTGTTAACAGGCTGAGGCAAGTTATTAACACTAGATATACCAGACCAGTCAAAATGACTGTTTTCGGTATTTCAATTTAAAATTCCTACCACGTGTAATATTTTTTTTTCATAATGATATCATGACTTTTCTAGTTATAACTAAAGAATTAATTTTATAAAGTTTATATTACTGTATATATGTTCTTAGTAAAAATAATTTGCGTTTTTGACACTTATTATACTTCAATCGCTGGTATATCTAGTGTTAAGAGCAAATTTTAGGGGTATAATTTGTAAAAAAAAACTAGTTTAAATTAGGCCATACAAGTATTTAAGGTCTAATCAACAAAATATTTTATGAATCAATCAGTCGTTTATCTTAAATTTTCTGTTAACTAAATGTTCATATGTTTTAACATTGATAGATAATATGTACTTAAAAATGTAGTGATTATTATTCATTATTTAATAACTAAATCAGCCTTTACCATTTTTTTTTAGTCTTTAATCGTAACAGATAACCTAAATCTTTGACTTAAGTAATAATTATGGCACTTATTTAATCAAATTGAATTGAATTAATTATCAATAAATTCATCAGAGTCACAGTTTGGACAAGTGTATGTCAAAAAGTCTCTATGTTTTCTGCATCTAGAATGGGCCCAGTTCTTACAATCTTGACACTAAACCCACTCTTCGCCAGAACGTGAGTTAGAGTATGGGTGGCGGCAGACTAGGCAATAATATTCTAAACTATCATTTTCATCCTCAGAACTTTCGCTGTTTGATTTTGAGAACTTTTTATTTTACGGGCTTTTCTTTTCCTTTCACTGTCCTTTTATTGGGGGGGAGGGGGAGAAATGGCTTTTTTCTCTAATTTCTTGGATAACACCAGAACATGCTGGATAATTTACAACTCCTGATGGCCCTGGCTGTTCCAAGATTTCTCTTGCTTCAGTGGTGCCTTCCATTTCAGGTGCATTGTTGAAGCAATTTCGTCCAGTTTCAATCTCTGGAATCTGTATATTATTTGAAGAAGTTATGCCTAAATTTGTTGAAAGTAAAGGGCCGTAGTAAGGAGCAAAATCGTCTTCTGTAAATATATTTGGATCATGAGGACAAATAATAGGGGTTTCTGCAAGAGGAAGTGCATATTTTACGATTTCTGGAATTCATACGAAAGAAAAACATCATTTAAACTAAATTGTTGGTACAGATACATTGGGGTAAGTTGTTTCGAGGTCACAACATGTCCCCGAAGAAAGGAACATCTAGTCCCAAAAGCACGTGTCAAAAAATAAGCAAATAGTAGATATGGACAGTCAAAAGTTTTACTTAGCTAAGATCCGCGACAAGAAAAACAATAACAGAAAATTAATAATGTGTGTTTTTCCGTTGGGTTTAGTGGATTTATTTGGAACTTAAACCAAAAACTTACCGAAAATCGGCCATCAACTCTCCACCCACCAACCACTATACACAACGCCAAACACACACTATCACTTTTCCATCTTGTACACGACACGTGTTTCGTGGTGTGTGGTCACTTTTCGGTTGTCTTCCGTAGAGTCTACTATACCTGAAGATGCCTCGTGTTGGGGCGAAACACGTGTCGTGTACAAGATGGAAAAGTGATAGTGTGTGTTTGGCGTTGTGTATAGTGGTTGGTGGGTGGAGAGTTGATGGCCGATTTTCGGTAAGTTTTTGGTTTAAGTTCCAAATAAATCCACTAAACCCAACGGAAAAACACACATTATTAATTTTCTGTTATTGTTTTGCTTGTCGCGGATCTTAGCTAAGTAAAACTTTTGACTGTCCATATAGTGATGGATTTCCGCAAAGTAACGCCTGACTCCATTAATAAGCAAATAGTAGGTAATGTGATAAAAGGTCCGCAACTTTAGAGTAGTAAACCAGTTACTCAATACATTTTTGTGTGAAATCATCAAAAAACTAAACTTTGATTAATTAACATTTATGAAATAAACCAAAAAAAACAAAGATAAAAATATTTACTTGTGTGGATCAGCTACACATGAATGTCCTATCCGATGTACCGGTTGCCATTGACCTGATTAAGATGGCTGCCGTCAATGCACTATGCTGTTCCAATTAAAGACGTATTAAGTAGATGTATTTACCTCTTTTTTCTTGGAGCTATTTCTAGCCCAGTTCTCCCCTACCTACTTCGAAATAAATTTATTACATTTATTTGTTAATAAATTCAATTTGAATTTATTTTATTGATAAATAATAAAGGCCGAGCAGATATAAACTACCGGCCAAAAGTTTGAGACCACTAGTAAAAATCTTTGTAACAAATAAAATATTACAAAATTTAAATGTACATATATATGTAATTCAAGAAAACATAATTTATTTATTAAAATAATAAAAAAAAATTACTTCAGACACATTTTTTAGTCCATAAATATCACATTGTACATTTTTGTTACTTAGAAATTATCGTTTAATTAGCAACATCATAAAATATATAAAATTTTGTCAAAACGAATAAGTCTGCCCTCTCGTATGTAATAGAAAAATTAATATCTTTTTGTTTACTGCCACCTAGTTTTAGATAGCTAAAATATGTCGTGTTACACATCGTAACTAGAAGAGCCTAATAGTAGTATAGTAAAGTTACGTATAATCATCATAGATGTCGCTGTTGTAATAAACAGATTGTTAGAAGTTATATTGAATTGTGTTAAAGAAAGCAAGTGGTTTTTTAAGAAATTGAGGTTAACTAAACAACGGAACTTTTAGCCCCGCTCTTCCCTACCTTCTTAAATTTGTTAACTTTAAGTTTTTTTTATATATTCCCCGCATCCTCCCTACTCATTCATCTTTTCATCCATTCTTCTTCTCACATTTATCGCAGCGAAAGGGCTCACCGTTAGTCGCTTTTCGCCCTCGTGGGAATCAGGACGTAACGGCTGGCGTATTCGTCTTAGAGAATCCCACGAGCCGCAAGGGAGGATGGAGGTCAGCCCCAGCAGAGCCCCGCATGCTGAGGTAAGGCACCATAGTACCCGGGGGAGCCGGATCCCGGGACGGTCGTCACGCTTGCAACTAGGCTCGCCCCTAGCCACGCATCCATTGGCACGCAGACCGTGGATTGGCGAAGAGGAAGGGAGAAGGATAGAGAAAAAAGGAAAAGGCAGTAAAGGAAAATGCGGATTGGCGGGGTTACCAGACTCGGAATAAATATTTATAATCCATACATATATCATTCCGATGCGGTGATCGAACCCGCGACCATTGACTCCGCGGGCGGAGGGCCCCGCCACTGAGCCAATCGGTCGTCAATCGTATTATTTCTTAGTTTTTTAAATGATATAATCGCTATTTTTTTACTGATGAGTTTGAGTATTAGTGCCGAAATCAAGTTTCGACATAGAATTCTAAAATCTACTTAATGGACTTTTTCCCGCCAAGTTGCGAGTTTTTTTTTTTCATTTTTATTTTCGCATGTTAATAACGGTTATAATGTTCAATTCTAGTGGCGTATGACTCGATATAGTTTTATTAACGCATAAAAATGAAATAAATTTCAACTTGAATGCAAAAGTCCATCTAAGGTTTGGTACAACTGCCACAATTTTATCAAGGCACATTGTGACAAGCTAAATTTAGACACTTATTTTAATTGATACTGGCATAATTGTCTACCATTGATGGTCATTGAAATTCTTAAAACGTCCTGAGGTTGCTTTTAATTCAGACAAGTGATGCTGAAATGGTCGTCAGTAAAATAAATGGCTTCGCTAGATACCTTGGTATTCGCAATTATCAAATATATCATTCTCAAGGATATAAAAGGACATAAAAGTACCAATTTAAAATATTTGGTGTTAAACGAAATTTATATGTATACACTAAGATCTTTGGACTATATGATATTAAAATTTGGAGGCGGCAAATCTGGCGTGTGTTGTCCATTGGTTAATTTTATTAAACCGTCTTACATATTTGTAAGCTTTTGAAAACAATTAAACAAAAGAAAGTTGCTTATCTACGACACCTTTTTAGAAAGTTGATTGTCTAGGACATCCTAAATATGGGCTTCTGCAACTCATAATGATGGGAAAAGTTGGTCGAAGAAAAAGTCGTGGCTGAGGGTGGACCGGAATAGTGAGTGCTGCCTAACGTTTTAGCCTTAATAGAGACAGAAAAGTATTTGGAGCTGGCAACCTTCACTAATTGGAGAGGCACACTAAGAAGAAAATATACTTGTGTTTTCAAACGCTTTCCTTTAGTATTTGTTTACTTTATGTTTCCTTTATTTTTTATTAATGAAAACATCATCATTTGATGTTTTTATTTCAATATCAAGATTATAAGGAATAATTCAGATATAAAAAAAAGTATTATGATATCGCTTAAAGAAATGAGAGTAACAATAAAGTATTTTAACTTTAGGTAGAACGGTAGAACCAAGTTACGGCATCCACCTCGAATTAGGAAATAGAAGCTACACATTCATAGCATAGTGCATAAGTCAGAATCAAGTGATCTAGCTCGCTAAAACGCAACTAAATCTCGAGTGGCAACGACTCCCCGGGACTGACACATGAAGTATTCAGTTTTTCGCGTGTTTAAAAAAATTCGTGCCATCTTTAGACGTAGGTAGCAACTTCTTTTGAGTCCCTCTAAAGGTCGAGAATGGAGGGGAGTGAACTTGATTTCAATGCTTGTGTAGTCCATCATTAGCTGGATCGAAGAAGCTTCGAGCCGTACCTTTCTTTACTTATATTTTCCCCTATTTAGGCCTGACCTTAAGACAGTTAACAAAGTAAAATTTTAACAAATCAAAAATTCAATATATATAAAAATAGATACAAAATAAATAAAACTCAACGAACTACGATAACGAAAAATAATTAATATCATTCTAATTTACAATGCTAGTATGGTAATATACAGGTAACCAAAAACAAATTCCCGGATGTTTTTAATCGTCAGTCTTTAGAACGCGAGCTAACTTTATATCCAACTATTTGATGAGCCTTTTACAGAAATGTGAAAAAATTAAATTTAGAGATTACGTTAACAATGTACATATCTGTCAAGACAGATAATCGGACAGGGATAAGTCATTAATGAACGCCAGTGTGAAGTATGGCTATTGGAACTAAGAATAAATCTTTTTGTTTTATGGAAAACAAATGATGTACCGACAATACGTATCGTATTTTATTTATATTCAAAGATCGTACAAGTGTTTCAATTTTTTTTAACTCGTGCCTCTTGTAACAAATAGAAGCGGCTTCAATTTTAATATAACAAATAGGTAGTAAGATTTATCGCAAAATTAAAAACGCGAACATACATATGTATGATTAAATGAATGAATGAAGTGCCTTTGGTTATGTTTGCGTACATTTATTTATTTAAATCATACATATACATTATTATCAATTATGTATATTATTTTTAAATCGGATGTTATACATACATTTATATAGTCATTACCTGAACCCTTACATAGAGAGCTGCATTATTGCTTTGAATCTAATATCAAATTATTTAAAATTTAAAAATTCATGCTGCATAATGCTATTTACATATTTATCAACAAGGTATTGCAATAGAATTTGAACGAGAAAGTACCTTCTGTTGTTGCACGCACTTAAATTATATTCTGTGCTGTTCACACTCTCTCAAGATCTCTCGTAATATTATATACCGACGTAACGAATCAGGTACGAAGAACGAAAATTTTGATATGGTAGGCAAATTTCAGGCGTAAATTTGTAATAAAAATTTTCAACGTGTCAACTATCTCAGCAAGTTTGGTCTATATAGCACAATAAGGTGAATTTGTCGAGAAAAATAACATAATCTTGCTGAAAATCAATATCAAGTAGGTACTGTAACGTGCCAGCCGTACTAATACGGCAACACGGGATCTTTAGGGGATTTTATCTTCGATATAATTAAACTCTTTTAAGTGAAATTAATTTATTAATGAGTAGACTGTAAATTTTATATTTTGCGAAAACGAATTCTCCTTGCTTCACAGAATATGGGATAGCTCCAACTTTATATTGAAAAGCATTGTTGCTCAATTCAACTCGCTTCTTATGAAACAGCTAATCCGGCTTCAATATAAATGATTTACTAACATAATTTTTAAGGCCTACATAATTACTAACACAAAAAAATGTAAAATGTATGGACCAAAAAAGAATTTGTCTGAAATAAAGATTATTATTATATTAATTATATACTTTATTTACACTTTATCAATATTAATTTCTTATGCAAGGAAAGGAGATATATCATTCGAAAGACATCAGTCGATCGAATCTTATTGTTTTTATAAAACAATTTATTGCTTTCAATTTTAAATTTTAAAATGACGAATTTAAAAAGTTGTTACATAATAAAAAAAGTTTTATTATATTCAAATATAAAGTTTTAATACATTAGTGATACATTTATCAATGTATCACTACAGTACTACGCTTCATTCAATGAGCGCTGAAACACAGTCCCGACTGCTGCACATATCATGCCTCTGGGCTAGTCCCCACTGCATAGATCCCAATTTCGGTGGTAACGGCTCAGCTTTATACTACCGTTTTAAACTTCCCTATTTCGCAAAAATTCACAGATATTTACATTTATGGCATATTTTTTCTTTTTTGTTAAACATACGCCAATATAATAAACATACAAATTAGAGACGCCAATACAACATTATTACTGTCAAGGCGTTTTGAGCTATGCAAGCAATGCGCCCAAATTGAACAATAATGTTATCAAAACACTTTAGCGGGAGTGGATGTAGGCACAATGTCACGCTGTCAATGCTAATTTCTCCAAGGCTGAAGCATCTCATGACCACGGCAATCTGGTTTTGCGGAGAGATAACGACAGAACAATGGATTTAAAAATACTTCTTCCTTTATTACTCTAATATATTCGCTTGCTTAACTTTATACTCGAGGACATTTTTATAATTTTAAGACAAACATATAGTGAAGTGTATAGGTAGTATTGTCAATTCTATTTGATAGACCTAAGCAATACAATGCATATCGAGCAAAGATGACAGTTGCAGAGTTGCGCCAGCAATGCAATCACTTATTGCCACTTCAGTGTATTGTATTTTACATTTTCCTTCCCACTTCTAGCCTTTTTCAGATTCCGGTTTCGAATGATCTAAGTAACATTTGTACTCAACGAGATATCTCATATTATGCTGGTACACACGTGCAAAATATATGCGAACGCGAAATGTAGGTAACTACTACCTTGAACTACGCTATTATATAAAGCGTAGGTATTATGTAACTTAATCTTTTTTTAACATTAAATTATTATATCTCGACTGGATCACTCCAAAAAACTACAATTACTAAATTGCACTATTTTTTTTACAAAATTAATAAAAGCTATAATGTTTCTCGTATGCAAACGTATACATTTTCCGAAAATATATTTACAGAAAATGTATTTGTTTCGATAAAGAGAAGTTCGTATATTATAAAGTATAGCAGAGATATACATTGATAAATGTATCACTAATGTAATAAAACTTATTATATGAAATATCTTTTTTAAATTCATAATTATAAAATTTTAAAATAAAAAACAAATAAATTGTTTTCACATGTCAACTTTACGGCATAAGAAATTATAAATGTAAAAAAATAATATAAAATGTAAATTGATAAAGTATGAATAGAAAAATAAATTAATTTAATTTGGAAGAATTTCATTATTATCGAAGATAAAACCCCCTAAAGGTCCCGCGTGTCGCCGTAGCAGTACGGCAGTCCTTGGATCGCTACTAACTTCAAGATCCTCCACTGCTGGTGTGATGCGTCTTCCATCGTTTCAGCGGATTTTTGAAGGTTGAAAAGCTACCATTGTTGCCGAGTCTTTGTCGTCGTCATCAAGTTGAAAAATTTGTTGTTTTTGGTGTTATCTTTTTACTATACTATAATATTGGAACTATAATATTAGAAATGCAGTAAAGAGTATGAGTATCTATTGTACTTTTTTGGAAAAAAATGTCAACTTCAATTTTTTGTAAGAAATTTGTAAAAAAAATAATTTTGACAAAGTTTGAGAGCCTTTCGTAAAAAAAAATGTATATCTATTTCTTTTTCTGTTTTGTGTGTATTTAGTTTTTCATAGTTTGAATAATGTTACATACATATATTAAAAAGCGCTTTTCACTTGCTATAAAATAATCTAAATACTTATATTGTACTTGCAAATTAAATGTTTAAAATATTGTCAATTTTTATACAAGATTGAAAAAGGGTGTCAATAAGAGTAAACGCCACTGCTCAGCTGCGTTTCGTGGTAGCTTTAAATACGCCGCAACCAAATGTTGGAACAACTTGCCACCACCTCTTCGTGACTTGCATACAATAAATATTTTTAAAAAAAATACAAAAATCTAATTTTAAGTATGCAGTCAGGAACTTGTTCTTTTGGACGCGGTGAATTTAGTACATGACTTTGTGTTTTTTAATTCCATTGTACTGTACGTGTATTTATGTGTATGTGTATATGAGTATGAGTAGTTATATATATGGATGTATTTGTATGTACGAGTGTGTCAGTATGAATGTCGTCACTGTGGTCCGCGATCTGACCACGTTGGTTCTTGCTGAAAACCAGCGCCGGGTGCTCCAATAGAACGCCCGGCATATGCTGAGCAAGAACCATTTTATGACACTCGTTGGATTAAAATTATTTTCTTTTTGTTTTGTGTTTTCTTATTTGTATATAGAATATTATTAAGGATTTAATTTTGGTAATTGTAAAAAAAATGGTGTCATAAATAAAGTTTTTCTATTTCTATTTCTATAAAATTCGTTTTAAAATACAAAACATTTCCTTAAATATATATTTTATAACATATTATTATAAAAAAATTGTTGTGAATATAAAATCTTTTTTGCTAGGTCTGTACGCACCATTACACGTCAACCCTGACTTCGCTTTAGTATAAGAGAGGTGAAAACTCAAACCACGGGTTCATTCAACACGACATTTCAGAGGCGACACGTTCTTTTAGTTTTTCTTTTTTTTATACTTGAAAAATTATACAAAATAATAAAGTATGATTAGAATAAATAATAATTAATTGTGCAAATTATACATATGGGTTATTATAGTTAACCACAGATAATAAAACTTATAATTATATATACAAATTAAAAATTATAGTGTGACAATCTTTTATTTAATCTAAGTTACTTTATAACGCAAAAAAAACTTTTTTATATATAACGCAATAAAAATAAAACAAAATGGACGGCAACTGGACCTTATTTCCACATGTGGGCTTGCGATCTCCAAATTTAACTAATACCACAGTGACTCTTCAGGAAAGCTTTGAAATTGATCTTGAAGATACAAATTGGATACTGACGTCATCATTCATTATTTTTACCATGCAAACCGGTGAGTTTTTTATCTATATTTTTTATATAAATAACCTAATGTTTTTCCACAGTTTATATAAATGTCCTATAGGATACCTGAGCCCCGGGCTTCCCCATTCCTGAAGAAATGGCCGACCACCCAGACTCGAAATAAATATCTGTATACATACATTTATCCCGACGTGAGAATCGTATCCGTGACCATTGACTTCGAGAGCAACACGCATCCAGTCTCTTGCGTAACAGTTCATCGCTCCATCTAGCAGGGCACTACTGCTAGAGACTAGCAGGCATTTCACACTACGTTTGCCGAAACTCCGGTCTCCACTCCAGCACTCGTCTACTCTAATAGTTGTCGGTTCTCCGACAAACGTGTCCAGCCCATTGCCACTTCAGTCTACTTACTTGAAAAGCTATGTCGGTGACTCTGGTACTCCAGCAATAATATATGATAATTTTATAATAAATTAATATTTTATGTCTTAAACTAAGTAGTAAAAACTGGATGCGTGAAGCCGAAGATTAGACTCGGTGGCGTGCCCTTGGAGAGGCCTATGTCTAGCTGTTGTTTGCCCTAAGCTGTTGATGATGATAGGAAACGTGGTAACTGAAAAATGTTGTCACTTTACGCCGATATTCTGTTAAAAGATGGTACCTGCCTTTTCGAGCCGGCCACTTAGTATAATAGCATGAGTTTATCACAATTTATAATATTTAACTAGCAATAGCCCATTTAGTAAGAACTATGCTTACAATTTAAAGTGTGATCGATCTATTAGACTAATGATATAAACCATATTTTTTAGCAAAAGCACTATTAGCTTAGGAAGAATGGTTTACAAGAAATCTAATAATATCATAACATTGCTATTCTTCTTACTAAATGATTATTGTTAATTCTTTACTTCTGAAACTTTTTTACCGCTTCTGCATAATTGGAGCTTTATATTACTACCTTACGACCATAAGTAACAAATCCTCGGATCTGCGTACCAAACTGAAAGAAACACGTTTCTGATTGACGGAGATTATAGTTTTAAATTCCACATAAAATAATGCAATATACTAAAATACACATTGTCTTACTTATTGTCTTGTATCACTCGGCTTTTCCTTATATAATGGGGTCAACAAAGTATTTCCAAACTGGTTTTAATAAATTCGATATGACGCAAACGCAATTCTTGGCCAACCATATAAACCCAGATTGGGGTTAGTGAGTAAAACATTATCCATATAAAATTTTTTCTAAACATTTAATCGATGATACAAAAAGTTGAAAAAAAGACGACATATATTTATTATGAGATGTCATCATTATTCGTGTGTTATCATTATTATTGTTAAATGAGATGTTTCATCATTATCATCTTCAATTTTCTGTCGCACTTGTCTATTCTAATAATTGTCGATAAAAATGAGCAGACCATTATTACTTGAGTTTGAACTCGAAGAGCTATGTCGAAAAATATTGTTATGATTGTATCAAATAAGTTTAAAAGAGTAGAATGCGGAGTTCTTTTATCGGTTCTTCTCAACTAGGGATTGCATTCCCACAGCTCAATCAATCCCGAGATATGCGAGATTACTCAATCCCGCGTGGGATCACGCAGGGCCCCGCATCTTTGAAATTAGGTTATAAAATTAAATATAAAATGAAACTACAAATTTTTGTGTAAAAATCAACTTTTATTAAACTTTTCTTACATTAAGCAACAGAAATTATTTCTTATAACTAATTAGTAATCTGTTTTCTTAGAGTAATCTTTAAATGTTTGGCATAGTTTAATAGTTTTGTTTAATTTTACCCTTATTTATAACAACAGCTTTATATTTTTAATTCAGTCTTATACATATAATGACTAATCAAGTCACAACTTTCTCTTAGATAGAGCCAGAGAGCGATTTACGCGAAAGTTGTAGCGCCAAATTTTTAATTTGATATGATCCCGGGGGAATGCAAGGTCCCGTTTTGCGGGATTGCAATCCCTATTTAAAACACAATCAACCTTACAAACCGGTGGTAGATAAGAAATATATGACGAGAGTCTTGGTCTTGGAGTACTTCTCAAAAGTCTAATTCAATAATGAAATTTTGACTTAATTTGATTCGAAATTGTTTTGTTTACTTATTACTAATTATAAAGCAACCTTATCGGTAAAATATTGAAACTATTACGTTCGGTCAATGATCGTGTATTCGATTCCTGTCTTAGACTAATTATATGTATGGCCTAGATTTATTTAACCCGAATCTGTTGGCCCCGCTAACTATTGAACAAGCGTAGTAGTGTCCATTACTCCAGAAATGGAGAGATACGTATCCAGTATTGGGACATATATTGACGACAAAAAACGTATTGAAAAAAATGACAAAGATCAGAAAAAAACTCGAACGGTGTCCGTCTTTTTTTAAAATAATAATAAATTTAAAAAATGGCCGAGACCATTCGAAGCAGTTCTTTTCAAAATGTCTATAAATCAAAATACATCATTTTCTACTTACAGCAAATACATTTTCTGCCGTCGATAAGGCCTTTGAAAATAATTAGGTAAATCTATGCAGATATATTTTATAATTTCTTACATAAGTAAATCACTATTTCTTTTTTTTAACAAAAATAACAGTTTACTCTTGAGAAACATTAAATTTGTATTTCCTAAGAAAAACTTATTTGCTAAACAGATGTTTGTATTGATAAATAGAGGTTGATTTCAATCGGGTAACAGAATAACGGTGCATTACTTGGCTTCGCTTGGCTGGATGACGGTAAAGATAAAAATTGTATACTACATCCGCATGCAAATCTTGTATTATACAAATTTGCTATAAACTTATTTTAATATTTATCACTGTCCTCGTTACCTACCACTTTATTATAACAGCAAGGACTTGCCACTTGATATTCATCGCGCGTATCCTTGAGTGACTCAATTACAATTGCCGGCACACGTTTATTGAATATGTATTAAAATGATCATTTTGTAAAGATGGATGGCCAAAAATTTACATAAATTTGGACAGTTCAGCGCGTTGTATTCTTCACGTGATACTTTAAATGTAATATATGTATATATGATTGTGACGATCTAATTGAATCAGTGGCGGGGCTGCTGCTTACAGAGTCAATGGTTACGGGTTCCATTCTCGCATCAGAATAAATGATCATCATCATCAAGACATTACAGCCTTGGGTGGGCCTTAGCCTAGTTCAGTAAATTTTTCAGGACCATTTGGTTTGCTATTTTTTTAATATACATATATTAATACATATATTAAAAAGTGGCATACACATATTTATTTAAGTCAGTATCTTATCCGCCTTAGATAAGCGTGATTAGATGGGTTAATCATTTTCGTTGCTTCAAAAATGGGGAGGCCCGTGAGACATAATTTTATGGATGGTGAAATTATATAATTCATTTTATAGTTAGTACCTGTTATGTATATTGATATCTATTGACTATATGTACAGTCAAAAGTTTTACTTAGCTAAGATCCGCGACAAGCAAAACAATAACAGAAAATTAATAATGTGTTTTTTTTCTGTTGGGTTAAGTGGATCCAAATAAAGATCTTAAACCAAAAACTTACCGAAAGTCGGCCATCAATTCTCCACCCACCAACCACTATACACAACACCAAACACACATTATCAGTGCTCGTGCATCGGCATCATCATGCCTCGTGTTGGGTCGTTTACAAGATGGAAAAGTGATCGCGGATCTCAGCTAAGTAAAACTTTTGACTGTCCATATAGTGATGGACTCCATTAATAATCTATTGACTAGTTAATTTTAAAATTGTAACTAATAATGAATGTTTTCTTGTATATTTGGCCACTATGTGTTCTATATACTTTTGCATGCCGGGTACCGCTATGCATGTATATAAAATGAACAAATACCTTATTACCTACAAAAAAGTGTTGTCTTTAATTTAGAAAAATATATATTTATAGGCAAATCTTGTTTTTAAATATTTTCAATCATCATTCCAGCCGTAACGGACTATAATAAGACAATGACCTTCTGCAAGAAGACTGGTATTTCCTTCATCCCTGCAATTGGCAGAAGGATCAAGAATCATGAATTGATTTTTGATACTCAGGTAGACGCTATTGCCTACCTACTCGTATTCGTTCCCATAATCGCCTAGAATGATACCAATGATAAGAGTTTGATCATGTTCTGTGCCTGTAACTCAAAAGCAAAATGGTGAATCATAGTATTTATAAAAAACCCAACAGAAGATTCAAACTATTTGCCTGTTATTTAAACTATTTTCTATAATCTAACTGCTAAACTTATTCAGGCAAACCTTTTACAGGAAGATGAAAATAAATTGTAATTATGCAAATTAAAAAATAGACTCGAAAAGTATCTTAGGAAGTACTGATTATCTTAGGAAGTATATATTATTATCTAATAAAAACGTTCATTCTACATGTACCTTTTCTAAAAGGTGTTTAAAATATTCTGTATTTATCAACAACATATAAAATAACATTTTGTTTCAGGTTTTGGTATGTTGGAATCGGGATGTGTGTCGGTAAAGAATGAAGCTAACATTATGATGAAAAATCTAGCAGACATTTCATTAGGAGGTAAGCTTCAAAAAATTTTTTTTACAACACAACATAAAATCTGACAAACCTTATTTTTTTATTTCTATTTGTACATTTGAATATTCGTATGCTGAAAATTTAAGTTATTATATATTATGTCGAAGACTAATTGACTCAGTGGCGGTACCCTCCGCCTGCGGAGTCAATGTTAGCGGGTTCCATCCCCGCATCGGAATAAATATATTAATGCATTACAAATATTTATTTCGAGTTTGGTGACACCACCAATACACATCGGACAACCAACTACGCTTGTCCAATGCGGACAATAACGTCCGTGCCTCCAGGGCTGTTAAAAAAAGAAAACGTAATATTCACGTCTAACAATTTTTTTTTATTATATAAGTGTAAAAAATCTCGCTTTGGGATGAGTTTTCCTTTGATACATTTATTTGTAACTATATATCATTACTTTGTGATGTACACGGAAGAATACAATAACAACAACGACAAAATAGTCCAAGCATATTTTGTTACAGAGATATGTATGTATATCACGTTGAATATTACGTACACTACCGCTCAAAAGTGTTGGCCACCCAGTAAAATACATTTTATAAAAGTTTGAATTAGTAAATCTACTTTATAAACATTTGAACTATTTATTATCAATATTTTAGACATTATACATACTGCAGTTTTTAAATTTTAGTCTCATCTATATGTCCACCTTTGTTTTTATACGGCCTCACAAAGCTTCGGCAATCTAGCTACTAATTTTTCCAATATTCTATTGCTTATCCTTTGCCATTCGTCTTGCAGTTTTCTTCACAAGTCTTCTTGAGATGTAGGACAACATTTTCACACTTGTCTAGCAGCTAAACTCCGGACCAGTTAAACGAATTCCTAACAGCACTGCACTATTTTCTAATATGTTTTTGTAAGTTACTTTTTTTAAGATTCCATGAATTCACATGGAATATCCAACGGCGGAGCCACCAAATCAGCCCCAAACCCTCTACCGAGTTTAACTAAAGCAACAGTAGAGGCGTCGATCACCCCTTTGATCGACAGCAGCCATACGAATACCCTTGGTTTGGATCCAAAAACTTCAAATTTCGATTTGTCCGTCCAGAGGGCCTTTTAACAATCTGCTGTTGTCCAATTCTTGTATTCTCTAGCCCAATTAAGTCCTTTCTTAATTGTTTTAAGAAGTGGTTTTAAGACCGCTATGCATCCCTTAAATCGTGCTTCAAGGAGTCATTTTTTGACTGTGGATACACTCACTGGTTTATCACACCCCATAATGAATTGTACTGGTATTTTTGGTGCAGTTAATCGACTATCCCGTTTGCTTTTAATAACTATATTCAAGATGTAGAACTGTATATAAGTATTTGGCGATAAGATACAAACAATTGATAAACAATACATCTTTAAAAATCATTTTACTAATTTTTAAAGATGTATTGTTTATCAATAAAAGTGCAGGTGGCCAAATACTTTTGAACAGTACTGTATGTACACGTAAGATATATTTCTCTACTTTCCTACGCTTTCTTCCTGTCTGTCTTTTACAACGGTAATTAGCAGAATGTCAGTTAACGTAATAAAATTTTACTTTCACGCGTACAGGTTTATCCTACTGGATATTTGGCTATGGATTATCCTTTGGCCAGGGTCCTTTGTCAAACCCGTTCATAGGCGTTGGTGATTTCCTATTGGACCCGCCAGTTGGGGACGCCCTAATGGGGCCAGTGTTCGCCTCGTTTCTCTTCCAACTCTCCTTTGCAACCACCGCTACAACAATTGTAAGCGGCGCTATGGCAGAAAGGTAATGAATATTGCAGGTCATAGACACACAGAACAACTCACCAAAAAAGTTTCATCACAATCGGATGAATGGTTTAGAATTGCATATTGGAAAAATATACGAAGAAACATCCTTTTTTTATATAGATTATGTCATTGTTTGTTGGGTTTATACAAAATGTAGGTATATCGCTTTGTTTTTATAAAAAACAAATTTTAATTCCATAATTGCACTTATTTATCCTTGTCACGTTGTAAACAGTCTCATATTTACTATTTCCTCTATTCCCATGGAAAAAAACCCCCTTTTTCTCCAGCAATTAAAATTGATAATTTTAAAACAAATCACAAAAAAATTTAGATGAGATTTTTTGAAACTTAGAAAAAAAACCTCAATCAAAAAATATTGTCAACGTATCTGCAGTGCTCTTTTTACCTACAACATATCGACGCAAAAAGCGAAAACGCTGTAAATGACACAGATATAAAATAAAAAAAATAAAATTTGGCTTAGAAAAAAATACTGACTCGATTGATCCAAGTCTCACAGCTGTATGGCCAATAAAATTTTTTATACAGTTCTACGCTGTATAAAAATCTTTATTTAAAGACTATTTTTCAGGGATCAGATACATTTTTTTTAGAAATCCTAATAGTTTTTATACCTCTGGTAATAAGTTTTTAATTTGTGATTTAGTACGTTTTCGATTTTTGCGTGAATATTTTACGGGCCCCAGTGATTACTTACCATCAGGTGATCCGCTTAACACTTAACGTGGGTTTTTAACCACTTGTAAAAAAAACCCACAGCAAAAAATAAGGTGGCTCAATTCTACGCCGGAATAAAATAAAATAAAAATAGCCTTTATTTACAATCAAACATAATAATAGTAGCTTATTTGCTATAATAATTGTAAATGTAGTGTCTGGACAACGGTTTGATTGTCTTGCTTTTCAACATAGACCTCCCCAAGTGATCCCCATAGATTTCTGTCTCTCACTTTCCTCATCTAGATGAATTACGGCGGAAATCACACACCAAATCTATATACCAGCACTCTAATGAAACTTTGTTTCGGCACAGGTGTAACTTCAGAGCATACTGTATATTCTCATTCCTGAACACGATCGTGTACTGCGTGCCGGCCGGCTGGGTGTGGGGGCAGCACGGCTTCCTCAACAAGCTGGGTGCTGTAGACATTGCCGGCTCCGGTCCCGTCCACCTAATCGGTAATATAGAGATACTAAGTGCAATAAGTAAAGTAGATTTTGTTTGTTCTTTGTTTTTTTTTCTAGATTTACTCTACTAGGAACAGGGATTTTCCATTTTTGAAGAAATGGAAATTTTCCCGCCACGCTTTTTTTAATAGCAGAACAGGCAAACGAGCTGGGCGCTATAGACATTGCCATCTTCGGTTCCGTCCACCTAATCGGTAATATTGACATACTAAGTCCAATAAGTAAAGTAGACTTTGTTAGTTCGTTGTTTTTTTTTCTAAATTTACTCGACTAGAAACAGGGACTTCCCATTTTTTAAGATATGGAAATTTTCTCACCACGCTTTTTTTAATAGCAGAACAGGCAAACGAGCATGCGACTCACCTTGTGGTAAATGAACACCGCCACCTATATCTACAACGTCGGAGACGCCGCACATGCGTTGCCGGCCTTTAGCGAACACAAACGCCCTTTTCTTGAATGACCCTATGTCGGATTCATGTGGGAACCTCGCAATTGATAAATTGTTCAACATATGCACAGTTCGTGGCAGAAAATTGGGACTAAATCGCATAGTGGTAGAAGCTTGCCCGCATGTATCTACTCAGCACCTAGAGTTGGAATAGATATCTATAGGCTATATATACATACATTATATCTACCGGCATTGAACCAGTGACTATTGACTCCGAAAGCGACAATTTCACCACTGCACCAATAAGGTTGGTTTTACAGATTCTACATGAAAATTATTCCATTTTCTAATAATATTAGCGCCGTGTCTGCTGTGCCTTTGTTGGTGACAGTAGACACATAAAAGATAATTAAATTTAACATAACTAATAATTTTTACATGCTAACAAAATGTAAAAGCAATAAGACTCCGTGACAATACAGTTCAGATAAAAGAACAATACTCTTATCTGAAATGTACAAAGTCACGGAGTCTAATTGCGACTTAAATAAAAATCAGCAGAATGGGGGAGGGGGCTACCCGGACCGTGATTAAAGAAGACGAACAATGTTGAATGTGATTTTATCACTCACAATATTATATACCATACTTACACTTCATACTTTTCGATTATTAAAGATTATTAAATAGCTTTGTAAGCAATAAACCTATAAAAATTAAAGATTTAACTGTTTATTTATATTTATTTTTCTTTAAATGTTACAATAAAAACAATGATTAAAAAAGTTATTTTTTATATTGTCCCTTAAAATAGACGTTGACCTACTTGGCTTAGTCTTCTTCTTCTTTCTTTTTCTTTATTAAAATTATAGCAATATAAGATGAAACTTTCGTTTAATATATGGTAGTTTTGGTGCAGTTTATAAAGACCTGTTTTTACTCGTCTCTGTCGCTTAAATATATGACAGTCGCTTACTTAATTACAATGAATGATACACATCATTCATTGTAATTAAATAAGCGACTGTCAAATGACGACCAATTGCATCAGTGGCGACTTCGAACTCGCGACACGCTCCGCAAGTGGAGGGCCCCCCTCCAACTGCGGAGCGTGTCGCGAGCTCGATCCCCGCATCGAAATAAATATATGTATGGATAACAAATATTTATTCCGAGTCTAATAACCCCGCCAATCCGCATTTCCACATTGGACAAGCGTGGTGGGTCAACGTCCGTTCCTCCAGAAATGGAGAGGTCCGTGCTGTTAAGTGTTGCTAAGTGTTAAATATAATTTCTTGTTAAAGGAGGATCATCAGCATTTGCGTCTGCCTTGATGCTTGGTCCACGCCTAGGCCGCTACGCACGTGGCACTGCCCCACTTCCTATGGGCAATCCAGTCAATGCAGTGATGGGGACCTTTGTACTCTGGTGGGGATGGTTAGCCTTTAACTCCGGAAGTACTTATGGGGTGAGTCCATATTTTTATTTGATATAATAAGCGTAATACCGTCAAAAATGATCCTTCATTAAATACTCTGAATTTGCCATTTATGGTCTAGATATCCATTAAAATGTATATTTATGACATGGATTACTAAGTAATTAAATATTCACATTATTTATTAACGTAAGAAATCACATTTCATCAGTCCGCTAACAGTCAAGCTTTTACCACCAATTTGTTATGATGTTCCTCTGGACAAAGAAGAAACAGCGAAAGAAACTCCGCAGGTATCCTCTTTTTTATTTCTTGTTTCATTTTTTTTACAACACGGCAGCAGCATGTATTTATGCATGCACGGCAGCATGCATTTATGTGTGCAGATCAAACATTCGCTTATGTATAATAAATATACAAAATAATTTTTCTTCGAAGTTATACTCAGTAAAGACGTGTTAGAGGTTGTACTTAGCTTGTATGACCTGATCGGTCAGATAATTTATTACATTATTATTTCAAGAAGAAAACATGCATGAAAACTACGGAAAACGTAGCCTTTATTTAATAGATATATATATATATATATATATATATATATATATATATATATATATATATATATATATATATATATATATATATATATATATATATATATATATATATATATATATATATATATATATACAAATATATTAAGTTAGAATTTAATAAGTTTATACTGTAATAATTATAAACAAAATGATATACTTATATATAAAGTATATAACTTTGTTTTTGGTGTACAATAAAGAATACATTTCTTTATTTAAAAAAATAAAACAACGTGATTTAAGGTTTTCTTAACGCAAAATGAATAAAACTTCCTCGTGCGAATTTTGAAGTTATATATTTAAAACCTCGGTAATGTTACGAATGTTCTTTTCAGTGCCGAGGTGGACAAAAAAACCATATAATGCCACTTAAACGGTTAGTTGAATGCATAATGGAAAGACTGAACTAGCCAATTAGTCTCAAACACAAATTGTGCTGTTTACTCGTATGTGTGCGAGTAAAGCACTGCCGTTCCACTTTGATTATCCGTAAATACCGTCACTTTAGAATTAAAGTCACTTTAGGATTTAACGAAATTGCGGCAATTTTTTTACACAAGCTACCTAAATTACCGGATTTCACATTTAAAACGTCAACTGTTAAAACAAAAATCATACAGAGATCAACTAGCTCAGTTTTTAATGACAGCCAATATTTTTTGAGATAAGACAAAACTAAAATAATTACTTATTGTATTTGACATATTATTACGTTAGTGCCGGAGAAACAAAGTAACTAGCTGCTCTCTGTTCTCTGAATAATTATGCTGAATTTACTGCCAAGTTTGGCTAGTCAAAGAGGCACTAAAAGAGAAGAATAGATAATTTTTAAGTGTATATTGCTTCATTACCAATGAAGTGACTATAGCCTAATTGTTCAATATTTGAATAGTGAGTTCGATTCCAGCACTATTCAGATGAAACATATATTCCAATACAAGCACCATATTAACTATCTAATGGTGTTAATTTAAACTTGATTTCATGTTTAAACATTACACGATCTTTTTACTAAACAACGCTACTGCCCTATAACCTGAGAAATCATCGCCAACATCATTCCTTTGGTTCTCCGGCAGATTTCTTCAATTTGGATTAAAACCACTAAAGAAATATCCGAGCATAGCCCTCTCCAAACCTCTTTAAACGACTTTAAGCTTGTGGAGCAGACGGACTGTGAGTGTCACGCTGTCAGCACCGTAGGAAAGTACAGCTAAGACGCACTGATCAAAAATTTGCATCATTAGACTCTGATGTAGATAGAGATGATGAAAACACTTGAGGAGGACCTAAACACTACAACGTAGGTTCTTAAACGCTGACTAACCTAAATGAATACTTCTATCAGCTTCTTTCCACCCAAACGTTAATAAATATCTTTATTATCAAAATGTGTAAGATAACTTCTTGCGTGCAGGTAAGCGGTGCAAAGTGGCAGTACGCGGCTCGAGCTGCAGTCATGACTATGATGGGATCCTTCGGTGGCGGCTGTTTTGGAATTATGTAAGTTTACCCACTTCTGAAACAAGGTTCCCAAAGAAAGAAAGAGAAAGAGTTGAAGTCCAAATCAAAACTAGAATTTAATCAAAATACTTTACTTTTAAAATCGCTAAATTTAAGGTGTGAAAGGAATATCTAAGAAACAATATTGAAATTCATCTCTCACGGTATGAAATTCATTCGATTGGATAATAGAGAGATTTAAGTACCTATACAAAAATATTCACGCTTGCTAGCAAGATATAGCAATAATGATTAAACTGTCCTGAGAACAAAAAACCCTGAATTGTAAAAGTCTAGTTCACTAATTATTATATAAATTACATAGACAAAATTCTCTTACTATGTTTCGGAATTGATTTCTCTTTTCCCACCTGTTTAGATAGAATTAATTTTTTTTTTTATTTTTAAAATTCTTTCTGTTTGGGTCGTTGTGTTTCTTTCATATACACCTCTCACTTTTAGGTTGTTCGTATCTTTTTTTAAATCGCTACATAATATACTAAATATTTATTTTAATATATTAAAATTTTATCTACACTTTAGGTAGTTTAATCTAACTTTAGTTTCTTTTTCACGCTTAATTAAGTTAAACAGAAAAAGTTGCTACGAATCACTAAATTCGCCAATTATGGTTATTTGCGAAAAAAGAATTAAAAAAGTTTAGATAACGTCAAAAAAGTTATAAACTAGAAAGTTATCATTATTAATCAGCCATCAACGCTTCGGATATTGGTCTTTAAACTTCTCCTATAATGGTAATAATATTTAATTGACTCTACTGTGGCATCCTAGATTGTATAATAAATGTAGAAATAAGCATAACGCAGTCTTCAGACCTTCCCATCAGGAGCCTTAAATTATTTTAATTTAATCATGATTTGAGTTTACACCGATATTATTCGATTGTCATAACTGTTGTTTAACATTATGCAAGTACAGGAATTTTCAACTCCGTCTTGCAGAACGGGAGAACTCCACAGGCATGGAACAGGAGCATAGTAGTCTTATTCCACAAGAAAGGGGATAAAACGCTACTTAAAAATTATAGGCCGATCTCGCTCCTGAGCCATGTCCATAAGTTGTTTACGAGGGTCATCACAAATCGACTCGCGCGAAGGCTTGACGACTTTCAACCTCCTGAACAGGCTGGGTTTCGGGGAGGATATGGCACCATAGACCACATCCACACAGTGCGGCAGATTATACAGAAGACTAACGAGTATAATCAGCCCCTGTGCATAGCATTTGTGGACTATGAGAAGGCCTTTGACTCCATCGAGACCTGGGCTGTCATAGATGCCCTGCAGCGGTGCCAGATAGATCATCGATACATCGAGGTGTTGAGATGTCTGCAAAACGCCGCTACGATGTCCGTTCGAGTACAGAACAATCAGACAAAGCAAATCCAGTTGCATCGTGGAGTGAGACAGGGGGATGTCATATCCCCGAAACTGTTCACTAATGCGCTGGAAGATGTCTTCAAAACATTGGACTGGAAAGTACGTGGCATAAACGTAAACGGTAACGATAAAACAAAAATAATGGTAAACCAACATATTGAGCCAGAACCGACCACGATCGATGGTGAAGTTCTCGAAGTTGTCCAGGAATATGTCTACCTAGGCCAAATAGTGCGATTAGACGGAGACAACTTCGAGAAAGAAGCCGACAGAAGGATACAGCTAGGCTGGGCAGCGTTCAGGAAATTCCGTCAAGTCTTCTCGTCACCCATACCACAATGTCTGAAGACAAAAGTCTTCAACCAGTGCGTCCTGCCCGTACTCTCTTACGGTGCCGAGACGTGGACACTGACAGTCCGTCTCCTCGCAAAGCTCAAAGTCGCTCAGAGGGCTATGGAGAGAGCTATGCTCGGGGTTTCTCTGGTGGACAGAATTCGAAATGAAGAAATTCGCCGGAGAACCAGAGTCACCGACATTGCTCTTCAAGTTAGCAGACTGAAGTGGCAATGGGCTGGACACGTTTGTCGGAGAACCGACAATCGTTGGAGTAGACGAGTGCTGGAGTGGAGACCGCGACTCGGCAAACGTAGTGTGGGACGCCCTCCTGCTAGATGGAGCGACGATCTGCGCAAGGCGGCTGGCAGAGACTGGATGCGTGTAGCCGAAGATCGAGCTAGGTGGCGCGCCTTGGGTGAGGCCTATGTCCAGCAGTGGACTGCCGCGGGCTGATATTGATATTGATATTGAAGTACGGGAAATTCAACTTATTTCCTTTCATACACTATAAAATTTCATGTAAAAATATTTTTATAACAAAACATATTATATTATCAGATATACAATGATAAAGAACAAAGGTAGAGCAGAAATAATGGATCTCATCAACAGTGTCCTTGGCGCTCTTGTGTCGGTAACTGGTAAGTTCTTGGGTATTATTTTTTTTTTACTTTATCCACTATCCAAGAAATAAGTTATTATTATTAAAATATAACAGTCCGTAATACACATAAGCCGTTCCAAATTGCTAGACTTTAAAAGTACTTTTAAAGCCTAGCAAAGCTATGAATATTACTAAAAAAATTTGTAAGTACCTATATAGATACGCAACTGTAAAATGATCATCATCGGCATCCTATATAGGTATATTCACCTTTTTTAAGAATTTTAAATATGGATATACCACGAACTCTGCTTTCAAGGATAAATAATAAGGAGAATGATAAACAATGCGTTAAAGGCCTAATTGACAGAATTCGTATGTCTCTAAGAGAAAATGTTATAAAAACAACAAAAAAGTGATTATCTTTCATAGTATGAGAAACTTATAAAATCATTCTGATTGTGGTGTCAAAAGTTATTATTTTAAGGTAAATATAAAATATTTCATCGGACACACACATTTAAGATTATCCGTTAGATGCCATAAGAAGTGCGAAGTAGGAAAAAAAAATTTTGGATTTTTTTCCTGTTTATCATCAGCCCGACGATATGAAGTAAAAAATGAAGAAGGGAAAGAAATAAGCGAGCAAGCGTTTCGCCTTATAAAGGAATTAACGCCACCCATAGATATTTCCAATACCACAGGCTTTGCACAAGCATTACTGACCTTTGAGAAATGTAAAGGAAGGAACAAGCCTTGAATGTTCCAATGTCGTATTTACTTTTTTATGTTACGAAAAGCTGTAAATGAACAAGTAGTGCATTTTTACTTTCAGCTGGATGCTTCTTATATCGAGCGTGGGAGTCCATAATAATCGGCATGATAGGAGCTGCTATATCTTCGGCCAGCTCGGTTCTCTTTGATAAGCTAAAGGTTGACGATCCCGTTGGCGCATCAGCTGTACACGGCGCTTGTGGATTTTGGGGTAAGATGTTCATGAAATACGTCACGCTAAATTTTAACTTTTAAATCCATCCTCTTATGCCATACGACCTGCGACCTCAAACACCCCCCCACCCCCAATAAATACGACGTCAAGAAATAATTAATCTTTAGGTAGTTCTTCAATAATTTTAATGCTGCACTAATCCATATTTGTACGTTTATAATCGAATAACGCCTTAAAATCTAATGTGACTGAAGAAAATTAAACACCATACTGCTTCATTGTAGTGTTTAAAGAAAATGTGTGTATAATTTACAGGTGTTGTCGCAGTTGGACTTTTCGCTGATAATCCAATACCCATGGAAACGACAAACGGAAGATCAGGCTTATTCAAAGGTAAATCACGTTTATAAAGAGGTTAAATATTAAGAGAGCACGGTGGCGTAAGATCTGTTCGGATCCATTATAGGTCGCTAGGCCAACATAATTAGTTAGTTATTCTGCTGCAGACATTAGCCTCCGTCAAAATTGCGGGATGTGGTAATCCACATACGGGGCAGGTATTGTGGACCACTTTTAATACATTCGTTTTCTACAATTTCTAATTCCGTTATACTGTTATATCATTATTTTTAACGAACACCGAATAAAAATGTTATAAATAAATTCAGATATATCAAAAATATAATATATAAGAGAAGCCCTACATTAAATAGATAAAATTTGAGTTTCCATTAACATAATATAAAAGAAATATGTTAATCTTATGTGAATTTTCGAAACATATTTACAATAACGATCACTGCTTTATCTTTTTTCTCCGTATACTGAAATAATCAACCTATAATGGATGACAATTATAAGTTGACTGGATACAGTAAATTTAAATATACTTATACTCAAAACCGACATTATAAGGGAACCTCGTGCAAACCACGCAGCACGGCACATTTAACATCCCTTTTTATACTGTAAGGTGGCGGCTGGTATCTCCTTGGCGTGCAGACCCTGACAGGTGTTTGTTTAATGACCTGGGGTGCGCTGGTTACGATGGCCCTATTGTGGGCTATCAACCACGTGCTACCCATACGTATGGACCCGTACAACGAGCTGCTCGGGGCCGATCTCACCGAACATAGGATTCGACACGGACAGGTGAACATCGCTTTTACAATAAAGACATTTCACTTATATTATTTAACAAACAAATAAAAAACTGTCCTTTACAGATAAATGACAATGTCGCCTTATTTAAATAATATAAAATCTTCAAATCATATTGATAATAATCATAATTCCTTTTTATACTAAACAATACAATAAAACAACATACTTTCACATATGTATGAAACGCGTATGCACGCGCACGCACACATGCACAAAAACGTGTGGGCGATTCAAGGTTTTATTAATTTTTATACGTATTACCTTTATATGGACAGTCAAAAGTTTTACTTAGCTAAGATCCGCGACAAGCAAAACAATAACAGAAAATTAATAATGTGTGTTTTTCTTTTGGACTCTACGGAAGACAACAAAACTTTTCGGTTGTCTTCCGTAGAGTCTACTATACCTGAAGATGCCTCGTGTTGGGGCCAAACACGTGTCGTTTACAAGATAGAAAAGTGGTAGTGTGTTTGGCGTTGTGTATAGTGGTTGGTGAGTTTTGTGAGTGAGAATTGATGGCCGATTTTCGGTAAGGTTTTAGTTTCAATATATAAGTTCCAAATAAATCCACTTAATACAACAGAAAAACACACATTATTAATTTTCTGTTATTGTTTTGCTTGTCGCGGATCTTAGCTAAGTAAAACTTTTGACTGTCCATATAGTGATGGATTTCCGCAAAATAACGCCTAACTCCATTAATAATGTATTACCTTTCTTCCCATTTATTTTGTTTTTTTATCTTTATTTCATTCATACCTTAACTGTCCATATTTTTTTGATCTTTCACTGCTAACCCAATTTTTATGAAATTTGGCATATCGAAATAGTTGAAGATTCGAATGATTTTCAATATTATAAGAATAAAATTCTAGACACGTTTTTTTTTCGTATTGACCTGAGTTATCAATTTCAACTTCAGACCTGAAACCTGTTAGTGCATTTTTTCAAAGGTCCACAATTTATTCATTAAAGAAAAGATTTTTTCTAGTGGATAGGTGTTCGCCCGATTTCGGAAAACAGGACTATTTGACGTCCCCGATTTTTGTTTGGGGACATAGGGACAGTCCCGTTTAAAACGGGACGTATGATCACTTTATTCATACCTGGATACTGACGGAATAGTCTAACTTCCCAGAACTCAACACAACACAAAAATGAGAACTAGTCTTCTATTGTGTAACTATCATTTAATAGTCTTTTCAGTAGATAAAGGTTATTTATTTTAATTTTTTATTCTTTTTTGTTATTATTGTCAATAATTGTAGTAACTTCAGTAAAATTGCATGTCTTATGAAAAAAATTAGGAAAATAAACTAAGGAGGATTCCCAAATAATAACGATATTGCAGTTATCAATCCTCAACCTCAGGGTATTTAATTATTTCATATTTTTCTTTTTTCAAAAATGTGATAACAAAAGACCGACACAAGATTATTAAAAGTTGCAGTCATAAATGAATATAAAGCTCATCGCTCGTTTAAGCACTATCCTGTGAACAAATTATTTCTTTTATCATACCTAAGAAATGATTATTTTTATTTTTATTTTTTTTAATTTTATATTTATTTTCCATCAAAAGCCGGCAATGGACGGCGGTGATCCCTTCCCATCAGCGAACCCACTTGCTCGTTTTCATACTGCTTACAAACTGTTTTCAACAGGTGGGAGTTTCCCGTGCAGTTTCAGCGCTTCGCCCGTTCCATCGCTCCAATAGTATAGAAGAAGTAGGTGGTATTGGCGTCAACACTGGTCACAGTATCATCATCGACAAACTTCAAGAGGTTTGTAATATATATATATATATATATATATATATATATATATATATATATATATATATATATATATATATATATATATATATATATATATATATATATATATATATATATATATATATATATATATATATATATATATATATATATATATATATATATATATATATATATATATTGAGACCTTAACATTCAAACTTCTTATCGTTAGTGTTATATAGTGTAACTGCATTAGCATTCACTGAATGACTAACATGTTATTTGGGAAACTATATCACTATAAAAGATGGAGGGTAAGTTTGTTGTAGAGAAATGTATGGATAAGGCTCGAGGCAGAGGAATTATATCCAGGGTCGCCCTCGAACAAAAAATTGTGACTAGTGCGAATACATTGGTTGGAGAGAAAAAAATTCAAAATAACAGAAAACAAGATGACCGCCATACAAAGCTAATTTCATGAATTATGAGCCGATTTCGTTGAAAATTGGCAGAAATCAAAAACGCTCACGTAGTTTATACCTATATATATACATACCTGCCATTTTAACGTCTACCACAATTATCAGTCTACTGCAGTTCACTGCTAAGCTGCTTGTACGCTCCCAAACCCTTCTTCGGCTTCGCATCCAGTTTTTGCCAACTGCCCTGTGGATCATGCTAAATGGCTTGATAGCGTCCCACACTACGTTTGTCAGGAATGTGTCCGCTACAGCACTGATCTACTTCAACGGTTATCGGTTCTCCAACATCATGAACAAAACATTCTCACTTCTGTTTGCTTAACTCAAAGAGGTAATAACATCGGTTCCCATCGGATGGGTTATCTTATTCCTAATCAGAGAAACTCTGAACGTAGCCCTTCTGAACCGAAGCGTTAAGATTTTTATCAATATTTTTTTACATCACACTAAATTTAATAATAAAGTTAATTGCCACATAAAATAAGAGACTTTTATCCCATAGGTACAATAATTTATTGAATAAAGGAAATTTACAAAGAATTCCTTTTTCAGACGAAGAAGCAGAAAACGGAACCTAATACTTTACAGACGTTCACAAACAACGGTTTTGTAGAAGAAAAGGATGATCAGGCCAATTCTTCGACGTTTAAAAACAATGGCTTTTTAAATACAAGACCTGGCAATCCTAAAAACGATCTTCACCGCGCCATAGATTCCATAGATAAAGAAATCAATGAAAGCAAATTCAAGAAAAGTAAAAGAAATAGCAATCGTAGTGCAAAAGGCAACTCAGCAGTTTGGGTTGTACCTCAAGATATCAAAGGGAAGAAATTCAAAGAATTCTCAGTGAAGGAATTGGAGGAACTAGGCGAAATAAATGCTAGTCAGGATCGATTTAGATATCGATTCACAGAGGACGATTATAAAGATGATGTATTGAGAAGTAATACACCCAACGTAAATCTTAGATGGATAAATTAGCGATTACGTACTTTTCAAAAATTATATTTATATAAAATGTTAGTTATTAATTCAAATTTGAACTACAAAATGATATCCCAGATGTATAGAAGGTTATAAATACTTAAATAATACTTTAAAATAAACCATATTATAAAGTTCATGTAATTTACCTCAGGACATATGCTAATGATATGAATAGTCCAAATCTGCCGATTCGCCTTAGACTAGCGTAGTAGATTAATATCCATTTCCCGAGAAATCGAAAGGCCCCTAAAGGTAAATCATACATGTTCTGTACAAAACAGGCAGTGCAGAAAAGAGCATGTGTTTAGAAATAATTGATAATTTTTCATATTATTCCTTATAATAAAATACAACCCTTAATACAGGTTAATACACAAAATTGTTTTTGGATATAATTATTACAGGGTTGGAAATCGCCATAAACATAAGAGTTTCATCATTTAATCTGTACACAATATATATATTAAATAAAACGCAATTAATGACTTACAGGTGTTTATTATTTTTAGTCCACCAATCCAAACAAAAGGCACAGACAAAAGCTCCCAATGTTGCCATATATCTGTCAAATTATATCTGTCAAATTACGGAATTGTTAAACCAATGATTAATTTCCGTTGGCAACGCCTTAAAATTTTTAACTGCTTCCTTTATATCGTGGTCGGGCACTGCCAAAGTATATAGTTTGTATTCTTTCTGCACTCTACTTGTAGTAGTATCGGCACCACTATATATAGAGTCTGTGGCACGTACAGGCATTATAATCTCCAAAGCTTGTAGGTGTTCGAATGCTTTCAATATAACAGGTCTAGGTACTGACTGCGTAGACGAGTTCGCGTTAGCGAATTTTGTATATCTGAAATATGAAATAATGTTGATCCTTTTTTTTATTTTTTGTATGATCATAATGAAAAATGACCTTAATATAATACCATGCTTGACTACAGTCACCTTATATTCTTTTTCTAATAAAATCCGATGAATTGCAATGCAAACATTGGGGATGGAACCATGGAAACCACTAATGGGCTAGACCGGCAAGAATCTATGCCCTCACAGATTATCGACGTAAATCGATAGTTTTTTCTGTGTTACCGCGTTTCGCACTTACGTAAAAGGATTCAGAGCCCTACTCATTTCAACTTCCTTTACTTCCTTCTTTCGCTCATAATAATTTCATATTCCCCTCCCATTATTCACCTTTCCCTAAGATAATGCATCTGTGTCCCTTAAGGCGGCGGTAATTCGTTACCTTCAGGTAACCTGCTTGCTCGTGTGCCTACATTTTCTATAAAAATACCATCGGTCGTGTACTACACTAGATTCAGTAACAATTTAACATAAATGAACATAAGTGAAACTTTAAGTAATAAATAGCTAGATAGTAGATACTTTAAGTAATAAATGAGTGACGTGTTTTATTTTATTTCTATAATCTTATATAATTATCAGTTATATTGTTCAATTGAGGTATAAGTGATATGAAATAAATGCGAGTATCGTGACTTTTAAGTTGACTGAAAAAGTCCATACAAGATTTTGGTAGAATAGTGGCTATTCTACCAAAATCTTGTATCTTTTATCACTTTATCAAGACATAATGTGACAAGGAAACTAGTACATTTCAAGATATTCGATATTATTATACTTTACTTGACCATGGCATAATAGTAATAACTAATTGCCATCAAAGAATACAAATAGCCTACAATAGTTATTATAAAGCTAGACATTACACAACTAGATAACATTTCTTTAAGAAATTATATATTTTTCACCTGTGTAAAACCATTTCAAAATTCATTGGCTGTCCATCAAATATTTCCATGCCATGCTTCATTGCAATAACCAAAGACAACTCTAATATAGACAAGGACTGCAGCAATTTCACTCGATGTTCTGGAGCCACCGTATTGTCCACTATTATGGACAATTCTACTGCATCTATATATGGTTTTGTCGGTCTTAACAGAGAGATTGTTTGAAACTGAAAATTTTGAAATCATTGAACTACAAATTGAATTATTTTCATATTTTGCTTGTTCTTAACCTATATTGGAATAATGCCTGTATAAACATAATCATCAACAACAGCCTGCGACAGTCCACTTCTAGACATATATAACATACATGTTGTTTATGATCCCTTTATATTTCCAATTAATTACAATAAAGAACTAAGACGTAGTGAATAGCGCTTTTGCTTCTAGTAATGTTTTTTATCAAAGCAAAACATTTATTTTCAGGTGATGTAGTAGTAACACTTAAAATTTTTAGTATAAAAAGGTGACACATTTCACTTATTACCTAAAACGCTTTCTTTATTCCCTCTTGTTACTCCTTCTTCCTCTCATTTTATTTAGATCTATTACTCTAAAGTAGGCAATGCACCTGAAATATTGCAGATGCTTATTTGCCTATCTATGGAATAAAAGAAAATTCTAGAAAGTATTCTGATATGAAGCAATTTTCTGATGTAAGAATGGAGCCAATGACCTTAAAAATAATCATGAACTTACCAATATATTCCTAAATATCTGTTCATTGACAGTGTAATAGCAAAGTTTTTCCAAAGCATCAACCACCCTTTGATCTTCTGAAAGACCCTTAACATGAGCATTCCATGCCTCAATGAACTCTAGATCTAGCTCTTTAAACTCCTGAATATTTGTCTTACATTTTTCTAAAATAACTGAAGGCACGGCATATTGTATAGTCTGATCAGGTTCATCTATTTCCATTAACTCCTCTGAAAAATAATTTCATGTATAAAAATGTTTTAAATAAAAAGATCATTATCATCATGTTAGACTAAATCAATCGATATATCACTCATAAATAACTACTGCTCTTTTCTTCTAAGAAGTTGGTAGGTAGGCAGGCGTAGGTAGGCAGCAGTAATGATGGTGTTGCCATACTCTCATAGAGTAAAAGCTCCAAAAAAAGGGAAATAAATAATGGAACTGAAATCCTAAAAATAAACAACAATTTTTACCTATCAACTTTTTTCTGCCACCACTCTTCTTTGGTGTCTCTCCCAGTGCTGCCATCTTCCTTGCAATAGTTAAAGGCATGCTAAGCAATTCAATTAGCCGTTGCTGGTAAGACTCTAAAGCAGACACTGCTCTGCCACAATCTGGATTGGTGTTTTCATTTGGAAATATAAATATTTGTCTAAAAGAAAAACGGGATTTAACACGTTTTTCTAACATTTCCACTGCATCTAAACAGTTGGTTAAACCTGCAGAACAGTAAAAGATTTAACATTTTTAATTTTGCATTGTTTTTTGTTTTGATATGGAATAATATTAACGAAATATGTACTTGATGATTAAGTCAGGAGTAAGAGAGAACACTTTAAATTGGGGAAAAATTACTTAACTGCTTGAACGCCACTGCAATGGCGTAAAATAGCTGCTGAGAGTTATTGAACCCTCAGATAAGAGAGTTAGATTTTCCAGACTAGCCACCCTATGCATGCTACAGACAAACATCGCCATCACAATAAAAAAAATATTATACTAAGGTCCATAAAGAATAAAATAAACATTTTTAGGTGGATGGTAGATATAAATCGGTATAAGGGGCTGGTTTCCACAACTCGACGTCATTATACCTATTTTGTACCGATTTTGCGTGTGGTTTTGGTGGATATAGCAATCATAGTTATTGTATTTACTTTACTTACCTAAGACACACATTGGAGCTTGCTTGCTATGTGTTATATCAAACAGATTATATAATAAAGTCTGTGTTTTCCCAATGTGACAGAACAAATCAAATTCTTCTAAAATAAAGATCATGCTTTTGCACTGACGGTCGATGCCACTTTGCAAGCAACTAAGTAAGAAACTTAGATTCTCAGCAAATGTACCAAAAACGCGATCACCCACAGCATTTTCCAATTTCATCTAGAAATGCAAAGATAGTTGATTAGACAAAGACTAATATCTATTTTTTTCCTGCCTTCATTTCACACACAATTTCAACAAAATGGCACAAACAGGCTTCATAACGCTAGAGATACTACCGAGATGTAGTTTCTACCTAACAAATTAATGGCTTATTAATTTGTTAGGTAGAAACTACATCTCACAATTTCGGCAATATGCCCTGGCCACCTAAGTCACAGGATACTTTTGGACATTTTCTGTCGGAGAACTTTAAAAGTAAAGTCTATGAAACAAACCCATTGATCACCTCAGCACTAAAAGAAGCGTTATTTCACCACACACAGTGTTGTGACTAGATTCCAAGAGTGTATGGCAATCAACATTTAGACAAATTGTTTTAAAAAACCTACATTTCTCTTCTTTATGAAAGTTATGGAATTTTATTTATCATTTAGATATTGAGCTGTATTTCAAGCATTTTTCGTGGTAATTTTTTAATTGTTAAAAAACATATTGTTGCTATTTTGAAGCAAATCCATTTGTAGATTATTAGTTCATTGCTTATTGCCTTTGTTCACCTTATCGTTTTTTTGTATAAAAGCCAAAATTCAGTAAGGATGAAATACATTCTAAGACCAACTGCTGAAATGTACAATTGTATTTGTTTTTAAGGATGTATTACAGTGAATGTTGTAATCTGTAAAAATGGGATCATAATGCATAATATTTATTACCAAGATAAGCACAAAATAGTAAATTTGCTTTAAGTATTGTATTTTATTTACTTTATGTAAAGCATACCTGGGATGTAATGGATTTAAGTGCAATTTTATCATCTTGATGAAGAAGTCCATTGAGGTTGACAATTATAGCATCATTCTCCAAATCCAATTCATCAGCCAAATGATATAACACGGAATTAAGCAGCTGAAAACAATCAGTGTCTACATTCTTTTACAACATTATAAAATTTTATAGGTACATAAATAGTGCATAAAATTTTCATAATGGCATAACTTTACTTTCAAAATGGTGTATTTTATTCAAGTTTAAAAAATAAAACTAAACTATTACTAGTAGCGTAAATTAGAAAGCAGACCAGTGAAGTCCAAATTTAACTTTATAATATTTAAAATTAATTTATAAATTACAATGCAAAGTTAAAATCTCAGGCTTACGGTAGTTTTGCCGGCTCCTCTTGGTCCAATAATAAGCGCAGAATGTGACTCTCCGTTAGAAATCACTCGTTTTAATAAATCGTATATGTGATTTCTTTCCTGTGTGTGATCTTGATATCGAATATTATTCTCTTGTATTTTAATTTTTAAATATTTTCTGAGAACTCTTATCTTCTTTTTGGAAGCCAATTCACACATTTTCCCTAATCTCTTAAAATCACTAATAATATAATAACAGAAAAAGTATCAAAACTCCATCCAATCCAACATTCAACTCAACAGTCAAACTGTCAATGTCGAAAATGAAAAACTAAAATTTTGAATTTCGCAGTATTCCCCGCAACAAACAAATCACAGGTTACCTAAAATTAGAAATGATCTGTGGTTTATAACCATACAAAGAAAAATTCAAATGTGGTTTTTTTAATACTATTAATTAACGTTTAATTTTCATACTCACATTTTATTATCATCAGTTATGTTATGTAAATATGGAGGAACTTTGGTTTTTCAATATTATTAGGTTAAAGCGTAGAAATTCATTGAAATATATGCAACAATCCAAATAAGTAAATTTTAGTAAAACACCTAAAGCAATTTCTTTCTTTGCTTCCAATCATCAGAAAAATTTATATTAATTAAAAAAAATAAGAACTAATCTTCTAATTATAGTATTCAACTTTATACGCTGGCAGAAATTGAATGCGTAAGACGGTGGCATAATTAAGATTAGTTATCATTAACACTATGTAAATTGTTGCTTAATTAACATTATATCTCTCTTTGAAATATAAATAATATTTCAAAGATAGATATGATATCACCATTCAACAGGATATATTATAAAAATATTGACAATTATCAAAAAAAGTCTTCATTATGTCAACAAAAACAGGCATTTTTTTACTGCTTTTTTATCCCCATAAATATATATAATACGTGTATATTAAAATACCTTTACTATGATTATATAAACTGGCATTAAAAATTTATTTTGAACTTATATTATTGGGATTATTAATATTGTAACAGAAATATTATATATTATTTCTGTTATAATATTCATAATCCAATTTATAAACACAATCCAGTTCAAATTTACTTTCTGATATAATTAATGATATTTATGATCCCTGCCTTTAATTACATTACATTAAACTATTTTTATAAGTGTAAGTCACTTAATATGTTGCAAATTATAAATGTTTCCGATGTAATTTTAAAAGTTCCACTTATAGTTAAATTGTATATTTTGGCATTTAATTTAGTTAAATACTTTTACTACATTGTTACTGAAACATACTATAACTTCTGCGCATGTATTAAAACCTTACTTGCGCATTACGTGAGTAAAATAATCGATTTAGACATCATTGTAGATGAGATTTTGTCTTCAGATTGAGATATATAATTATTATTACTAGTCAAAACTCAAGAAAAACAATATATAAAGCTTTAATCTTTATTACATTGTTTTACACCTTAATAATTTAACAATATACTTAATTCTTTTATTTGCACAGGTATCAGTAAAAATAAATTAAGAACCATTATAAAAGCTGCGAATGCAAGGAAAGCTTGAATTACTATAGTATAAACATGACATAACATAGTACCGTACTTTACGTTGAAATTGTTATACCTAGTAGATACCAGTTTTGTGTTGTACCAGTGTTGTATGTAAAACATAATGGTTGTAATATCAAATTTTACATAACACTTCTAATATATATTTAATCAATCAATTTACATATACTTTCCAACAACACAAAGGATTAAAATAAATATATATGTTGCCTTAAGATAAATCTAAGAGACGCCATCTCATTTGCTACAAACTTATATTACCTTGATCTTTTGCCACCATCTCTTTCTAACAAAGTTCACTTTCGATAATGTTTCTTTCTCTTTCTCTCTTGACCTTAAACTTACTAAATTTCGCGAATATTTTATTTACGCAAAAGCCGATTTTTTACATTACAGAGTCCTTGTATTGCAAGCGAAACAAAATTTCATGTTTTTTTCGAAACAAATTTAACAAATTATTAATCTAAGCCTATATTATTAAATTTGAAATTATTTATTATTACTTACCTATGTAATACGCGATATGGAAGTGTGATTTTTTTAAATTGATTTAAAGTTAATTAAATCAAAGTGTTAAAATGCCAGTGATTGTATTTTTATGAGTGTAGTATCTTAAAAATTTACAATGTTCTCTATAATGTGCTTAAGGTTTTAAATAGTTCAATTATATTATAATAAAAAAATGCACATAACACAAGCAATAAATAATCACAATGTAATTTGCAAAATTTATTTTACGTTAATAATTGTACATTTCTGTATTATTTAGCTTTCAGTGTTCAGTATTATTTAATTTTGTTTGAAATGCTTTTTTTATAGTTTTCAATAATTACACCAGATACATAAATAGTTTATAATATTTATCTATAAATAGCAATTTGCAAAATAAAATATGCTATAATTATATGTAATTTAAAACAACAATAAACATATATTTTAATCGAAACAAATTTTATATTTCTCTTTTATATTAAAAGTTATCCTAAAATTTTATACGTACTATGGCTCAAATTTTTGATTAATTCACATTGTTTATCATGGTCTTAAATACCTGGTAATATTAAAACTTGACATCCATAAATTGTGAAAACGATATTGATTGATATATAACAAATATGCATATAATTATAATCTGCATTGATACAAGGCTAAGCTGAACTGTATTTTGCTCGTGTGCGCGCTTCCTTAATTTGCTTTGTTTAATTTTTGTTGTTCTAGACGCAAATGTAGAATTATTTTCATAAATAATTTGCAATTTTCGTGATGATAAATGTGTTCATGTTTGTGTATGAAAATAATTTCGGGATTATTAAATAAAACGTAAGTACCAAGGAGTAACGCCATTTATTATGCGAGAGCATGTAAAATGGACGGTTGATAAGAATGAAAATAATCTATTAACGATATTATGCACAATTGTGCAAAAACCAAAACAACTATTTTTCGGATTCCAACCGTATGTAGCACCTTCATTTATATATATTTTTATAATAAAACTCCAAGAAAAGAAAGTGGGACTTCATGCCGGTTTTTAGACAATAAAATACTTTTGTTGTATTAAAGCTTAAGAGCGTCGTATTTTCAAATTACTGCTTACATAAATACAATGGTAATTTGAATTTATCTATATATATATATATATATATATATATATATATATATATATATTTTAAATATATTTGATTATTAATGTATAAACCCTACCTCTTTTAATGTGGAGGAAATGATTTGTGCAATTTAATTCTTAGAGTCAACAACCAAATATGCACATGAAGTTTTAAGAAAAAGAAAATAAAGTTTGGGCAGTGCTATGGGTGTGATGACTTAGACTCTATATTTAAATATAGTTCTCATAACAATATATATAAGTTTTTATAAGCAACTAAATAAAATTAAAAAAGTTATATTAATGTTTAATATGAAAAATAATATAAATATGATATGATGTTTTTCTAGATAAAAACTTCACCTCATACAAATGTTTAGTGATATATTTATATATGTTTAAAGCACATTTATGTACATTTCAGATGTTTGGACCATTCCAGCAAAAAGTAATGTGTATTACATGTGCTCTCATTCTTAACAAGAGTCACAATGGCAGAAGAACAGGCATGCCTAGTGCGTGCACGCTCAGACTCTGAGAACTCTTCAAAACTTGGTAGTTTTGGCTCCATCTCACGAACAATGACCTACACAGAGGACAGACTTACTGGTACAACTATTCTATTTTTATATTCAATTGTTATGGTTAACAGTGAGAAAAGTCAATGAGATGGTAGTTAGGAAAAAATGTGGTAAAATAGCTAACATTTCAGTTTGATAGAACTTTTTTAAATTTAGGTATTTTCATTAACAAAAGGTTTTGAAGTGTTAACTTTAGACATTAAATATAGTTGTAAGATTTTACTATTGCAATTATTTGAATTTATTACACCTAACAATTTAAAATAAATTACCTTCTGAATGTGCACAATCTTACCTAAATGCAAAACCATGAAAATTTATATTAAATGCAGAATAAGTAAATTTAGGACTGATCAATAATAAGAGTTTTTATCTAATCAAAAAATAGAGCCAGTAAAAAAATGTACTTAATAAATGATAAAAAATTCTATAATTATAGTAAGTGGAGTTAATAGTAGCAAGTTTGGTTCCTACATTTGGATAAACATATGTATGACTTATAAGAAGTTTCAGTGCCCCACCCTAGAAAAATGGTATATTGAGTGAATTGTCCATTTTTTAGAAATGTAGGCCTCTCTTGCCTAACAATGGGACATATAGGCTGTAAAAGAATAGTTTATAAACATGGGGGAAAAAGAGTAATTTTAACTATTACTGACCATAACAATATAAACTCTATAGCCTCTTCAATAGTTTGATTCTGACTCCCTGAAATAGATAGTACATATGCATTTTGAACTTAAAAAGGAGTAGGATGGACAGTCAAAAGTTTTACTTAGCTAAGATCCGCGACAAGCAAAACAATAACAGAAAATTAATATTGTGTGTTTTTCTGTTGGGTTAAGTGGATTTATTTGGAACTTAAACCAAAAACTTACCGAAAATCGGCCATAAATTCTCCACCCACCAACCACTATACACAACACCAAACACACACCATCACTTTTCTATTTTGTAAACGACACATGATTCGCCCCAACTTGAGGCATCTTCAGGTATAGTAGACTCTATGGAAGACAACCGAAAAGTGTAGGATAGGAGTAGGATGATACAAGCTAATATATAGCCTTGCTTTTAGGTGCTGAAGGTGCAGGTGAGCCTGGTAATGCTGCTCCTATAGCAACTAGTCCACCGGAACATGTCCCAGATGGCAATGAAAATGGTGAATTGTTAGACTACAATGACTCCAGTGTACTGGAGCAATTTCATGAGGATGCTTTACGGCAGGTATAATTATAGGTTTATTGTCAATTGAAATTTGAATGAGTGCCTTTCTAATTATACAATTATTATATTGTTAGGAATACTACCCCACTATATGATAAAAGCATGTTATTGCATGAGTTAGTATCTGCCATTGGAATATTAATATAAACCATTTCCTAGTGCAAGCACTATTAGCTTAGCTGGAATGTTTAACAACCATTAAGGTAATTTTAAAAATATTGTTAAATAAATAGCATTGCTAGTTTTGCTTTAAGAAAAACTATACAAAAAAAGTGAAAACTGATATATTTACCTACAACTGCTGAGCAGACTTTTTATTATCAATCTACACAACCATGATAACCCATTGCTGGACATTTGTGTCTCACACAAATGAGGGATGTTGCTAAAGGAAAGAAATTGACTGGTTCTATTCTATGTTGGAAACTACAGGGTTCACTTAGTAATATGAATGATCTCATGATTCATATATAGGTCACATAGTAAATTGAAATGTATTCTCAGTTTATATTTTCCCATGCTATGCCTAACTACTATATGGCTTTTACAGACGGGTTGCGGGCTATCACAAGCACGTGTTTTGCTGGCAGTCAGTCTCGCTATTGCTGGTGCAACACTTGAGTTGTCTGCCATACCTTTTGTGCTACCATCTGCAGAAATCGAACTATGTATCTTACCACATGAGAAGAATTGGCTGGGTAAGTTTATATTTTCTGCTGACAAGTCTAGTACAATATCCCATCAATTATTTAAAAAAAAAGATATATAGATAGTATTTAAACTTATTTACCTTATTATTATATATACATATATATATATATATATATATACATATATATATATATATATATATATATATATATATATATATATATATTATATTAGATTTTTTAATTTGTTTTTAGTGCTTATCAGCCTAGTGGGCGGATCTTTTGGTGCAGTGGGATGGGGCGCATTGGGAGAACGATTGGGAAGGCGCCGAACTATGTTATCGTGTTTAGCGGTTAATGCTGTGTTTGCCGCCATTGCTGCTTTTATGCCCACATATGGCACTTTTATGATGGCTAGGTAAGTTGATCATTCAACAAAATTCAAATGGCACTAACCCAATGTATAAAATATTCTTTTTAAAATTCAAATTAGTGTTACAGATGTTCATGGCCTTAGAGCAAAGGTACTTGCTAACTATCAGATGGTTCACTTGCTTGTTTGGCTATCTGTTCAATAAAAAAGTTTCCTGATTAATAGCAATTACTGCTACCCATAGACATTTGCAACATCATTCTCGGCCTTTTATAACTGTCTAGACTTGTTTATTGAAGGTTCCAATATCGTATTTGATATTTACACATTTACCGTCAATAAGCTATTTAAATTTTGCTCTCTACAATTCGGTAATATGTTTACAATCATATCGACGCAAAAAAGCGAAAACCTTGTAAACCGCAAAATAGAAACTTACCTCCATAGCCAAAAAACATCACTCAAAAATAGTCAGTGCGAACATCAGACTATTTGAAGCCAGTATTCTTTCTGATCCCAAAATGCAATTAAAATAATTATGACAGCGTTACATCATTTACAGCGTTTTCGCTTTTTCCGTTGTTATAAATACAATGTTAAAAGTTTTACAATACCTTATTATTTTTTTTTTGAAATTGCACTAGTGGGGACGAAGGTTTCGTTATCGTTGTGACAGGTTTTGTTCGTCGATCGGGTCGGGCGGTATTGCAGCGGCGGGGTATACGTACGCGGGCGAATGGTGCGCACGCGTACGACGTAGGCGTGCTCTCACGTTGCTCGCTGCCGGAGCCGGTGTGGGCGCGCTGCTTGCCGCCGCGCTAGCGAGTGCAACGCTGCCGCCGACCGGCGCTGGTGCACTCGTTGAAAACAAGGAACATTTTAGTGCGTGGCACAGGTATGTATAACTTATTGTAAGCTATATCCTAAAGCAGTGGTTGTCAACCTTCTTTTCATAGGGGCCACAAACATCTGTAGTCTGGGTGTCGCGGCCCGCAAGGTAAAAATTAGGTAATGACTTCTTAAGTTTTGACACAGTTGTATCATGTAAATATATTCAAAACAAATCACGACCAGCAAACAAAGCGACACGTACATGAAAGTATGGAAACCAAGGAAAAGGGATTCCTGCGGTCTCATAATTAACGTAAACTAAAATCCGAAACGTTAACATCGGGGTCAGTTAAAATAATGTAAATTTAACCACAGACTTAAACATTGTCTTTACATATAGATTTATACTTACTTATCGGTACTCCAAGGATTCAGTTGGGTTGGGCAGCATTTAGGAAACTTCATCGTCTTCTCGTCGCCCAAAGCCTGAAGACAAAAGTTTTCAACCAGTGCGACTGTACTCTCTTACGGTGCTGAAATGTAGACATTGACGGTCCACTTCACAAGCTCAAAGTCGCTCAGAGGGTTATGCTCGAAGTTTCTCTGGTGGATAGAATTCCAAATAGAGAAGTTACCGGCGAACCACTGTCACTGACATAGCTCTTCAAGTTAGCAGACTGAAGTGGCAATGGGCTAGACACGTTTCTCGGAGAACCGACAATAGTTGGAGTAGACGAATGCTGAAGTTGAGACCGCGACTCGCCAAATGTAGTGTGGGACGCCCCCCTGCTAGGTGGAGCGACGATCTGCGCAAGCGGCTGGCGGAGACTCGATGCGGGTAGCCGAAGATCGAGCTAGGTGGCGCGCCTTGAGTGAGGCTTTTGATTTGAAGTTGAGATAAATGTTATTGTGTAAAAAAAATACTTCAATAATAGACGTTGGCATTCATTTCAGGTACCTACTACTGTGTACCTTGCCAATTATCGCTTCGTTAATAAGCATGATTTGGACACAGGAATCTCCGCGATACCTTTTGGATGTTGGCAGGGAGGTTGATGCGATGATGGTGTACCAGGTAATTGTTTACTCAAATGTATGTCTTGATGACCTAAATGGCTCAGTATTGTCCATTTTGAGAGCTTTGTGCCGCGAGTTCGATACTGTGGATCTCATTACATATTACATTACAGTGATATTTTCAGCGTAGTAATGAGCCGAATTCACTAGGAAATTACCACACCCTCTTAGTATGTCGGCGTTAGTGGTAAAAAGTTTTTATGGTCTCTCTATACTTACATCTTTCCTCCATTTTTTCACGCCTAAAATGGATGAATCTGTAATATCCTTGGTGTAGTTTGTCCATTTGTAACAATGAATACTCGCCATCAGGTTACCTTCTTGCTGATTTCTCCTTTTTATTAGTAGGCTATTACATTTCAAAAGGCTACAGTTTTAAAGTTTAATTTTGCTATCACTATAAATATGGTGTAAGTTCACACTCAAAGAGTAACTGAGGTGCGTCTAAAAAGCAATGCTTCTCACATGAGCTATATTTGTGTTCGCCTTTGTCTTTGGGATATAATGTATTGGTGCCTTAAAAAAACTCTCTAAGGAGGCCCATTCATAAATTACGTCACACGTTAAGGGGTGAGAGGTGAGGGGAGGTGAACAAAGTGTGACATTGAGTGACCAGAGAGGGATGAGTTGTCACCATTTAGGCTCGGGGCTGCAGAATCACGAAATTCATTCTATTTCAAGGGAAAGTGTTATTAGCAAATCTCTTATTTCGTTAGTTGATTATTTTTTAAGTAGCTGTTAACCATGGCTTTACCATGGTTAACAGCTACTTAAAAAATAATCAGAAACCAAGTTATTATTTTTAATGTAATCCTTCACACTATCAATAAATTGAATTAATTAATTGATAGTATGAAGTTATATTAACGTTGCGGATGTGGATGGAAGGGTCGAAAGGGGAAGACAAAGGAGAATAACCTTGACCAAATCGCTGATGTTCTTAAGAAAGGTCACGTCAAAAGCACCCATAACCGACGAGCTTGTATGGAGAGACTGATGAATGTGGATGAAGCAAAGAAAGTGTGTAGGGATCGTTGCAGATCGTATGTACATATGTATGTATGATATTTACAATAAATGAAAAGCAACATTTTACGCGAATACTTGCAGAATATCCACAGCAGCAATAGAATCCGTTTCTGTGGTAAAGTGAACGCCACCTCCGGTGGAGGGGATGCGGAGTACCGATTGGGTGAGCTGTCGTTGCCTGGAAAGCGACGCCCCCCCGCATTGCATCACGTGCGTCACAGCGTCAAAATGGTTGGTGGACTAAATTATAGACTACTAAGCAAAGTAGAATACATTCTGGAAGACAACCGTGATCGCCATGCAGCAGTAGAGTATCAATCTCTACTGCTATGTTTGTAATGATCATAACCAGGGATGGCATAATCAATTTGTTTTATATACGTGTTCAAACGGTTTGATAAAAGAGGATTTAAAAAATCTTTTAATTGCGAATGAATTATATATAAATGAAAATTAATATATTATCATAATATTTAGGATTTCATACGCCTGGAAAAAAAATAAAAATTGGATATCGAATTTGTCTTTTTCATTGATATAATATTAAGCAACATTGTTTGGGCTAAGTTATTTTCCTAATTCTTGTTTCTATTCCACCAATTGATTTAAATATACAGACATCGGAAGATGCATTTCGAAGGAGAATGTATAAAAGTACAATTAACATTTTGAAAAAAAAAATTTCCATTAAAATAATAATTATAATAACAAATATTTTTCGCAAGTGAATATTGATTCCTTTCGATTTGGTATTAGTAAATAATTACTCAAAAAGGATAAAACATAAAAAAGCATTATTTAGTTTTTCTTTTTCTAAACTAACCCTGAATATAACACAATACATAATAACAAATAGTTTTACATGCCTTTTGTACCAGGGATTGTACCATTAAAATCATTGAGTGTTCGGTTTCTATAGGTCTGAGTTGGTATGAAAACAAATATATAATATAATGTACTGTAATATGAAAATTTTTCGATAATGATTAAATTTTCTTTTCTTCGACAGTTTTGGCAAGCATTCTTCCAGCTTTTTTCAAGCCCATACAGAAGTACTACAATCTCTCTAGGAGGAACTCTACTTTTTAGTATGGCTATACAGGTAAGTTTTTTTTTATTATCACAGCCCATTTCTGGGAACGGGCCTCCCCATTTTTGAAGAAACCGCCATTAACCCACCACGCTTGTGCAATACTTTTTGTATATATGCATAGTTTTCAAAACTTTCTTAAAACTAGTCAGTATTCCAAGTACGACGATATCCTACTGTTCTGTTTTTAAGTGGACCAATGTCCAGTGACTACCAATTTTCGCAGTGGCAGAATTCCTCGCCCATGGCTTGTATGTATGGCCTACAGATATTTATTCATCATCAACAGCCGGCAGCAGTCCACTACTGGACATAGGCCTCCCCCATGGAGCGCCACCTAGCCTGATCTTCGGCTACACGCATGCAGTTTCTGACAGCCGCCCAGATATTTATTCGGAGGCTAGTAACCCCGTCAATTCGCATTGGACAAGCGTGATGGTTAATGTTCGTTCCTCCAGAAATGGGGAATCACCTGCTAAGCATTGGGACATATGGGCTGTAAAAAAAATGTCCTGTAGAGTTATGGTTGCATTGATGATGATGATGAATAACATACAAGTAATCCATATTTTCTGTTCCAGTATTATCTATCGACATATATACCAGCATTCGTGGTGAAAATGGAGAATGATGAGTTCGAAGCTTCAAAGCGTGTGGTCGTTAACGACTCGTTTCTGGGCGAGCACTATAACAACACGCTCGAGAACGTCGAGTACGTCGCCGTGACGTTCCGGAACTGTACGTTCCGCGACATGATCATCTCTCACGTCCAGTTTACCAACTGCACGTTCACAAATGTTTCCTTCTCCAATATCATGTCATCATACATAAGCTTTAAGGGATCCGTGTTCGTAAATAGCACGTAAGTTCGTTCCTTCCCTATTTGTTATTTAAGCAGGGCTGTCTTTACCCGGGGGTTCAAGGGGTGCAGCCGCACCCGGGCGCGGGGTCCTAGGGGGCACCGAATGCTAGAAATTGGAAATTAAATGTCATCTAAATCGTCTGTCACTAAAGTCATTAAATGTCAAATGCAGGGGCGCAGGCTGATTACCCGCACCCCGGCACGGAATATACTTAAGACGGCCCTGTATTTAAGATTTCATATAACACTTTATATACCATTTTATACTATAATTAAAAACAAAATATAAATAGAATGGGCTATTACTCACATGGTAAGGATAATTGGCCATAACTTAGCCATACCATAATCTTTTTTAGTGAATGACTTGCTAATTATCCAATGTATAAATTAGGTTAGGAATAAAGTTTTTTCGCATATAGTATATCAGACTACTTTTCGCGTTTTTCTCATCAGAAATCTCAAAATTTGTACAGCAACAATATCATGTCACTAAAGATGGCACAAATCATCGAACAAAATGGCACATATATATTATAATTAAATTTAAATACATTTGAAAAAAAAATTACTTAAATTTTCATATAAAATGTGAAGTACCTTCACCCCCAACGTATAATTAATTTAATAAATGGAGCGTGGGCGCTTAAATGGAGTCTGAGTGTGCACAGGGTCCCTGAAAGAAACGATACGCGTAGCCAAAGATCGGATTAGATGGTGGAGGGGGAGGAGGAGAGGCCTATTATTTTTCTTGTTTTGCTTGTCGCCGATTTTAGCCGAGTAAAAATTCTGACTCCACATAGTAATGGATTAAAAATCCAAAGTAACGCCTGACTATTAATCATATATGCATATAATGCTACTAATGTAAAAGACTCCATTAATCATTCTTAGGAAAGACCAGGTCAAGAGTACGAGCTTGCATGAGGAGAGTAATGAGTATAGAGGAAGCAAGGAAAGTATGCCGAGATTGTAGCAGATGGAGATATGTGGTCTCTGCCTACCCCTACGGGAAACAGGCGTGACGATGTGTATGTATATATGTACTAATATAAAATAATGGTTTCAGTATAATTGACACTGACATGGAGGTGGGACGGGAACTAGATGACTGCGTGCTGTCGGGCAGCGTGGTCCGAGGCATGCGTGGCGGATGTGCGCGACACGCGGACCTACGGTCACGGCTGGGCGGGTTGCAACACGAGCAGAGCTACAGCGCTTACGGCGCTTTAATAGGCGCTGGTCTATCGCTGCTGCCACACCCGTGCACTATTCGTCCTGCCGGTGGGTACTTATTCTTCCTATGCCACAGCGCTTACGGCACTTTAATAGATTTAATAGCTTAACTAGAAAAAATGTTTGTTACAGTTTTTCAATGCGCAGCATGCGTATTGTTGTCTCCTTCTGTCTACCTAGTGCAAAATGAGACTGCACTATACATTGTTGAAGCGGTATATAAACTCTTGGGAACCCTCATATTTTATAACGTCGGCCTTGATGTCATTGAATCATATCCGGCTAACTTAAGGTAATATTATTTTTCAATGATAAACTAATGTAATATATCTTACATCTTAACAGTGCTTATCATTCGTTATTGCTGAAAAAATCTTTTAAATTGCTTTTACATAAGTTTTATACATACGACGTAATGATATGTATGATACATTCATATCGTCACGCCTGTCTCCCGTAAGGGTAGGCAGAGACCACAGATACTCTCCTCATGCAAGCCTGCCAGTTATTTCTCTCTTAAAAACAACATTATTAATACAAATATATATATATATATATATATATAACAATAATACTAGGGTTATTAATTTTTTGTGGCGGGATAAACCAACCACACAGGATTATGCATCCAAAGAAAGGAACATTCTCACATTCATAGCCTTCCATAATATGGCTTCTTTTTGAATTTAACCCACTTACCTAAACCTATCTCGGACAGATGGGCGTCCAAATTTTTACCTATAAGTCGATTCACAAAGACCACTGTAGCTACAATGACTGTTGAATCAACGTGTCTCATAGCGGAAATTTTATGCACGAGGTCTATATATTTTATTTATCTTTTTCCACTCTGATGAGATTTTCGTCATACGGAACAGTGATATCATCTTTCATCGCCTCGCGTGTATTATTATTATTATTATAATTAAGGGGATAAAGTTTGTCCACAGATGCACAGCGCACGGGCTAATCCTATCCGTGGCATATATGGGAGGGGCGATAGTGAAAGGGATGGGCGAAGTTGGACCAGTGCTAAGTTGTGTGTTGTGTGCATTATTCGCTATATCTGCTACTGCATTATCCGTGCATAAACGGTAGGGAGTTGGTAAATAGACTAGGGGAGGTAGGTGAACAAAGAAAGAAATTACATTTTGTAAATTGCCCGCAATTTCCACGTCAGAGAACAAATATTTCGAGGTAGTATAAATTGTGGTAATCAATAAATACTTTTAATCTTAAATTAATTGTAATATTAAACGCTCGTTTCGAATTCATGAAGGAAGAAAGAAGCCAATATCAATAATTAATTTAAAGCAATAGATCGACCCATCTCTCTTTACCAATTGTTTCTAAAGGGTTATTCTCATGGTGGTCATGCAATGATTCCGAGTATGTTTAAAAGTTATAACTTTTCCGACCGTTATTGATTCAATCTTGGTAAGTTTGGTGGTTTGAAGTTATAAAGACGACTTTATTGGCTCAGTGGTAAAGCTTACGTTTATGAAGTCAATTTTTGCAGGTTCCATTCAAGCATCGGGATAAATATATATGTATAGTCTATAAGTATTTATTCCAAGTTTGGGTGTCCCGCCAATCCGCCTTAGACAAGCGATTGGGTGAGTATTGACCTAAGGAGGTCTCCATTTCTGAAGGATTAGTGATAACTTTGAGGGATTCAGGATTTTCTTTTTTGAGGGATTCACTGTTATAATTTATTTTCACTTTTTTTAACACACCACTTATAGAAAATAAATTATCGGAGCAAACATGCCAGGGAAACACCCACGAGGCTATTTGACTCATTGGCAATGGATACACCGCACTGTATTTTAAAAGCGAAATTTGTTGGAAAGTGGTGGAACCAATTCTACTTATACAAGTACAATTTCAACAAATGGACATTGGTTTTGTCCAGAAATGTGGATGCCCAGGCTCAGCAATGGTACATATATGGACTATTTTAAAAGAATCATTTGGATTATGTCGAGGTCCATATTCCACAGAGGTTACCTATAATACTACATATATAATACCCAGATAGGTAACCCATGTAAACACAACAAGACACTACTGTGTTACTGCGTTTCGTACGGTAAGTCCACGGATCCATAATATAATTCCATTTCCCTTATTTTATTTCATCCCCTCCCATAATTCACATCCTTACCCTAAGGTAGGCTATACATCTCCATTGCTGCTTAGTATTACAGGTGGGCACTGATTAAACTTGTTATACCTGGAAAATCCCCAATCGCATTCAGAAAAATATGTATACTTGCCACATAAAATATGTACCAAAGAAGTAATTTGACTGACATCTTAAATACGATACTCAATTAGTTAATTCCCCTTAAATATGGCTTACAAAACTACTCTTAAAGCGAGCCCTATGCGCATTAGGTTTATACAGTACAGTCTAATTAAACTTTAAACTGTATGTATGTTAACTAAATAAATTTCTCGACGGAAATTTATATCGGGGCTGTCCAAACCAAATACATTTCCAGGCCAATAGAAATTACTGCATAGGCTGGTGGGCTACAAAACACTTTTTTTTTCCTTAAAAACCAAAGTAATTTTTTTTTCAAAAAACAAAAAACTCATATTAGTCTTAGTTTTTATAACTTTGCCAGACAATTTACAAGTGACTTGTAAATTGACTGAAAGAGTTTTAATTTATCTGGCTTGACCTGACAGTGAAAACTCATCAACTTATAGTAAAAGTGCGTATTCAAACGCACTGTCACCAGGTGGCCCATCGTCTAAACAATTTTAAAGCCAAGGTTCTTTGTATTACACGGTAAATTAAAAATACTCTTTATGGGTCGCGCAAGTAAAAGTCGTATCGTATACGGCTTGTATTCCCCGCTAAATTTGTTCTGGAAAGCCCTGATCTATGGTAATTGAAATGTAGAAGTTCTATTATCCTATCATATCCTTAAGGCAATATTATGTTTTTAAAGTACATAAAACATTTTAAAGCAATAAATTTAAAATAAGAACGGTGTTAATAATACTCCTTTTTATTCAGAGGAATAAAATACGCTATAATTGAATAATTTTAATATTAAATGCAATATTATATAAAGTCCTTGGCAGCTTTTAATCAATCAAATTAGTGAAGTTTAAGGCTTATATGTAATTATTATGTATATAAGCCCTCTATTATGATATTTCATTCGAAATAAGTAGTCCGATAACAATGTAGAATGCTAGGCTAATCAAATAAAAGTACTTGGTATGTTTTCCACTACGTATAACATAATCTAATTTTACTTTATGGTAACTACCTACGAGAGGTTGATTTAATGTACCATGCTAACATGTTGTATAAAGAAAATTGTGAAATATGTCGTAGTAATGTTTCAATAATAACTTAACAGCTAAAATTTATCCAAAAGGCTACATGGCTATGATAGGAAAAATAATTATGGTGTATTTAAATCAAACAACTCATAGACGCAATAATCTTTAAACAATTATATTTTATTGCTAGTGACTTCTAACATTATAGTAGAAATGTATACATTACAGTATCAGCAAAGTATATACATTACAGTATCATCAAAGGCATTCCATAAATTACGTCACACGAATTTCAACATATTTTGGAGGGGGACTCCAAATTCGTCCTTGGCACACGTGTTTATATTTGTGTCAATCCCTTCCCTAATGTGTAAACGTTACATATTTTGCAATTTTAAATTCTCAAATTAAAACGGCGCTTAAAAAACGCTTAAAAGGCACTTTCGACGTATATATATATATATATATATATATATATCTCTAAAGCGGCCGACGCGTAACGTCATAAGTACAGCGAGCGTAAACTCGCGCAACCATCACGTGCCAAAAAGTAATATAAATAAATTTAAACGCTAATATGGATAGGGTTGATAATGATTAATGGAGTCGGGCGTTACTTTGCAGAAATCCATTACGATGTGGACAGTCAGAATTTTTACTTAGTTAAGATCCGCTACAAGCAAACAAAAATAGAAAAATAATGTGTGCTTTTCTGCAAGACATGGATTTACGGGGAACTTAAACTAAATCTTACCGAAAAACTGCCGTCAGCAACTCTCCATTTGTCAACCACCTATCAACACACAATCTCAAGACTAGTGGTGTGTGTATATTTTTGTATTTTTATTTGCTTGTCGCTCTTAGCTTAGTAAAAATTCTGACTGTCCAGTGTTGATAATATTATAAAGTTTAGAGTTTGAGTACTTTGGATTTATACCATGACATTATGAAGCTTATGAGTGTGGGTGATACTCATCACACTTTACTTCTGTGATGATTTTCTACATTCCTGTTACTCCCCATAAAGTGCGGCGTAATTTATGAATGGTCCTTTATTCTAACCAGAGATAAATATTGAATTGAGATTACCTACGTCTATGAATAGTTTGAATATTCGTTAAGGCTGAACATATCTTACCAGACGAGAATAAAATATGGTTGTAATTGTTTTATACAGTAATAATGAATTTAGAAATGTATCGCTTAGCGTAGTTTTAATGGCATTTGCTTTGAGCACAACATTAAGTAAAGCATGCGATCTATGTTATCAGAACAATGATTTTTTAATTCCATTATTTTTGGTACTTTATACTATTCAGTCTTGCTTAGCGATTGTGCTCGATGTTGAAATGTATGCAACATTCAATATATTATATCATTATCTGATATTTATAAGAAAAGAACTTATGTCCGAGTACCAAATATTCAAATTTTGACATTTTACGACCGAGATAACATTGTGAATTGTTTGTGCTATTGAGCCAAGGGTCGTGGGTTAGATTCCCGCAGCAAGATAAGTATTTGTATGGCCTATAGGTATTTAATCTGAGTATGGGTGTTTCTTTGTTGTGTTTTATAATGGTACCCAGCTAAACAACAACACTACAGAGTCCTCTTTTTATAAAAATGGAAATATAAAATTAGGTTAATGTAATTCATATTATTGCCATATCCTTTTTAAAATGACATTCATATAGACTGCTTTTATCGTAATTTATATTTAAAAGACATTATTGTAGCTAGCACTATTTAAGATTTGTATTTTATGTGATTAGCAAGTAGGAATGAGTTTGCAAGCAATATGTTTATTAAAGAGTTAAAAGTAGTATTGCTATAACACACGGTAACCGTTTTGAGGCTACCCATGTGTTATTTAAATATAAATTTGCATCATTTATGGTTAAAATTACGAATTTTAGTTAATTTTATTTTGCATTCCTATTAAGGACTGATTGGGATATAACATTTAATATTAGGCCATATATAACTAGTCAATTTTATTTTCTTTTATATGTAAAAATAATTAATTATTTATATGTTCAATGAAAACTGAACTTTATTAAAAGAAATCTACAAAATTGGTTATGACCTTTCGTAATGTTCAATAAAATCAAGTTTATTATTTTGTTTTATATTTTTTAATTTAATTTATCTTTGGTAAAGTATTTACAGATCAAGACATATTTTAATAGAAAGAACTATCAAAAATATTTTGCTCAGTGTGTCATTTTAGTTTTAATTTTATTGTATGCTATTTTACTACATGAAAGTCCGATCAAAGATCTATGTGACGAAGTAAATATCGCTTGACTTTAACATTTCCTTTAGATAATTAAAGTCTGCTGTTATAATTAACAGGTTAGTAAAACAACAAGTTGAAAAGTTTAAAGTTATATGTTTATATCGTAATGGGACTGTACGGAACTCATCATCAAAACCTACCATCTATGAAAAATAACCAGTTTTGTCTGGTGACAATATTACATATATGATGGTCAGGTTATGGGTGAAGACTGATATGTGTTTTATCATTGGAAACCTGTAAATAATACAATAAAATCTGTTGATATTTACAATACAAATTTGTTTTTTATTTATTTACACCACCTTATATAAAATGGACATTATATACTCGTGTATTGTTTCCTATTAACACGATCAATGCCACTACGATTTTCGCGATGTGTTCCCGGATGCCGCATACATTTCACGTGGGAGTCGCCAAGCGAGTCGCCGTTTCACGATGTGCTCCCGAATGCCCCATACATTTCACGTGGGACTCGCCAAGCGAGTCGCCGTTTCACGATGTGTTCCCGAATGCCGCATACATTTCACGTGGGACTCGCCAAGCGAGTCACCGTTTCACGATGTATTCCCGAATGCCGCATACATTTCACGTGGGACTCGCCAAGCGAGTCGCCGTTTCACGATTTGTTCCCGGATACCGCATTCTGGCATAATGTAAGGATATGTCTGGGTTGTCTATGGGCGGCGTTGCTTGCTTTCCATCAGACGGCACGCTTGCTCGGTTCCCCTCCTATCCCATGGAAAAAAGTAAACGCCGCCCATATACTTCCGCAACACCATGGGCATTGCAGAAGCATTGCCAGCCTTTGAGAAAATTGTAAGTTTGTTTTTTTTGCAGTTCCAATACCGCTACAGATATTTCCCGAGGAACGAGAGGCGGTCGAAAACTGCATCATTTATCAGTTTCCATAGCTTTTTCGTCTTAATGAATGAATGTTAAAAATTAAACCAAATGTATCTGATAAAGCTACACTGCAGGTAAATATACGTTAAAAATTACAGTTCTTTGGCAATTTTTTGTCTATTGTATAAAAGATATTTGCATTCCCACTGACTGTTAAAAAAAGGAGAGGATGGGGCACGACTGAAACACTAGGAGATAAAACAAACACCTTATATTTTGTTCTTTTACATACAACCTACATGTAAAATATCAAAAAGCTTTATTACAAACAAACTATTCAGTCAATTTCACTTCCAAAAATTAGTGAATAATTAAGACTGATCATCAACGTTCAAAGAAAATTGAGCACAAGTGTACTGGCATTACGTAATATATAGAATTTATTGAATACAAAATATAAATAGTATTACATATCAATTAAAAATTATCTAATTTAAATTTTATATTACAACCATATTTACATTATTTAAAATTTTATTTTTATTATATTACTTTTAATTAATGATAATTTCTGCTTCATGAATGTGATTTAGCGTCACTCTTGCTTTTATACAACCTGAAAATACGATTTATTTATTATGTTCCAATATATAGATATCTCCATTAACATATAATTTACAGATGTCAAATAAAAAAACACTACAATAATAAGCTGAGAATATATATAAAATTTGATACTATGCTATAAAGAATTTAAGGATGTATGCCACGGTTTTTATAGGAAAGCAGTCCAAATGAGTCTTCAAAACCCATTTGGAGTGCTTAAGTATGGATTTTTGTTTTTAAAATATTTGATATATTGGTGTTGTTAATTATCTTATAACTGTAAAAAAACTATGAACATTTTCACCGATAGAGATAACCTTATTAGTATATTATACTTACACTGTTCTTCCATTATAATCATTTTTTATTTCAAGTGTCAATATTTCATTTTTAAATATATCTTGTGCTTTCTCATGTATTTTGTCATACTCTCTGCATATACACATAGTTATAAAATTATTGATGGCATCATTTTCTTCAATTTTAAAAGAACCTAAAAATCGAAATTCTCCGTATGTATCATTTTCAAGAAATTCTACAAAATAATATATAAGTTTTGTCATTGTTGATTCATCTGAGTTCTCTTTTGTATGGTCCATTTTAATTGTCACAGACAAATCTTTAGTTTGTAAATTTGTAACATTGGTTGTATTCTCTTTGCTATCACCATTATGTGTCAAATTTGTTTCATTTTCATCAAATTTAAAAGTTTCTTCAGCACTTTCAGGTTCACAGATTTTATTTCTCAAATCATCTGGTGTTACTAAATAAACATTTTCTGGTGCTTCTTTGTATAAACAGAGATAACTGGAAAATAAATAATCAAGTTCATTGGACACATAGATTAAATTATTTTACTTTTTAAGCTTTGTACAATTTACCGATTTGGTACAACACCTTCACTCTCAGTACACAAAACATATCTATTATATTCTTGAATTTCATGAGCAATATCCATTTGGGTAACAGTTTCTAGATCCAGAGCGACAACATTTTTGCTGTTTGTAATTTGCTCAATTAGATTGTGAATCCTTTTTCTCTCCACTTTCCATAAATAACGATCAAAAACAAGTTCAGTCTCATAATCATTTCTAACAAAATCTAGAACATTTAATAAAACATTGGTGATAAAATACTCTTTATTTTCTACTTCTTTTATTGGTTTCATCCTTTTTGGCTTTTTATGTCCATTTTGCCCAAGACCTGCAGTTTTTGTTGCCTGAAAATTGAATTTATTTTTTTAATGACTAGCAATGTTTTTAAATATTACTAGAATTCTTGTTAAACATTCCAACTCATCAGCTCATAGTATTTGTGCTAAGAAAATATCCAACAGAAGATGAATGGAAACTCAAAATTTATGGATCCATATGCCCAAGCCTTACCAACTCAGCTATTTGTTGCTGCTTTTAACACATTATTGTAGTAAAACAAAAGAAATACTGTTTTTTTAAATTATTACTAATTATTTACTAAATTTTTTTCAATACATTATATTAACCAATATATATGGCTGAGATGCATAATAATAAAATGTAACATACATAGGCAGCATTTGGTGCAATGGGCTCAATTATTCCTTCACCATATCTTCCTAGTGCACCACCCTGCCAGCCCATCTTTTGCATCATTCTGAAACAATAAATATACTAACAATCATATTACTATTCATCATTCATATTGGCTGTGTGGTTACCTGCATAGAATAGTGTCTTCAAGACACATTAGATGTACAAACACAAGTTAAATTCATCAAAAACTAAATTATTTTTTAAACACATTGACTGCATACTACAAGATAACTCATAGATTGCATTCTTTTCTAGGATGCCAACTAGGAGTTATCTTGTCATTTCATCATCCATGTTTATTTGTCATTTCTATGCAGCTATGATTGAACTCTGAATATATCAGTGCTAATATTGATAAATGGCTTCTAGAAAAAAACAAAAAAATAATGTCATTAAATCAAATTGTCATCAGTCAACATGTAAGTTGAGTTTTGACTGGAATTTTCGTAACCCAACAATTTAATTAAGATTGCACAAGAAATAGTTTTCAGGTATATTTCTGACCTAAAAACAGCCCAGTCATTTGCTACTAATAAGGCAGGGTGAGGTATGTCTTAAAACTACTTACACAATAATGTATACTTTGGGTAAATATAACATTTTAATCATACTTACTTACAGTTTAAATACAATATATTTAATTATCTAGTACTTATGATGATGATGAAATTCAATTATTACATTCAAAGTTTTACATATACCATTATAATTTTTTTAATTTCTGTAAGAGAAGAAAAATGTGCCCCAAATTTGCTGCTTCTAAAAATCTAGTCAATAATGCACACAGACCAAACTCTTAATTTGTTATTGGTAGAAGTTTAAATGTAAAAACTACAGAATTGGCATTTGTATTAGTAGTTTCAGTTTTATTCTTACCTCTCTGCTTTAGTCATATTAACTGGCTGTGCTAGCATCTCATTAAGTTTTTTCTCAACTTTATTCTGCCTCCTGTTTTGAATTTGATTAGAATAACATGTTGTATCTTGTGGTTCTTCACCCGCTTTCTGCCAGCCATGAGAATGCCATGACACATACTGGTTTTGTGTGTGTAAACTTTGGAAAAATTAAAATGTATACAATGTTGTGCAGTGCAATAAATAAATATGCATGTGATAGTGCAACTTAACATAAATATTTTTCGATTGTTACCATGGAAAAAACCTAATAAGAATTTTATTTAGAATAAAGTCCTAACTTTATGAACTTACTTATCTTCTCGTTTCTGAGTACCAATAAAAAATTGGGGATTTTCATATAACGCATCTCTCAAAATTATCCTCCTGTCTTTGCTGTCTGTTGTTACCTCATCGTGACTAGAAGACATAAGTGGTAGATCATTATTTTCGTAAGGTTCATATTTGTGAATGGTTTGTTGTGAATAACCCCATGAAATTTTGTTTCTGTCATCGTATTGTGAATGTCCTCCATACTCATGTTCATCCATTAAATATTTATTAAGCAAGTTACCTTAGGTATTGTATACTTATTAACATGTATATAAAAATAAACAGAAGTGTTTAAGTTTAGGAATATCATGTATAAGCGGTTTAGATTGGGATTTATTTGGTTTTATTTAATATTAATATTCACAGATTTAGGGAATAACCACATTAGTGACAAAACAAAACAAACCAGTGCTAGTGTGAATACATACATTGATGTATTAAAAACACTCGATTTATCGTATCGATGCAACGATTATAAAACTAAAATTTAAAATTTGTTAAAATATTCGAAGTACTTTTTATACCGTAAAACGGGGTGAATAGACACAAAACCAAGAAATTTTTTTAAGGAACATTTCTTTTTATAGTGGAAAACGTAGTTTTAACGTGAAATTAGGCAAAGGTAAAATAAAATACGTTTTAATGTCATCGGTCGAACTACGTTAATTTGGCCTTTTATCACTGAACGCTGTGTTCAGTAATAAAAGGTCGACCACAGTAATCGAAATATAACCGATCCCAAAGTGGATGGTTTGACGGCAATATATTCGAAGATTGGGTTAAGTCTATTGTATTATAATTATTTCGTATTACATAGCAGAATAGTAACGAAGTGTAATACTTACTACATTAGTATCAGCCAAATACAATAAACAGGCGTGCTGTTATCATTTATCAGTCACATCTATTAACGTCAGTATATCGATACTGAATATTCAAATTGTAAAATAAAAATTCGGAAACATAATCCAATGATTTACATAAAGTTAACCCTTTGCGCTCGAGGCGCTTTTCTGTCGGATGAACCAGCAACTCGAGAGTAATCGCACGCGCTCCCGCTTACTTCATGAGTTCGTTATTGTTAACTTAAAATAATTTTAGACACAATAAGACACTTTAAACTCGTATATTTTAACACTATTAGCTTAATGTAATACAATTATTAAATAATTATATTCTATAATTTTGCTTCTTATGATATTTTGTGAAACAATCTCCAATGTACATTCTTGGCTTGTCGGGTGAGAATCACCCGATATAAGACATTTAGACACCTCGTAAAATGATCTACAAAAGGCCAAGTAGACTTTTCAAGCGATATTCCTTAAGTCAAACAGAAATAAACACATCGATTTGAATGGTGCCTCTCAGGCACCGCTCGAGTTATTGCATCACATGTTGTGGTGCCTGAGAGGCACCACTCGAGCGCAAAGGGTTAATAAATACAGAGCACGCCGATTTCAACTTTTATTGTTCTACAAGTATTTAACAACTAAAACAGTATTTAAAGCAATACATTAGACAAGGATAAATTGATGATCAAAAATATTTCAAAAAGAAATTAAAAAGTATAATTTGAAGCTTAAAAATAAGATATTTACATATTGTAAGGATTTTTAATAAATATTAAATAAATGTTTCATAAAATATGTTAGCCTTATATAATATTTTGCTTTAAGTTTGACATCAACGATGTTGTTTTTGGTGTTTTAACTAATATGTAACGATTATTCGGTCATCCAGTAGAAACGCGAACCGAATCGCGCCGGTTTCTTCTCGGCGTCGTCATGCAGAGCTGGTGTCGCGTCCGGGTAAACAGCTTTCGGTTCTGGTAGAGGTTTTGGTCTGTAAAGAAAAACATTGGCAGTTTGCCTACAGATGTAGATGACCAGGTTGGGTTCAATTAACAAAAAAATTAAAAGCCTAAATAATGCTACCACATCTGATCGCCTCAATGATTAACCCAACAGCATGGGTTACCAACTTCTATACAACATATGTTTGTATTTGATACAATTGTAACGTGTGTTTGTTTTTGATAAGCAGCAGCAGGTTAGTTTTTACAATTCATATTGGTATATGTATTTATTAGGAGATAAAAACAATCAAATTATCAATGCGTTAATTTTTTTTTACCTATTTTCTAAATATTTAAAATCTTTTACCTTTTAGTATCATGTACACGAGCCTCGCAAAAATAGCCGAATGGTGGACGTTCCAAATTCAAATTTTCCAACATGCACTTATCAAATACACCTTGAGTTTTACGGCAACTGATGACAGATAAAACCAAATTAATTTTTAATACAAGATGGTTGCAGAATTAAGTTTTAAAAAACATAAATAATAAAAAACTACAAAAATATGAGTAAAATTCAATAACTTCGATAACGAAAACAGAAATGTGAGTTTTATTTTTGAAAATTATTTCGTTTAAATATTGACTCCCACATCAGGTACTCTCTTGCAATCTAGCCACAGCATTCTGTGCCATTAGCTGAAGTAATTACTTCGGAATACCGTAAACCTTGAGGACAATATTTTCTTTTAGTGCTGAGATGATCATTGGGTTTCATAGATTTGTTTACTTTACAGTTACTTTTGAGGTACATAGAAGAAAGTCCATAGGAGTGAGGTTGATACTGTACTGAATTTTTTGAACTTTTCTGAAAAAACTTGCCGGCCTTTTAGGTATGTATAGGCTTGTTTTTTGAAGGTTCCAATGTCGTAATGATTGCGAACACCCTTGTTAATCTGTCCACGGCGACTTCATGGCTAAATAATCCGCAAAATTGTTAAAACTAACGCGACTCCCCGGCACTCTTTCGTTTAGTGATTGCAAAGTAATTCCAATTTTAAAACTTAATTCTGCCACCCCACACCTTTATAAGAAAAATAAAAATGACTAAAATGTAGATTACATATGTGGTATGTTCATGCCCACCTCCTTAACTTCCCTCTTCCATTTATTCACATCTTACCCTAAGGTATGCAATGCAAGTGTAGTGCCCTTGGTTTTGCAGATGACCATGGGCAGCAGTGATTATTTACTATTTTCCAATAAAAAATTAAAATAACTCCTAGATATGCTAATTTGTCAAAACAGCTATCTGAATGACCTTATATTAAAATTTAGAATACACCGAAACATAAAAAATTAAATCTTCTAGAAAGTAAAATAATTGTTTTTAAATGTTAAACAATAGGAAAACATAGTGTTATACAAACATAGTGAGTATATGAGACCAAAAAAATCAGTAGCAGCATAGTTAACTGTGGCTGCATAAAATATAAAGTAGGTAGGTAGGTAGAACTTAGAGTAGTACAAAAATTTACTTTAATAAATTAAAATACATACTATTGAAGGCTGAAATCTCCAGAACTTTTGTCAATACAATTAGCATATTGATTGAATTCAGCAAGACAAGTCTTTTTCACTTTACGGAAGAACTCCATGGTGCAAGCAGTAACAGCTTTACCTTCATTAAGACACTTTCTCGGGTCTCCTTCTTCCAAACGACACAGCATGAATTCCTGGAATATGCTTAAGAATAAGTTTTTAGGAATGCAAAGACCAATGTTTAAATATCACAAAAAACTGAGTGTTAAATTTTAAAAAAGTTATTGTAGATCACTTTTGATGTATCATGACCATATAAAAGTATTTGGCCAACTGCACTTTTATTGAAAATACAAACAATTCATCTTTAACAATAATTTGTTTATTATAAATAATGTTTCATTATTAGCATCTCATCGCTAAATACTTATCTACAATTAGAAGCTTAGCTACAGCTTATTGTTATTTACCGATTCCTGTTCATAAAACCAAGATAGTGTTATTGTCAAAATTTCATTGAAATGTCGAAAGTTAATTTTTGCAGTGATAGTTTTGTGTTGTTGGTGTTTTTCACTTCTGAGTTTTGTTTTTGAAAATACACTAAATTGGTTACAACTAAGGTACATTCCCAAGAGATCAGAGGCATAATAATTGGCTTTTATAAATCCGGTAACAGTAATCATGAGATTTTAAGACTGCAGAAGATATCTTGACTACATTGTTAAGAAATTTGCATCTGAAGGAACAATTTGAACCAATTGTCACCCAGGCAGACTAAGCGCTACAACTTCGAGTGAAGATTTGATTATAGTTATAAGAAGCAAACGGGAAAGAAGATTAACTGCACCACAAATAGCAGCACAATCCAATATGGGGAAAAAGAGACTTAATTGGGTAAGAGAAAACAGGAATTGGACAACAGCAGATTGGGTCCTGAAAGGTCCAGAATCAATATTGAAGTTTTTGGATCCAAGCAAAGACAGAGCAGCAGTCGAACGAAATGGTGAACAACACTTGTAAGCAGCTTCAGTTAAATACGGCAGAGAGTCTGTGATAGTTTGCGGCTGTTTTGGTTGAAGATCTTAAACTAAGGAAGTTACAAAAACATATTAGAAAATAGTGCAGTATCTTCAGAAATCCGTTTAATTGGTCCAGGTTTATATTTCAATAGGATAATGATCCTAAACACATGTCAAGACTAAGCAAGGACTTTTTAAAAAAAAGAACAACAAAATTTATTGAAACTCATTATATGGCCTTCACAGTCCCTAGACTTAAACCCAATAGAACTATTGTGAGATCAGCTGTTTAGACAATGTTGTTCTACATCTCAGGAAGACTTGGGGCAAAAAGTGGAAGAAGAATGGCAGAAGATAACCAATACTTGGCAGAAGATAATTGGAAAAATTGGTAGCTAGGTTGCCGAAGCTATGAGATTGTCATTAAAAACAAAGATGGACATATATGAGTCTAAAATTTAAAAACTGCAGTTTGTATAATGTCTAAAATATTGTTTATAAAAAGTTCAAATGATTATAAATAAAGTAGTTTCACTCATTCAATCTTTTACAAAATCTATTTTACTGGGTGGCAAACAACTTTTGAATGGTAGTGTGTATAATTTAAGAGAATCTACACAAATGGTTTACAAATCAATAAAATTATTGTCTCTACGAAAATTAAAGACTTTGGGTATTGCACTTTTTTTATAGCAAAGCAAAAAGTATTCATTCATTATACCTGATATGTGATTAACGCCACCCATAGACACCTACAAATATTTCACCAGATTTTCATGCATATATGAACACCACTGGTGGTTTGAACTTATTTAAATTAAATTTAAAAAATATAATTGGTACGACTGATTAATCGTACCGATTAATCTCCTTTGTGTCCTCTCCATTCTAATCCATTGTTACCTTGACCGTACAGTTCAATCTCATAAGTGTCCTGTGCATTCTATCCCTTTCTTATCTCAACCACACTGATTAACCTGGGTGACATTGGCAAAATCATCCGTGCCATTTTGGCACTATTGAAAGCCACTAACTCAAATGAATGAATGAATAAAAAATATAATTTAAATTAAAATGATTTGTCTAATTGTCAATACCTAAATTCTTTGTCAAAATTTGCCCATAGTTTGTATGATGCGTTAATTGGTGCAGTGGGTAAGTGTTCACTTTCTAAGTCAAGAGTTGTGGGTTTGGTTTCCACATCAGTATTTGTATGGTCTATAACAGGGATGAGCAACATGAGGCCCTTGGGCCGCTTGCGGCCCAATAAACATGTTTATGTGGCCCGCCAAGCATTTCTAAAATTGAATCTATTTTATTGACTTTCCCCAGCAATATATTGTTATAAAATTAATTATAATAAAATGGTAGTACATACTAAACCGAAACAAATTATTAATAAGTGTTACTTCAAGAGTAGCCGGCCAAAAAATTTTAAAATTTAAATTGACTTGTTGATTAAAAAGGTTGCTCACCCCTTGTCTATAATATTTACACTAAGTCTAGATGTTTTTATCATCTTTTTCATTTTGTGTTCATTATAGTACCCACAATACTGGGAATCTTAATGTGTGGCTTATAACTGTAAAGTACTTAATTATAATAGATAATTATCAAAACCTTTGTCCATATAGTTTTAGCAAAAGCAACATTATGAAGCAGCTTTATTTATAGATAAAGAATGGAAATTTTAATGTCAATCAGTTTTATTCTGTATAGTTGTTATTTTACAATAATATACTTTCATTACTGTAATCTAACATATTGTTTTTTGTTTGTTATATAACGTTTTATACTAATTCACAGTATTGTAATATATTATTCATTACTAATTAAACGGAAAAACAACCCAATCAGTCATTGGTTATGCAATCATAAATATTTGGGAAATCAGAAAGTATTTATTTTACACTCATGGTGTAGTTCATAAGATAAATTAATATCATATGAATATTGCAATAAAATATTTAGAACACTTACATTATTTGCCTGTTCACAATATTTTCCTAAATGAAAAGATCCAGCCCTTAGAGAAGCTGTAGATAAATTGACTTCTTCCACGGTCAACTCGGATTCTTCTGGTAATGTAACACTAGAAGTTATTACCATTTTGTTTTAGAAGATTATTACAGATAATTTTACTAACTCAAATTTAAATATTTTTTCTACATAAACCGTGGAATTAAAAAAACACAGTATAAAAAGTAAGACAGTTTATCTGAATTGAATAGTTCAATCACATACAATGAAAGAGACAGCTGTAGCAAAATTTTCATGTAGAAAAGAGAAAAAAGATATATAACCTATACCTCTCTAAATTTGACGTATTATTTTAGCTTCTTGCACAGATAATGAAAGTAAATTATTCAAAGCAAGTTGTTTTAAATTCAAAAAACCATTTCCACTTTTTAAATATAAAAACAACGTAAAGAAATAAAAAACAATCTTGCATGCTTTAATATATTTTATTCAAATTATAATGACTAGACAAATGTACTGATTTATTTGAATAGGTTAATCATTCATAAATATTTTGGTTCCAGTTCTTTATCGATATTTATATATTTTATTTCATGTTTTCCAGATGTTTATTAAACACCACATCCAATGGTTCTTCTTCGTATGTGGAATGTTCTCCACCTAAAAATATTAGAAAAATTGGATTTCATAAACGTTACACACTTAGTTATTAAAAGTTTATATATGAGAAAAAATGCCAATGTAGAATCTTATATGGCATACTAATTGTTTTACCATTGTTTACTTTAAATTTTAAAATTTTACGTTAAAAATAATTTGATCACTTAAATGCTTTTTTGCTTATTAAATGTAATGACCAATGGACAAAATCATGTTTAAAAAGTAATAAAACTAGAACAGTTTTAGATTTGTTAATAATTACACGGTTTAAGATGCCTCTATTATATTATAAAGACCAAACGTTCACAAATTCCTGCAAATTAATAAGTTAAATTACAAGTTATTAAAAAAAATATCACTTTTCAAAAGAGTGAGCATAAAAATATAATATCATACAGTGGTTTTTCTTAATAAAATCAAAAATCATAAAATTTCATTATTGTAATATGTATCATTCTTTTTAAATGATATAATCATCAATACAGCCTTAACAATCGTAAAATGTTGCCATATATTTCATCCTTAATGAGCGGATTGGGGTTTGTAAATTAGTTCTATTCTCAGGCACTGCCATTTATCGGTATTCGCTCCCATAATTATCATATATGACACCCACGGTAAGAAACTGATCGGTTAAGTCAGGCCAGAAAGTGGTCGTATTCTATAACGAGGAGCACTCGCTAGTCATTAATGATTGATTTACACGAAATGAAATTTTACCTTCATATGATTCAAATGCTTCTGCAGGTAAGTGATAAAACTTTGGGATGTCATATTTGTTTTCCTAAAAGTAAATAAGAAAATGCATAAATATATGTTACTGAAAATTAATTCACGTATATTATGAAATACACGGCTAAAATATAGCAGTGCAGTGATCTCGGTACAAGGTACAATAATATATCAAAATAAGTTATGTCTCAAAGGGATAGACGAGCAAAATGTTCCTGGGAAGATATATAGTTCTACATATAATAATAAGAAATAGTTAATATGGCTATGGTGGCAAAAAGCATACTTTGAGATTATTTTATTTTAATAGCAGGCAACTCGTATTGACCAATTTATTCAAAAAAATAACGTCCATTCTGCGAAAATCACATATAGTTATTTGATGAATTGAATCCAATCTTAGCATACCTGTCTTTGGCCCCGGATGCCAAAGTCAGGTATTCTAAGCGCATCCGGTCAGTCAGGCATTCTAATACATCCAGTATTGTTATTCTAGCGTGGTTGACGACGAAAGCAAATCATTTTAAATTTGGAGTCGAGTATTTCTAACAATAGATTTTAATAGTGGTAGAGTCACGCTGCAGACGAATATTTTGTCAAGAATGGCATAATATTTGTCTGTAACATGAATGGGTCGGCTCGCCCGGTGAAGTACCACACTCCCGCAAAAAACCGGCGTCTGTGTGGTAGCTTATCTACCCCGCTTCGTACGGTGAGCGGCTGAGTTCCGGAGGCCCAACACCCTCCCTCTCCTATCATGACACTTTCCTTAAAGGTCGGCAACGCTTTCGCACTGCCTATGGCGCTGCGGAAGTCTATGGGCAGCGTTGATTGCTTTCCATCAGGTGACACCCCTGCTCGTTTGTCTTTCCATAAAAAAAGAAAAAAAACTAACGAAAATTGATAATTTTACGTTATTAATGTCCATAATGTGTATCTACAGATTTCCAAAATATATCCATAGACTAACTTACCGAATCATAGTTTCTTCTGCCCATACGGGGAATATTTTTACTTGGAATTGTTTTTATCACATACCCCATCGCAGTTTGATCAAAAATACCCTCTCCTTCATTACTTCTTCCAACTCTTGGAACATTGTTTGGTTTTATAAACGAACTCTTAGTTTCGGTTAAGAAGTAAAACAGACACAAAAAAGTGAAAGTGACTGTATATATGCCGCCCATTTTTAAAGTATTGCCTGGTAAATATTTTCACGTGTACTCAATGTAGCACGAAATGTATTATTGTGAGTTGTTTCGGGTTTTCGCCATTTTAAATAGTAGAGTTTCGATCAGTCCCGTATAATTTAAATGATTATATCGATACATCTAATACTCATGATTTGAATACTTAAGTATAAGATTACAATCTAGATTGTAACAGTACGTGAGAATCATGTAGCTAGTTTCATTTGTGGTGCTGATCAGGGTTTTGCCCGCACTGAAAAGGTGAGTATATATAGCTATAAAAGACGAGAATAGTGTCAAACCAAGAGGGTCTTCTGCACCCTATAAGCAGGGATCAGATCTCGGCTAATCCCATTGATCGCACTTCGGTCTGAGAGGCACCGGCTTTCTCGATCATTGCTTGGCGCTTTGTGTGCAGATTTGGCATCCTTCACTGACTTCACGTTGTCTCTCAATGTCACAGAGTCGAAACACTTCGCAAGGCTCGTCACTCATCCCTGATCCGTCAGGGGACTAGTCAGCGACGGGTCGCGTTAAAGTTTCATTTAGTAAAACCAGAGATGAATATAGACATGTAGATTTTGTTTTATTTAGCATAACCAATTTTGTTTTCTACTTGTTTTATTTAAGGACAGGACTTATTACACTTTTCAATACGACATTATAAAAAATAAAATAATGAGGATCACTGAGGTCAAAAAGATTATATAAAAAAACATATTTTTAAAAAGATTAATCTTTATTGTTTTAAGTAAATCAATTTTGTGTCAAAATACAATATTAGTTAAATTATCTTTAAATGTCAACATAATTTTAGTTATATATTACCCTTTCCCTGTGGCGTTTAGAATAAAGAATTCAATAAATTTTCAGAAAAAAGTTTATTTAATATCGGTCAAAACAAAGGAATTAAAAAAAATATTTAATTTCCTTTTTGTGTATACAATTTTCTATATATTTTATTTGAGTAAAACTTATATTATTTTAAATAAAGCAAATTTTATCTGCCTTCTCTTCTTCGATCGAGGCCGATAGGTAAGAACACTTCGTATTTCGCAGTAACGCCTCCTTTCTGTACGACTGCTCGTACTATAGCAAAAGGGTTTAATTTTTTTTTAACAACTAAAAACCTGAAAAAAAAAGCATAATATTAGAAATGATCGGAGGATTCATTGAAAAGGCAATAAATCTAAATAAGAGCGATATTTTGCCGTTTTACGCCTCATAACTAGATGGTAGATGGTATGGCTACGGAACTGGACATCAACATGCGCCTATTTTGCGTGTTTCAATCATATATCCATCTCATATTAGTTTATATAGTATTTTAATAGTAATAGAGCTACGGTAGCACTAAAGGGTAAGCTCCACTGGGGAAGTACCATATTCGAACAGAATATAAGTGCAAAGTGATAGCGTTTTATTGTGTTACACCGTTTCAATGATAATGAGTGCAGTGATCCGGAAGTCCTTTTTCCTTCCTTTATTTCCTTTTCCCTTCCCACTCTTTCTTCATCTTACATTATTCACATCATTATCCTAGAGTAGGCGTCGCATCTGTAATAGACGGCGGTAGTTGCTTACAATCAAGTCGTTTCTCACCGCTTTCATAAAAAAATCTTCCTACCTGTCTTTATCGCCGTAGCTTCTCGAAACCAAGCCACATTTTTTCGCACACAAATGGAGCACTGCGCGTTCCTCCTTGCTGAAGTCGCTAGTGAACACGAGATCTAAGTCCAAAGTGTCAGAAGCGATATACCGCTGCATTAAATGATGCGCCGCCTTACTCAACTGCTGTTCGTTGGTTATGTTGCTACTGCCCAATCCCGCTCGGTTTACCTGCACACAAGAAAAAAAAGGAACTAGTGAATTAAGCCAATTACTTACCCCTTACATACTTACATGCAAAATTGTTGATAGTTGAAGTAACGTAAGTAAACTAATAAGTACATTTATTAAATTATACATTCTAAATCTAATAAACATATTTTAATGCGTAAGAACAAATCAAGAATTGTGTTTGCACAAAGTAAAAAATATATGAAACTATCCTATTTGTAATTATCGCGACACACTAGACAGATTGAGAGCCGCTGTAGCTTAGTGTATGTAGAAGTATTAACATACTCCTACTGTTCGTATCTATGTTTGATGGACTGAAAAAGTTTATTGGAGAACCGACAAACCAATGGAGTGGACAAGTCCTGGAGTGAAGACAATGTCTTGGTAAACATAGTGAGCACGCCTCGTGGTTAGATGGGGCGATATCGGTGTAGAGTTGCTTGCAGAAAATGGATACATGTAGACAAGAATTGAGATCTTCGGATGCCCAATAGAATACTGTCGCAGGTTGGCAATGCTAATGAGTCATGATGACAATTTCAGTTATAGCGATGCGATGCATGAATTTATTTCTGTATGCGGAGACATCAAACATACAGGTCGCACTGTAGTAAGTAATCAACAGCAAAAAGAAAGGGAGGTAGGTCCATCCATATTTAAAAAAAAAATTGAAAATTTTAAATGTAAACGCCTTCCTTCAACTTTAGTATTAAAACCAAAAGTAGTATTACAGTTTTAAAAATATAGACTTGCCAAGAAAAAAATATATGAATAAAATATAACATAACACAAAAATAAGTACACACCATTTGTAAGTTAGGTTTAATCGGTTCTTCAATCCCCTGTGAATCCGCACCCAAACCGCCACCTTTCCAGCCCATAAGCTGCATCATTCTGTTAAACAAAGCATTCTTTTAATTGAAATGAACGATCGACGAATACGGCACACAAGGAGATATTCATCCTCAATGTAGGCGGGTGAATAACATCGTGATAAATGAGCACATAGAATAGGAGATCGTAAAGCGGATACATGAGTTAATCATACAGTCAACGTCAGGTCGATCGCCCTAAGTACGTTGCAGGGATGTTGTGATCGCTGATTTAAACACGTTTCAAACAACCAACTGACGACAGACCGCCTAAGAACGGGATTACCATTTCCTGCTGCCCATGAATATTTGCAAGACTAAGGGCACTTGCAGATGGATTATAGACTTTAGGGTAGGGATTGCCAAACTATTTTGGAAAAGAGACCCCTTTTTCAAAATAAACTGATACATGGGTTCTAACGTTGCCAAATTACATAAAAAGTCCTATCTCTAGTTTTTTTCTATTCATACAAAATACGTACCAATTTAAAAACTTTGCGGTTGGTGATGACTTTCGAACCCAAGGGGTCAATATCAACCCCTTTGGGAATCCCTGCTTTAGGGAAAGAATGTGAAAGGGCAATGGGATAGGAAAGAAGAAATTAATAGAAGGGTAAAAAGAGTAAAGTCACCGTACAAAACACGATAATACAAAAAAGTGCTACTATTTGGCGCCAATATTCTTTGAATGTTATACATATATGTAAGTATAAATGTATAATAAGATAAGACTTTTAAACTAACTTGGTAGCAACACTGTTGGCAATGGGGGTGCCAAAGTTTATCTCGGCCGCTTTTCGTCCTGACACATCGTTATGTGAAACGCGATCGCCGTGCGGAATAAATTGCTCCTTTACTATTACGCTTATTACTTCTTCTCGTAACCTCTGTAAAAGAAACCTCTAGAATTATACGTGATTACACTCTACCAATGACGTAGGTAACCCCGCCAATCCGCATTGGACAAGCGTGGTGGGTAAAAGTCCGTTCCTCCAGAAATGGAGAGGCCCGTGTTCAGCAGTGGGACACATATGGGCTGTTAAAAAAAAATGACGTAGATTAGAAGGAACATAAACTCACAAGTTTTCACTACAGACAACTGATGATAATAAAATATATAATAAATATATTTTATTCAATTCAATTATATATCAAAATTTATAATAAATATATTTTATTATACCTAAAGATCATTATGCAGCCAGAGATATATAATCCAACTATGTTACTGGTTCTTAATAAAGAGTCTGGGTATGATAAAAAGTAAACTCCAAAATGAAAGTTTTTTTTTAAAAAAAAATAATGTTTGCACTTTAAACTTTTTTAGTTTGCGACTTTTTACTTACTTTTCGCGATTTTGTTGTTAGAAGGTTATCAGGCAACTAAAACTACTTGTTATTTTTAGTACAATTTCATATTTTTGTGTTAATTTACTGTTTTGTACTCACATTCCAAACTATTTTTTGTACAATACTCCTGGCTTCCGCCTTGGATGAGCCAGTTGCTTGTCCAACCAGTTTTCCATTTATTGTAAAAGAGTAACAATTGATTTCATATTTCGCTTTTGCAAGTATTTTGCAGACATTACAGCTGGCTATATAAAAAACAAATAATTAATTCATTTTCATTCAATTTCAGAATCCCATTTTTTCATCATCATTTAACAACAAGAAAACAATGAAAAGTCGATAATAACCATGGTAAGATCCATGTGAAACAATGCCAAAAAATAATATTGTATCTTTATGCATCAGTATATCACAATTGAGTGACAGTAGTTGTTAAATTACATAACCTTTTTTTTCTGACAGGAATTTGGAACAGTATTTTGTGTTTATTGTCAACTAGTTTTGAAACACCATTAATTTGCTACTCTTAGGGGCCATCCATAAATTACATCATATGAATTTTATGATTTTTGGTCCAACCCATCCTTGCTATATATGGTCACATTTTTGTGACTGATGTAAAGTCACATATTTTGAAATTTTATATCAATGAATTATTCCATTTTATACAAAGCTAGTTATTTCTCCACCTTCACATTCCAATTACACACTATCATACTTTGTTGACCTCCTCCTCCTGCCTCAACAATGTGAAGTAATTTATGCATGGCTCTTTATTTAGATAATTTTGTCAGTTTGACAATATCCATTCCCCATATTAATAAACTCATGAAAAGTATTATTTATTAATATTAATAAATAGCATCTAGAAAAAGTTCTATCATGCAATAGCACTGGCAGACAGTAACATCTAATGCAAGTTGTTATCTAAAACAAATAGTAATTTAACTACTATTATCCACTTCATTACAACTATACATTCAACCCACTGTTGGTTATTCAAGTCTCTCAAACTTGCGAGGTATTACCATAACCCACACACTTGATGAGCGGATGAATAAAGACAGATTCGTTTTTATTATTCCAGTAAATGCTGCTATCCATTTTATTTCACTTAAACCCTATTCTATGGTGAGAATTAACCAATATATATCTTAAGAAATTTCTTAATCAATACATTACATATAGAAAAGTAGATTTAATCAACTTAACACAATAACTTTTTCTTACTAACTCACTTATTATATTTGTAAGTTTATCTGCCCAAGGTCTTATTAAAAGGACCAATTTCCCAAAATTAGTTTGAAACATTCCCTCATTAAATCTACTAACTTCTAGGCATTGCATCTCAGACATTTCTTTTATGTATCCAATTGTATCTGAATTTTCTAAGCTTCTTATTTCATTTGTTAAACTGTTTTCATCATTTTTATGGTCAATAACATTTTGTAATTTATTCTCAGTATCCGGTTCCTTATTTTCATTTTGTCCTTGGAGTACAAAATTAATCTTAGCTGATTTTTGTGATGGACAATCCATAACAATGCCTCCTGCTCTTTTTACACCTTTAGCACGGTCTTCAGCAGCTGTTGATGCAGACACAAATGTTCTTTGTAATTTCCCTTTCCTTGTTTTTCTGTATTCTTGAACTATCTGCTTAAAAAGAAATTAGATTAACTGATAAAAGAACACAATATTGTTATTTTATTTATACATCTAGACAAGATATCCTGTGATTGATATTTATAGGATACGTAAGTTTACTAATAAAAAAGTTATTTATTTATTTAGCTTTTCGAGCGAAAATTTTAAATATATAACTTATATACATACATCAGTAGAAAGTCTCGCAACTTCCTGCATAATTTCAATAGGATACCTGCAGCCCATGAACTCCATATTAGCGAATACCCTTGCAAGACATACTACTCTATCTTCAGGATAATCATGTTTCCATCTTTCCATAAAAGCTCTTCTTAATTCCCAATGTTCTTCACTTTCGTGACCATCTCGGTACTTTTCAACGGACCAATTTGTATCGAAGGACATAGTTTATTTACGATAAACATATGAAATTTAAAATAAAGATAATCCAACCGAAATACTAACAAGTCTTGTGATTAAAATTAAACAAACTTTCAATTTAAATCTTTGTTTATTAATTAAACTTAATTGTTAATGAATTTGAATTGTCTAATCCACTTGTGGTGATTATTTACTCTGTGGTTCTTTAATAGGTATAATTATTATGCCAGTGTCAAATAAAAAAAAATCAAGTAGGTTATCTTGAATCGTAAATTTAGGCTTTCACAATATGTCTTAATAAAATAGTGACCGTTATACCAAAACTTTCTTGGACTCTTGCAGTTAAGTTATAAAACACGATACACAGATTTTTTAATTTCACTTTACTTCAACACCTTAATCAAACTATATTTAGTGATACGCCACTAGAATAAGACAGTAAAACTGATAATAACATGAAATTTAAAAATGAAATAAAACATGTCACTTGGCGGCAAAATTGTAGTTTTTAACTTTGTCACTTGGTGGCAAAATTGTAGTTTTTAACTTAATGTATTTTTTTTTTCTTTGTTTTTGTTGATGGCAATTTAATAGTGGTAGAGCCACGCTGCAGACGAATACTTTGTCAAGAATGGCATAATATTTGCCTGTAACATGAATGAGCTGGCTCGCCCGGGGAAGTACCACACTCCCGCTGAAAACCGGCCTCTGAGTGGTAGTTTATCTACCGCGCTTCGTACGGGGAGCGGCCAAGTTCCGGAGGCCCAACACCCTTCCCCTCTCTCGCCCCTCTCCCTCCCATTCCCACTCCCATAATGAAACTTTGCTTAAAGATCGGCAACGCTTCCGCATTGGCTATGGCGCTGCGAAAGTCTATGGGCGGCGTTGATTGTTTTCCATCAGGTGACACGCCTGCTTGTTTGCCTTCCTATTCCATAAAAAAAAGTTTAATAAAATTTTGTTATCAAGTAAAATTATTTTATGGCTTAAATAATATGATTATATAAAAACTATATACGTAAAGACAAGAATTACACAGTACAATCTTTCTATATAATCGGCCTTTCAAATTTAAAAAATATTCACATTATCTTACAACTTTCTTTCATTTATGCTTGAACATTTATGCCCAGATTCCCAAATCATTGCTTTAAAATGCTTTTGACAATGCTTATTTTTAATGAATTTAATATAACTGGCACTGGCAGTGATGTTCATGTAGCTTTGCCAGAATTTGCCATTAAAAAAAGAAAAATAGATTGGGATCGCTAACCGTTCCTTTGTTGGGTATTTTTTTAATTATTCCCATTTGAATTAACGTTTTAAGCATAAAGAAAGTAATTACCACCAATAATAGCAGAAAATGTCATGTATTGATATATATATTTTTACAATAATTGATATGTGTGACTGAAATTATACAAAATTATTGTTTCAACATGACTTATTGCCTTCAAAAATTCAAATGTTAACACTGGGTTAACATTTGAACACAATTGGTTAACACACGTCAGATTACATGATTGTACCGCTATTCACAAATATTTGCAGGTAAATATTTTTTGTACTGAGAAATTAATTAAAATATATTTATTTTTGCTTTGTCATAAATATTAAACTCGAAAAAAAATTACAGTTAAATCACACAGTAGAAAATAAAATTAGTAATTATAATATTCAGTATTTTCATTTATAATAATTTTGTTTCCTCTTTGTATACAATATTTTCTGTATTTTGTCAGTTAAAGAATTTAAATATTAAATCAGTTTCCATTTACATTCATATTTCCTTCTTCACAGTGGGTATTTTTGGGTTGCAGTTTAGTAATGCATTTGGCACTGTTATATTTTGATACTTTTGCAAGATTTCAATGTTTGTGTGGGATATAGCGAAATAAATATGAAAATAGAAATTGGTTCAATTCCCATACCAATATTTTTAATGTTGTTATTTAGAACTTTTCTGTAGATCCCTAACTTTTGTCAAATTCTTTCAGGTTACTTTAGTATTTGTAATTTATTTATATTCCTAATTTCAGTGACAAAATTCTTGAACAAAACTGGTTGATTCAGTGTGCAATGAAAAAATGTATCCTGCTAAGGTTGAGCAAGTACTGTTAATTCCCCAAAATTTTCAACTCCATTTGATAAAAGAGACACTGAACTTTATCAAGGATCCCAATTTATTTATTCTGCATTATAAGAGAATGTGTTTACAAAATGCAGAATTCATATACTCTATTATTAATTATAGAAAAGATTTAAACCCAAGTTATGGAGTTAAATCTTTGTGTACACCTTTATGGGAAGCAATGACATTATTTGGACTCAGATATGAGTTTCGAGTGGCATACGTGGAAAAAAATGATGAATTTGCGTAAGTATTTCAAACATATTTGTCTCTTTAAACTACATTACATTCACGCAAAATAGGTGCATGTTGACATCTGTGTATCACATTGATGTAAAATGTTACTTTATTAATGCTATACTTCAATCTTTTGAATGAAGTAACTTGCTATTACCTTCCAGAAAAATTTGACAATATTTTTTGTACTTCCTGTAATTTTGTCCTTGTATATGATATTATAGTGTAGTATAGTCACAAATACATATAGGCATAAGACACGCCTTGTCCACACACTATCAAGCCTTAATTTCACTATATCCTTATTAATGGAGTCAGGCGTTACTTTGCGGAAATCCATCACTATATGGACAGTCAAAAGTTTTACTTAGCTAAGATCCGCGACAAGCAAAACAATAACAGAAAATTAATAATGTGTGTTTTTCCGTTGGGTTTAGTGGATTATTTGGAACTTTAAACCAAAAACTTACCGAAAATCGGCCATCAACTCTCCACCCACCAACCACTATACACAACGCCAAACACACACTATCACTTTTCCATCTTGTACACGACACGTGTTTCGCCCCAACACGAGGCATCCTCAGGTATAGTAGACTCTACGGAAGACAACCGAAAAGTGACCCGCCATTACAACGGGCGCCTTATATAAACAAAACCCCACCCACAATGTAAGAAAACAACACGTGGGCGATACAGGTGTGTCAAAACTTACGTCACCACTTATTATTTAGTAAATATGACAATTCATTTTATTGTATTAAACGAATTTCACACTTTTTTAAGAGAATATATTCAAAAGAGGGGAATTTACAATATTTATTTGATCGTTCAGTATCTGGGACGAACCCTTCTTGTTCTTTAAGATCTCCAGCTGCTCCAATACACCCAGTCTCAAACCCTTTCCACACATGTGCAAAATATTTGGCGAATGATTGTCGGACAGAGAGTGCCCACAGGTTAGCAGATGGTTAGCAAAATGGGACTTATCGGGATGTTTGTTTCTAAATGCGGCTATATGTTCACTATATCGAGTCTTAAAGCTACGGCCAGTTTGACCAATGTTATGTTGAAATATATGTTGAGTCTTAAAGCTACGGCCAGTTTGGTCAAACTGGCCGTAGCTTTAAGACTCGATATAGTGAACATATAGCCGCATTTAGAAACAAACATCCCGATAAGTCCCATTTTGCTAACCATCTGCTAACCTGTGGGCACTCTCTGTCCGACAATCATTCGCCAAATATTTTGCACATGTGTGGAAAGGGTTTGAGACTGGGTGTATTGGAGCAGCTGGAGATCTTAAAGAACAAGAAGGGTTCGTCCCAGATACTGAACGATCAAATAAATATTGTAAATTCCCCTCTTTTGAATATATTCTCTTAAAAAAGTGTGAAATTCGTTTAATACAATAAAATGAATTGTCATATTTACTAAATAATAAGTGGTGACGTAAGTTTTGACACACCTGTATCGCCCACGTGTTGTTTTCTTACATTGTGGGTGGGGTTTTGTTTATATAAGGCGCCCGTTGTAATGGCGGGTCACTTTTCGGTTGTCTTCCGTAGAGTCTACTATACCTGAGGATGCCTCGTGTTGGGGCGAAACACGTGTCGTGTACAAGATGGAAAAGTGATAGTGTGTGTTTGGCGTTGTGTATAGTGGTTGGTGGGTGGAGAGTTGATGGCCGATTTTCGGTAAGTTTTTGGTTTAAAGTTCCAAATAATCCACTAAACCCAACGGAAAAACACACATTATTAATTTTCTGTTATTGTTTTGCTTGTCGCGGATCTTAGCTAAGTAAAACTTTTGACTGTCCATATTCACTATATCCATAAAAAGGTCCATTTTTACACGGATTTATGTTTACATTGACTAAAACACCAATTATAGTATTTAAGTGGTAAAAAAATTCTAAAAAAGAAACTTCTAGTCATCTAAGCTAATGACATTAAAATATTAATATTATCCACACAAAAGCCAATGACTGTGAGGTGCCCATTTTTTTTGCAAAGAAGTATATTTATTTCACATACCACTGTAGTACGAGTAATTATACTACATTTTCTAATAAAAATACAAAACTACATAGCTTTGAAATATTGAAAACCGATATCATAAGATCTGTCTGGCAATATTGATCTCATGTGATATCATACTCTTTCTTTCCCTCACTCCACCTCATAGCGGATTCCTAGGGTGCGGTACAGGGGTTTTGGTCGAAGTTTAGACCACACAATAATTGTATACTATGATAATTTAAATTTGTATATTATGATAATTTAAATTAATTTATATATTTTTAAATTTCATCTTATGAAGAATTTTGATGTACACATATGTAATATCATTATATTTTCAGATATTTAGACTTGGAAAAAATACCTAAAAAGAAAAATGGCGTACAGACAGTGTAAGTATTCAATTTTTTTTTATTGTTTTAACCTTAACTTTAATTCAACAAAAAAAGGTCCTTTTTAGGTAAAAATATGAGTGGATGTAGGTGATATGTTTAATTATTTTACCTGGTTTATATTTTGGATAAAGTAAGAAAGAAGGAATTTAAAATATGCTCAGTTTTTAAAATAATAGGTTATGGAGGTCTTCCTTATGAAAAAATTATCTAAGAAGATAAAAAACAAAAGCAAATAAATCACATACATATAAAATACATCTCTGTTTCAGTTGATACACAAGCAACATTAGATTGCTTTTAAAATGTTTTTCAACTTCACAGTCTTGCCAAAGATGCTCTGTCATGCAGTTCCAGAACATCAAATAATTCTAGTAAAGAACCACATCTCAAGAAAAAAGATAAATATCTATTGAAAAAACAGCAAATAGTAAAAAAAGTATCAATAGAGTTTGTAAAGAGCTCTATACAAGAGATTTTGGACTTCATGGAAGATGATACAAGAGCTAGTTTATCATTTACAAAAAAGAATTTGAATGAAGCCCTATTCCTTGTGAACTTCAAAGTGATTGTTAAAAATGATGTGTTAGGTAATGATTTGTACCAAGACTGTCAAGATGTATTACAAAGACTGGAAACGAATATTAAAAAAAATAATGTTTATATTAGCCAGAGCAAAAATGATAACATTACAAAAACCAAGTAAGTTTAGCTTATTAGTAACCATACCAAATGTTTATTACTAAATGTTTATTAATTAATTGGTGGGCTATGTATTTTTTAATGCTGTTTTATTTAGGAACTTTTTATTCCCAAGGGTATACTCTATTCCATATTTTGTTATTATCTATATAAAGCCTGTATCCAAAAAAGACTTGCAGGCTGATGATAATGATACTCTTTAAAAAAAATCTTGAGGCTCACCTTCGAGGTTACATGATTATTATCTGACTTTTGAGCCAAAGGTTTGTGTTTCAAATCCCGGTCAAAACTATTTTGTTTAAAACTTATTAGTTTTTTGATACCTAGATGTAACATTTATGTGCATGTTTATTATATATTTAATATAACATCCAAGTTTACCTTCAATTGGATTGAAAAAAAAATGTTCCATTGAATATTGATTCTTTTGGGATACTTCGGGGTTTTCCTGAGGAGGTAACCATAGTTGAATCAAATTAGATAACAGCAGTGTTAAGGGTTTGGTGACATACATTTGCGAATAATAAAAATCTTAAGATTTATTTACAAGCTTTTACAGCAGGGGTATAAAAACTTACCATTAATCACTATATTATTTTTTGAAATCTCCATCGACCCCCAATTAGAAATTAAAAAAATAATTGTCAGTGAATTAAAATAAAATAGGTATTGTGTTTGTACATATATTTGCTTATTTGTTTAACATTTATTAATTTAGTTCTATGTAAAATATCTTAATCATAAAATACCTTAATATTTATTAAATAATAAGTAAAGCAACTACAGAATTATTGCCTTTTAATCAATGAGATGGGTGTGTTTGATGTTTTTTTTTTTTATTATATATTCACGCCTATCCCCCGCAGGGTTTGGCAGAGACCACAGAGCTCCGTCCGATACCAATCATCGCAGCGAAACGGCTCTCCATTAGTCGCTTTTCGCCCTCGTGAGAATCAGGACATGACGGGTGGCGAACCACGTCGCCGTCATTTTAATTAGGTATATTAAATTGTCTTTAGTGAATCCCACGAGCCGCTAGGTAGGATGGAGGTCAGCCCCAGCAGAGCTCTACATGCTGAGGTAAGGCACCATCCATCACCGGGGAGACTGATCCCGAGACGGTCGGCACGCTTGCGAGTAAGCTCGCCTCTAGCCACGGATCCATTGGCACAGCAGACCGTGGATTGGCGGAAAGGAAGGGAAAAGATGGAGAAGAAAGGAAAGGGCAGAAGAGGAAATGCGGATTGGGGGTTTACCAGACTCGGAATAAATATTTATAAATCCTAAATATTTATTCCGATGCGGGGATCGAACCCGCGGCCATTGACTCCGTGAACGGGGGGCCGCGCCACTGAGCCAATTGGTCGTCTTTTTTCACTTGTTTCACTCAAATAAATGTGCATTTGTTTTCTATACATAAAATGCTATTAAGTCATCGATTTTGGTAGTGGTAGAACCACGCTGCAGCCGAATACTTTGTCAAGAATGGCATATTATTTGTCTATAGCATGAATGGACCCGCTCGCCCGCGGAAGTACTTCACTCCCGCACAAAAACGGCGTCTGAATGGTAGCTTAGCTACCGTGCTTCGTCCGGTGAGGTTCCGAAGGCCCAACCAAAAAAGGGGGAAGGAGAGAGCCCTTCCCCCTCCCATAATGACACTGTCCTTGAAAGTATTTACTACATGGCCTAGCAGCTACCAATCTCAAAAATTTAAAATACAATAGTTGTTAATCAAAATTGAATAATCGTCTAAAAGCGGTAAAAATAAAATGTTTTTAACAAATTTGTAACTCTACAATAAACAAGTATAAAAAAACAGTTTTAGGCTTTTCTAGCTTAGACTATGAGCTTTCAAAAGGATATAGTATTTTTTGCGTGGGTTCGAAAAAGTTGAATCATTTAAGCGCCTGAAAGTGGAATATTTTATGGATTCATGCATGTCACAAAATAAACGAAAAGGGAATTTTCGATTTAACAATTTTATATTATTTTAAATAGATATGGAATAATATATTAATGTTCATCATCATCATCATCAGCAGCCTGCGGCAGTCCACTGCTGGACATAGGCCTCCCCCATGGAGCGCCACCTAGCCCGATCTTCGGCTACACGCATCCAGTTTCTGCCAGCCGCCCTGCGCAGATCGTCGCACCATCTAGCCGGGGGGCGTCCCACACTACGTTTACCGAGACGCGGTCTCCACTCCAGCACTCGTCTGCTCCAACGATCGTCGGACCTCCGACAGACGTGACCAGCCCATTGCCACTTAAGTTTGCTAATTCGAAAGGCTATGTCGGTGACTTTAGTTCTCTGGCGGATTTATTCATTCCGAAACATATCTACCAGAGAAACTCCGAGCATACCTCTCTCCATAACTCTCTGAGCGACTCTGAGCTTATAAAGCAGACGGACTGTCAGCGTCCACGTTTCGGCGCCGTAGGAGAGTACGGGTAGGACACACTGGTCGAAGACTTTCGTCTTCAGGCTCTGAGGTATGGGCGACGAGAAGACCGGACGGAGTTTCCTAAATGCTGCCCAGCCTAACTGAATCCTTCTATCGGCTTCTTTCTCGAAATTGTCTCCACCCAATTGCAAGACTTGCCCGAGGTAGATATACTCCTGGACAACTTCGAGAGTTTTACCACTGACGACGGTCGGTTGTAGATCCAGATGATCATTGACCATGACTTTAGTTTTATCAAAGTTCATGGTCAAACCGACTCGTCGAGAGGATTCATTTAGGCTGTTCAGCATCACTTGCAGTTCCTCTAGCGATTCTGCCAAGATCACGATATCATCGGCAAAACGCAGGTGTGAGATGTACTTACCGTTTACGTTTATGCCTCGTCCTTTCCAGTCTAGCGTCTCGAAAACGTCTTCCAGTGCATTAGTGGACAGTTTCGGGGATATGACATCCCCCTGTCTCACAGCGCGATACAACTGGATTTGTTTTGTTTGACTGCCCTGTACTCGAACGGACATCGTGGCGGCATTGTAAAGACATCTCAATACCTCGATGTATCGATGATCTACCTGGCACCGCTGCAAGGCTTCCATGACAGCCCAGGTCTCAATGGAGTCAAAGGCCTTCTCATAATCCACAAATGCTAAGCACAGGGGCTGATTATACTCGTTTGTTTTCTGTATAATTTGCCGCACTGCCACACTGGGACCCCAAGGGGTCGCTATCGACCACTTTGGGAATCCCTGCTTTATGGCAATAAACTATTTAATGTGTGTAATTTTACATATGCCAAATTTGGAATATGGTTCATTAGGTTTTAATATTGTTTTTACATAGATATATTTAGTTCTTATCACAGTTCACACAGCCTGCTATTAATTCCAATTTTATTGTTATGTTTTTATAATTGCTGTCTGTTAATTGACATACCTTTTAATTGAAAATACCTTTTCTTTCAGGGATGTGATTATGCAAAAAATCCCTGACTTCAAGAATATCTTGCAGGATAAACAAAGGTAAATAATATACCTATTATAACTTGAATCAAGAACTCATTGCTTAACATTTAAAACATTTGAGTTGAAAATTGGCTTTTATGAACGATCAATAAAGTAAAATGATCATACATACATATAATAAAAAAAATATGACGACAATTCTGCCGCCCTAACGTCTATGGTTCTCATTAGACATCAACGCCGGACGATCCGTTCAAATCGTTCCAGTTAATGCTGAGTATGTGTAAAATATCTTAATATTGAAATTTAAATACTTTAATATTTATTAAATAACAAGTGAAAATAATACGTGAAGTAACTACAGAATTATTGCTTCTTAATTAATGAGACGACCAATTCGCTCAGTGGCGGGGCCAATGTTCGCGTGTTCGATCCTCGCATCGGAATAAATATATGTATGTATTACAAATATTTATTCCGAGTCTAGTAACCCCGCCAATACGTATTGGACAAGTGTGGTGGGTTAACGTCCTTTCCTCCAGAAATGGAGAGACCCGTGCTCAGCAGTAGGACATATATGGGCAGTAAAAAAAATGAATGAGATAGTGTGTCTGGTGTTTCTTGTTTCACTTGAATAAACAGATCATCTTGAATTAATAATCACATATTATTAATTGGAGATGATGTGTTCAAATAGTTCCAGTTAATGCTGAGTGAGAACCTTTTTGTGACGTCACCCTACGACAAAGCTGTAACGGATTATTCTTTTCGTTTATTAATATTTATTTTGCTACCATGCTGTATTTATGTTTTTTAACTCCTTTAGATATGTTTTGAGTCTGGAATACCGTCTTTCATTTTATATTATTTCATAGCAAGATTTCCTAGGACGGTTGTTACTTTTTACATATAGGTAAGATAACCTATCTCAGGATACATATTAATTATTCAACAAGTATTTGTATATTAAAATATCATTAATGAATTCGTTATCAATTTCGAATATCTCAGACAAACATATATATATATATAAGAAAAAGTTTTCACAATTTTTCAAAAAAGTTGTTAACTTTTATTTTACATAAGTTCAAATATTTTTATTTAGATAAACTTCCTAAATTTTCTTTTTTACTTATTGTTTCTATAGATGTAAATCAGACTCAATTAATAACCAGAAAAAACCACTGGAGACATCTGTTGAAGAAAACAGTGCCAGCTTTAAACTTCTTAACGCATTAACTGTTTCCACAAACAATTTGAATTTAGTTCGGTAAGAGTTTTCAATTTCATATTATGTAAATATATTGTTATAGCATCAAATACAATATATTTTTAAATTTTTTTAATTATGTGTTGTTAGTTCTATTCCTAATTTTATTATTATACTAAACAGTGTTCAAAAAAACTAGAGAGTAGAGACGGTTAACCTTATTGTGAAAGTTGAATGATGTTGCTTTCTCATCTTAAGACTGGTCATAATTGGTTCGGTTATTTAATATTTTTTTCTTTCGCTTTAGCTGCTATTTTCAGTGTACCTTCCGTAAATCCAAAAATTCAAAACAATACTACAGAAAAAATAAATCTTGTGAAATGCATAGTTACAAAGTCACAAGACATGAGCATGGAACGAAGTTAATTTATTGCAGAAATAATGCGACATTTTGCTACCGTTATAAATTTGATACCTCTTTAAATTTGCAATCTTTTATCTGAAATGTTCATTAAATAGATTAACACAATGGTGATCTAAAACATAATAATTTTAGGTTTTAAGTCATTCAGTTTTAGTAGCGCTAGACTCATAAACATTTAACATAGAACCACGGCTTTTTTAAAATTCTATTATCTTCACTTTGTTGATAATATTAAAACCGCGATTTAAGCAAGAACATCTGCAGGACTAAGAAAATTGCACTTATGTTGCCTACCTTATGGTAAGGATGTGAATAATGGAAGGAGAAAATGGTTTAAATGGAGAGGGGACGAAGGTTTTCAAAGGAGGTAGGAAAAGGGAATTAAGGAAGGGGAAATGATTCTTGCCTTGGGAACACCTACAGCTTTTTGGTGATTATGGACATTCGAGGGTACATAACGTTTTTGTCTTAATTTATGATTGATTCACATTTAATTCAAATTCCTTAAACTGTTAGTATTATTTAATAAAAAATATGTGCAATTTATACATCTCTGGGCTGGAACTCCCAAGTACCATTCAACCGCATCCAACGGAGAGCGTCCCGAAGCGTTGGTGACCGCAGGATTTCTGTTTTTCTATCGCACTATTTGCCACAAAAATTGGATCCATACACCTGGATGGATGACTTTGAACCAATGTGCGGTTTAGTCGCAGTTTTCTGCCACGAACTGTGGAAATGTGGAACAACTTACCACCTGCGGTGTTCCCACGTGGTTACGACATGGGAGCATTCAAGAGAAGAGCGTATGTGTTAAAGGCCGGCAACGCACCTGCGACGCCTCCGGCATTGCGGACGTCTATGGGTGGCGGTGATCGCTTACCACAAGGTGACCCGCATGCTCGTTTGCCCGCTCTGCTATAAAAAAATACACGCTATTAAGCTAAAAACGAATTTAATTTCTATATTCAACTTGCTTTCAGTACTCCTTCCATAAATCAGACAAATGAAAGCAGTATTACAAAAGAAATAAACTTTCCAAATATGGCAGTAACGAAGTCACAAAACGTCACCACGGAACGAAGGTAAACCAGTGCAGAAGTAATGCACCATTTTGCCAGTGCTATAAGTTACGTACATTTTTTAAAATACACAGAGCTTATAAGAGGTAAAGGAATTAGTCTTGCGGTTTCATTTAGGTAATGTTTGCCCTTGCGGTTGTTGACGATAGCAAAGCTTTCAAAAGCTGCTATTACCAACATTAGATGAACTTTTTCGTCCTAATTGTTGGTTGATTGTCCCATAATTAAAAATCTTGAACTTTATCAAAATCGTAAATTGACATTTACGCAAATTTCATTAGTAAATACAAAATACGTATATTTCAACCAATATATTATTTTTAATAAATTAAAATTCTGGTACCAGTATTTTATTTTTTGACTGTTGCTTTTAGAGAACCTTCTGTAGATCGCACAAACCATCAAAATACTCTGGAAAACAAAGGTCTTCCAAATGCTGTAGTAATGAAGACTCGTCATATTAGCATGGAACGAAGGTAAGCTGTTGAAGAATTGATAACTTACTTTTGCAGTGCAATAAATGTAAAATACATTTCTTGGATTGGAAAATTAGAAGATGTTGAGATGAAAGTCTAGTCTAAATATAAAAAGTAATATGTAGGTAGTACAGTAGAATATCATTTCTTTTTAATGTCAATACATTGAGATACACTAGAAATGAAATATAACGTCGTTATGAGACGTCCAATGTATATTATTTAATTTATAACCAATTATGCATATACTGCAGTAACGATAAAGAATTGCTCATCAAATACGTAAAACTACGGCGCTGATGCGGGGCGGTCATATTCGCACAGTTCGTATTGAGGCGCCGCTATCGCACCGTTTCTGCGACAAATCGCTAATTGTTCAAGTGATTTGTGTCTAAAGTGACTTATATCTAAAGTGAATTGATAAAATATAACTATGACCTACAGGATTCTGAGTCTAGATGTCCCGCCAATTCGCCTTCGATAAGCGAGGTGGGTTAATGACCATTCCTCTAGAAATCGCGAGGCCTCATGCCTGAGAGTGGGACATAATATGGAATGTAACAAAAATTGATGAGTGTTGCTTACGTGAGTAGGTCGCATTCAACCAGAATTATAAGGCACAAGTTATAATATAAAAATGTTTGTGTGACAAACTATGCTTCTTCTATTTTTTAATTACAGAGTCACACATGCAGAAGGAGTTACGGACGTTCCAAAGGAAGACATTTCAAACTCAGTCATTATTAAGTCGCGGCATGTCAGCTTAGAACGGAAGTATGAAATTAAATTATACATTTAGGTAGTGAATTAAAGGAATGGTACTCTTTTTTCAGTGTATACAGAGTGTTTACTTTTTCTTTCATTTTGATTTAAATTAAAAATTCGTTAATTTCGTTCGCAGATTTAATATACCTAATTTGTCAAAAATGACGGCGACGTGGTTCGCCACCCGTCACGTCCGGATTCTCACAAGGGCGAAAAGCGACCAATGACGAGCCGTTTCGCTGCGATGAATGGCAGCGGATGGAGCTCTGTGGTCTCTGCCAACCCCTGCGGGGGATAGGCGTGAATATATAAATAAAAATAAATAAATAAAAATTCGTTAAAAAGGTGTCTCGACATTGAAGTAAGCAGTTCGAACATATGACGTTAATTAAAGGGATCAATGACCCCTTTAAAACGGCCGCATGGTGTCGTTCTTTGACCCGTGACCACGTGACGTGACGTGATTTTCCACACATTTTCAACTATTTAATATATTTTGTAAAATAAAAATAATATAAATTTGTTAATTTTTAACACTGATACAAGGGCACTTTGTATTTGGTTTTTGTATAAGAGTCAAAATAAGCCATTTTTCAGAAAAAACAGTCTGCCAAACTTGTTCATAACTTGCAAAAATGAAAGAGGCGAAAAGCAGATTGTAAATTCAAAAAGCGTCGAAAAAGGATCGCTAAAAACGGTAAATCGAAGCAGGAGTAGAGATATACGCTTGAATCCTATGCAAACCAAACTGATTGAGGGCCTCTCTGTACCAGTGGAGAGTGATAAAGCTAAAAGGTGAGATATTTTTTTTAAAAAGAAGACTGGCAATGTTTTTAAAAAATTTTACTAGAATTCTTGTTAACCATTCCAATTTAGCTTATAATTAATACTTGTGCTAGGAAATGGTTCACATCAGTAGTCCAATGCCGAATACGAACTCATGACGCACAGATCGCAAGCCCGAGCCTTGCCAACTGAACTATTGCTGCTTATTCAATTTTCTCATTTTTTAATTCTATTCATTTATTCAATGTACCATTTATATTCTGATCTATTGAATATGGTCAACTAGCGTTCACTTTCGGAGTCAGAGGTCGTATAAGTAAATTCCGCATCGATATTGAAAAAAAATTGGCGTATTCGTAATTAATTACATTGTTTTCCCAATGTTTCAATTTTATTCGGAAATTGATCCAATTTTCGCATGTTATTTTAGGTATTATAACGGCATTCATACAATAATAGGAAATTACTTACTATATTAATGATTTTTATATACTACTATAAATGATTTTTTTTAAACTTTCACACAACCAATACATTTTTTTGCTGTTTGTCAGATTACAATCCCTCGCCAAATTATTAGACGCACAGCAAGATTTCATGTAAAATATTAATTACCGAGTGATATTGTACCGTTTTATTAATTTAATTGATTTGTTTTTTATTTTTATATTATCCAATCAATTACCGATTTATTTGACATAAATAAAACAGCATTAATTTAGAAAAGCATTAGTTTATTAAGTTTTAAAGAAAAGTGAAATTAATGTTAGTAAATGTCTTTATTTAGTTGAGCCACCTTTAGCCGCTATCAAAACTTTAATTCTGAGCTTTAGTACTGTCTCCTGCATTTGAGGATGATGACTCCACACATAAATAATCTTTTCTAGGAGCTGGGTTTTGTTGGTAATCACATCTTTAGCCAATTTTCTTTTCATCAGCTCCCACACATTTTCAACTGGGTTCATATCAGGGCTATTACCCGGCTAATTTAGTATATTTAAACTAGAATAATATTGTAGTTTAAATATACCATTATTGCATAAAAACTCTTAAGAAACATAAAATTACTAAAAAAAATAAAGTGCGTTTAATAATTTTGCCAGGGACTACAGTTAATAATTTCTTTTTAAAGAAGATTAACGATATTATAATATTACTAGAGTTCGTCTTAACCATACCAATATAGCGTTGTGTAAATTTTATGTCTTCTATCCACAGAATGATGGAATTAATGGGTTGGAAGGGCGGGTCACTAGGCGTTAGGGGAGATGGAATAACGGAACCTATTATGCCTGCTATAGTATTAGTAAGTAGTTTTTTTAAATTTTACGTGCACGTTCTTTATGTTAGTAGCAGGCACATTAGCACGTGAGTCACATATGAGTATAGAATGCTGATGCATCATAATGCATCAGCATTCTATACTCTATTATGCCCAGTATTCTAGACATCTGCAACACCAAAAGCATTGCAGAATATTTACTGGGTTTTGTTAAAGTTGTAGGTTTCTTCAATGTTCTAATGTGGAATCGGTTCGGTTCCATAGAGTGGTGGTCCTTAGAATGGTATTTAAATATTTAAAAATATAAAATATTTTTCAGGGAAATAGGGCGGCAGGGTTAGGAATCTCTCCAGCTGTCTTACCAAAAGAGAAAGAAAAAGAAAATTCTGGAATTGTATCAAAGCCTGCTGAATTTCATAATATAATTTTGCAAAACATTCTTAACCTCATTCAGTCAGATGAAGAAAGCATAATTATTAAATTTGATAGAAAACTAAGGAAATGTGAAAAAAAATTTATCACAAAAACTGTTAAAGAAATCAGTTCAACGCGCAGTCTGGAATGGAGTAATAAATTTGAGACAGATTTGGCGAAAAAAGTAATGGATAATATCATTTTAAATCCCAGTTTATCTCTCAAAGAACATTTTTCGGATAAAAGGTTTGTTTATATCATATAACATATGTTGTTATTTACCATTATATAATATTTTATGTATTTGTTTGTATTTACAAATACAGTGTAACCTTCATGTAACGTCACTCGATTTAACGGCAAACTCCCTAAAGCGTCGATATCACTCGGCTTTGGTTGATTTAGCTTGTTTCCCATACAATGATACACTCTATATAGCTTTACACCCACTCTCAATAACGACAGCAATTTAATAATATATAGTACTTTTTAATTGCCAAAATTAGTAAAAACTGCGCAGCTGTGTACGTTCTTTTGTCGCTTTATTATCCTAGCCCGTAATAAACTCGACTGTCGGCATTACACATACCGAATTTTCTAAGAAATCCGTTCTTTTGAGAAGCTCTGGAAGCAGCTAAAATCATTGGGAAACTACTTTCTTTGTCACCAAGATGCCTCAATATCGCAAAATATGAATAAAATTTAACGACAACTCTCTATAACGTCAAAATATGCACAGTCCCTTGAGGGTCGTTATATAGAGTTTGCACTGTATTATTTATATCCGTATCGGAGGGTAGGCCTCTAATACCGACCTTTGCCGGTAACTCTTGTGGGGGCGCGTAACTGTGTCATGATAAGGCCGGGGTGCGTTACGACTCTCCTCGGAGGAACCGCCGCACGGTGCGGTACTCGTTCGCGTCGCGTGGAAAAAAGAGTATGCCCCTCCAGAGTGGCCGCGCGTTGGGCGTGTGGCTTAACAGTTTCTTGACCGCCTTCAAGTAATTTTTTTTATTTCTAGAATTTTCTTTAAAATCTGAACATATTTGTCTTTGTTGTTTTTTATGCACGTTTAATTAACACAAAAACTGTGAAATAAAAAAAGCAAGGCTGGAAAGGAAGAAGCAGTTATATCTCATCACTACTCTCTAACATTACTTGAGTAGGGTTTCCCCTTAATACTTAGCGTAACGTGCAATACAGTACTTTCCAAATCGGCTTGCTGGCCTATTTATTTATTTAAATTAGGCGTTGCAGTCTGAATTTTTTCTGATCCGAATGTGCACTAATTTTTTTTGACGTGTCATGTACAGCGTTTTCGCTTTTTTGCGTCAATACATATCTGTGCTGTTTCGTCCTCAAGGTGATGATAGTAATAACACATACACTTAGACTTTGTATTACCTTAGGGCAAAGATAAAATAAAGGAAGGGGGAAAGGAATTGAGCTTTCTTTTTACATGTACACTCATCACTTGGGGACTATTCACACTATGGTGTTGATGCGGATCTTGCTAGTTTACTGTCTGTGATGTGACAGTTTGGCCTCATTCACGTCGTCTAATATTTACAGCTTTATCTTTGCTTTTATCGCCATCTATACAGTAACTAATAATATCTATACAATACAATAAACTATACAGTACAGTAAACTACAATTATGTAAAGTAACACAGTGTATACTTAGAAATGCTAAAACAAACATCTATTTTTTAGACAAGAAGTTATCATATCCTTTACATCGCGTCAAGGCAATATAAATAACAAAGGCGCAGACAATAATCAAGAAATTGTAGTCTCTTCTCAATTCGGACACATTTTTAGACCTGCACCGAAAACATTATGCGTAGATAAATATATAAGCGGTTTGGGTTCGAAAGAAAAATATGGTATGCGCACTAAAAAAACTTTCACGGTATTAGCAAATAGATTGATGTTGCTAGAAATGTTTCTAGATTTTTTTAAGTGTACAGAAACTGTAAGAGTACACAAACTTGCGTATGTAATGACAACGAAAAATAATAGTTATATAAAACGTGTTGTGGAAATGGTGAACAACAGGCGTCCACCATCATACTCACACCCCACTGCGATTGAGGCAGTTGTTTGGAATGAAATTTGGAAACATTTAAATAATATAACTATCAAAGTGACTGCTGTTGTTGGTCAAAAGTAAGTATAACTTATATTTAAAATTCCTCTCCATTCTATTCCTTCCTTATCTCAACCGCACCGATTTATCTCCTACGTATCTTCCCCATTCTACGTGACATTGGCGAAATTATCCGTCCTATTTTGGCACAATTGAAAGCTATTAATTCAAATGAATGAATGAATATACATACATATTTAAAATATTTTAAAGATAAGGTTGATCATTTTTGTCAAGCAAATACCGGAGACAGTTGTAACAATGTTTTATCAGTCTACATGTGATAAAAGTAGTGGAAAATGAAAACTAACAAAGGAAGATTATATTGACAATTAAATTAAAAATTGTAATGAACCACACTTCTGTAAATTGAATATTTTTATTATATTTTATTTTTTCTTTGTTTTAGTTTTATTATTACTAGGAAACTTTATAATTCATCAAAATAACTATTACTTTGTTGTTTTTTCAGACAAATAACACTTGAAAAATTGCTTGATGAGAAGTTAATTAATTCATCACAAAATATATGCATTAACGCGACAAATACTGATAATTGTAAAGAACTTGATTGTACAAATAATTATGATGGAAGAATTGTAAGTGAAAATATTGTGATTGAAAAGATATCACGCGATGATGGTGATGATAAGAGTCTGTTAGCTAATAAGAAAAAGTTAATTGAGTCTTCAAAAAATATATGCAACAATGAGGCAAGTACTGATAATTGTAAAAAGCTTGATTGGACAAATAGTTATCATGAAAGTGAAAAAATTGTTTCTGAAATGATGACACGCGATGACGACGATGATAAGAGTCTGTTGACTTATGAGAAGTTAATTGATTCATCACATAATATATGCAACAATGAAGTAAGTACTGATAATTGTAAAAAGCTTGATGTTACAAATAATTATGATGAAAGAATCAAAAGTGAAAATATTGTTACTGAAATGATCTCACGCCATGACGACGATGATAAGAGTCTGTTGCCCTCTAAGAAGTTAATTGATTCATTACAGAATATATGCAAAAAAGAGCCAAATACTGATAATTGTAAAAATAGTAATGACGGAAGAATAAAAAGTGAAAATATTGTTACTGAAAAAACCTCATGTGATTACGACGATGATAAGAGTCTCGATTATAATATAGAAATATCTATAGATTACACATCTGACGATGACCAACATTTGCAAAGTGAAGATGAAAAAGAAACATCTACATCAGATATAATGAGACATGTGGAAGAACTAGAAGCAATTCTTTTAGAAACTGACAATGAATGCACAGTTTTAAAAGAAGGTGAAAATATGGAAGATCATTCTTCAAAACGGGTGCGTTCTGATTCAGAAAAATCAGAGAAACAAGTAGTAAAAAAGTGTAAAATTTATGCACCACATAGCTATAAAGAAGTGTGTATAGTTCCAAATAATTTTCCAGAAGAAAAAATGACTTTAAATAACGCCAAAACAGTTCAGAATCTGATATCAAAATTTATTGATGAGTCAACAGATGAATTGCCTCTTTTACAATGTTATGGAGTTATAGACCACAAATTGGTATACAGCTGCTACAATGAAAAGACTTACCTATGGCTCAAAGATATTATGTATAGTAAATATAAAGTTATAGAAAGTGAGTGTAGTTTGAATAACAAATACAGACTACAAATAAAATTGAATATGTTTATCTATGAAAATGTACAAAAAATATTGAATAGGCTAGAGTTATACAACCCAAGTTTGAATACAAGCAAATGGGAGATAGTGAATGAAAATTGTTCAAGTGACTGTAATTTAATAGATGTGGAAGTAGATGATGATTCTTTTAATTATATAAGTAAAGCAAATTTTTCTTTATTTGCTGGAGTTGATAAAGCCCAATTTAGTATTATTTGGTAACAAGAAATATTTTCTGGTATGTCATGGCATACAAGTATTTAGTGTGAGTCTTGAGTACTATACCAATCAGGCTTGGAACAGTATGGTGGGTTAATGTTCATTCAACCAGAAATCGGGAAGTCTGTGCTCAGCATACTGACAAATGAGGGCTGTGGAAAAAAAATAGTATAGTTGGTATAGCCAATTGTTTACTTTGAGGTTAAAACTGTTTATTTAGTATCACAGATTTACATGTTTATAAGGATATAAAAAGGGAAATTGAGAAAGTGTCAACATAATACTGTGGATTTGTTGACAAATTGGTTTCCGATATTGATACTTACATCAACTATAGTGTATTTTGAAGAAAAGTTTTTAGGTCCATTAAGTAGTTTTTAAGGATGGCAATAATATATTACTATCTGTGATACAACTGATGGTGAAGTACACTTAGGAGGGAGATATACCTTACCAGACAGTAAATATATACCAGTTTAATCTCTTTTTTCTGTTTGTGATGATGATTTGTAATTTTATTAAAAAGCTACTATCAGATTTATTCCAATGGTGCTGGTATTATTTAAAGCATATTGAGATTATCTGTCATGGGAAACAATCTTTTTTTTAGTTATTGTACTAAATTAGATTTTTTTTAGTTATTGTATAACAATATCACACTTTTTTGAAGTAGTTGATTAGTATAAAGTTTTGAGATATAAATTAAATAATCATTACACAACAATCTTGAAGATAAGTGGTACTGATGATAAATTTTTTTTCTATAATTGTTACTTTTAGATGTAGATTACAACTATGGCATTATGTAATTTTGTTTTGCATTGATTGTTCTTGAGGAACGTTTTTGATTTCTTTTTGAAACAATTATATAAATCATCAATCAATATTATATAAAGCTGCATTACAACTCACTCACCGACTGACCTGTTATTTGGAAAACTGAAAGAGATGGAGGGTAAATTTGTTCTAGGGAAGTGTTCGGATAGGGCTCGAGGCATTTAAACCTTGAAAATCTGAAGCTGGTAAAAAGTTGCTCAAACCGTAACACTTATCAGCGTCGCCGTCGAAAAAAATGGTGCCAAGTGCAAACACATGTGGGGGGAGGTAAATCCAAAATGACGGAAAACAAGATAGCCGCTAAACGAACCTAAAATCGTCATAAAAATGTATTTTAGGCGGAAAAATTATATATATATATATATATATATATATATATATATATATATATATATATATAATTAATGATTATGATGTAATGAATCATCTGATTGTGATGAAAGTTCTTACATTATTATTAGCGCTAGTGAAGGTTCCTGACCATATAGAACAAAGCTCATACCACTGGAGGGCCCCAAAGAACTGACTTACTGTTTAAAACCTTAAACCATAAAGTGAAAATCAAGATATATTATCTTGAAATGTTTTTATTTTGAAGCAAAGGGTAATATAACAAATGTTATACATATCGTTATGTAATATGTTAAAAGTTAGTAATGTTAATTGTGATGTGAGTGTTATATGTAAATGATGTAAGCTTATGTGATGTACCTGATGGTAAGCAAAATTAACTGACCATGAACATTTGTGTGGCTCATGGGAGCCTTGCCTGCTTTTAAGAAGGATTTAATTAAAGAGGGAAGAGTTAAGTCGTTAAAGATAACTGAGGCATTTCCAGTCCTCAATATTCATATAGTAAATTCAAAGCTACTCAATGTCTATGGTGTTGTAGATGTCTATAGGCGGCGTTGGTTGTTTTCCATCAGGCGACACGTTTCCTAAAAAAAATGTTGTATTTTTTGTTTAGTTTTTTTATGTTACTGTAATAAAAATAAAACTATTTTTCTGTATGTTCTTTTATTGCCATGTTAGGTAATTGTCAAAATCCCCAATCTGCTTGCTACGCGTGGGGATTATAAAAGCCCTTAAATAATAAAGGGAAGGTCAATCTCCAACAGTGCACAGTATATTCGGTTGGTCAGGATTAATTCAAGTTCAAATTAGATTGAATGTTGATCAGGATTAATAAAGTTCAAACGATGATCTTATTATGGGCGTCCAAAATAATTTCATATGGGAGATATATGGAGTCTATTTCAATTTTATTATTATGGCCGAATAACACAAAATATATATTATTTCCTTTTTAATTTGTACAAGGCGACTTAATACTTGAAGGAATTCTTATTTTTATTGGATACTAAGCAATTACTTCAGCGTTTCTTACTATCTCGTTTCTATTTGAGTGTTTTTCAAAAATATATTATTTGGAAATCAGTTTTATAGTTTCATAAATAAGCGTATTACAAATTAATTAGTAACGTTTTCACAACATTTGTTTTCAATCAATTAAATGATCGAGGTTATTGTTCTTTCACCAATCGTATCAGTGGTGGGCCTGTGTAGGTGGCTCGTGGGCTCGACTCCGTATCGGCATAGCATATGTATGCGCTATATATAGCGGTTTGAATACATATGGTATGTTATATGTAACCCATACGAAAGAGTACCCTAGATTACCGACGACATTGTCATGTGCAACTAAATATACATTCAAATGTTATTATTTTGTTTTTCCCATTTTCTATTACTTTATTTGTTATACTTTTATATGACGGCCCGTTCTCTTTTCTTGTCTAAAGTGATTTATATCTATATATAATCCCTCGTCTACAAAGTGTGTATCATTGAGTTCGATCCCCATCGCCATGCCCACAATTCTCATGATGAATACTGGTGAAGGCTCACCTGCGCTTTCGTCATATACACAGTATATAAGCAATCTTTATCATAGTTTTTTATTTTATATGTGTATCCTTTGTTAACTGTTTTGTGGATTATGGAATAAAGGTTTTCTTTCTTTGTAATGTTGTTTCTTATGAGCTAAACAAAGAACTTTTAAATCCATAAATGATGTTTTAGAGGTCTCGGTACTCGAAAGGGTAATATTTGTTCCTCCAGAAATGTGGAGGTCTGGTTCAGCAGAGGGATATAGCGAAAAAAAATTATTTCATCAAATATTATTATTACAATAACTATGCAATGTTTTATTTTTAATATTACTGGAAATGCTGCACCAGCTTCCGGGAGTGACAAGTTCAGTTAAGTACATTTTATAAATACTAGCTGACCCGGCAAATATTTTGTCATATAAAATATTAAAAAAAACTTTTTTGGGAGGGCTATCCTTATCGTCTAGGGGTATAAAAAATAGTTTACCACCTATTCTCAGACCTACCAAATATACAAAAAAATTACACAAAAATCGGTCAAGCCGATTCGGAGGAGTTAGATAACAAACACTGTGACATGAGATTTTAATATATTAAAAGAAAATAGTTGAAAAGGATTATCATTCTAATTTAATTAAAATAATTAGGACTCCACAGCGACGTCTTCACCTTCAGCTTTTGGTAGTAGCCCGCGTATGCTGAGATCATAAACAACTTCTTCAATTTTCTTCACATCATACTTTAGGGCGTCAAAGCGTTTTCGTAAATGGTCATTCTTGAGATTAAGTAATCTGTGGACACAAAATGTTTAAAGTAATTTTTTTTTATCGCAGAATAGGCAAACGAGCATGCGGGTTACCCGGTGGTAAATGATAACCGCCGCCCATAGACATGGACAACGCCGCAGGCGTCTCAAATCTCTCTTTTGAATGTCCCCTCGTCATAATCACATTATAATATTGTCGCCCGGTAGGCTATCAAATGAAACAATATGTTTTAAGCGATCTATAAAAATATTTCATAAGAGATTTCCCACAAAAGTTACATTAATAGTTGGTTAATATTTTCAATACTATAAATAACAGTAGTGATACATAATTTGAATCATCAGTACTCCATACCGGCTGCATTGATAATGATAATGAAGAATAAAGTTTACTGCAAGCTTGAAATTGAGGGGCGATGCCAAAATCTCCATGCTTGGTAGGCTGATAGGAGATTTCAGTTTGGTTTTAATTACTTAATTAGATGCTATTGCTGGTGTCCATTTTCTTCTTATTGCTTCTACAGTCGCCTTGTACGATAGTACGGGAAAAAAAGGGTGGCCCTATTCTGTCGGGGGAATACTCTACAAATATTAGATAATATCTAATATTTGTAGAGTATTCCCCCGAATAATAGATATATTAGATAATATCTAATATTTGTAGAGTATTCCCCCGAATAATAGCTATGAATATATTCAAATTTTTATTTAAGTTGGCATGGAAAAATTAAATTCCCACAATATAAAATGCCAAGAAACAAATAAGTCCAACTGAATTTATTTTAGGAGCCTCCCTCATGTTGTGATTGTAGCAACTAAATAATAAAGCACGAAAAGAAATTTACCGAAAACCTGCATTGAGTTCCATCACAAACTTGGATATTTGTAGTGGTTTTTGATAGTCACCCCGAGTCACTGAATTCACTGCCAATCGAGACTGAAAACAAAAAAAACGGTATAATTACCAAAAGCTATATTGTAGTCTAGATCATTTTTTATTTCTTTCTCATTAAACAGCCAAAAAATCAGTTAAGCCATTTTCAAGATAAGCCCAAAAAACAAAATGACAGTAAGATGAAAAATTTAAAAACTATTTTCTGAATATATGATTGATCTGCCAAAAACCTAGTTTAACCATTTTCAAGGTTACCCTGACAAATATAACAGTAAGTTGAAAATATTATTTTCTGAATATATAGGTGTATCTAACAATCATGAACATGAGCTTTGTAAAATAAAGTTCATTAAATGGATTAGATAGGCTAACAAGCAAGGGTGTCACTTGATGGAAAATAATAAACACCACCCATAAATATTTGCAATACCATAGGCTTTGCAGGAGTATTTATGGCTTTTGAGAAATATGTAGGTTTCTTTCAAGTCAGTTGAATCAGTTTCGAAATAACATTGAATGTAGTTATGTCCCCTCAATCTTCTAGAAATGTATCACTAGAGATTAAATTAAGCTAAGCACTTTTGTGGGAGAGAACACAGAGCTCAATCAGCAACAAGCAGTCGGGAACTAGCATTCAAATTTGTCAATCCACATCAACTCCACTTAGTTTTCATTTAGTTTAACAAATTAAATTATAATAAAACTCTTATAATTTAATTACAAATAAATAAATAATTATTTTTTTAAAAAACAAGTTACATTCCCAAAATTTGTCTAGGTATGCAGGTACTTACTAGTTCTGTGCATAAATGTAAGAGTCCTACTAGGTAGTCCTCTATATCCAAATGAAAACCAGTTTTCTCCTCAACAGCACTAACTAGAAAAAATAAATAAAGATTGAGTGCTCTTGACACCAATTGGAATAAAAGTTGAATCAGTTTATTTTGATGTTTTTTTTTACATTATCGTTACTGGTTATATGACAACCAGAATGGTATAGTGAGTTTTTTTTCCTCTTTCTTTTTGTTTTCCAAGCTATGGGTTATGGGTTCAATCCCCCAAGCAGGCTAATATTATATATATGTAGACCCTTTTAACCCTAGCCTTTATTGTAAAGCTTATTTTATTGTGGGTTCTTCTCTGTTTATAAGTTTTAAATTCTCTTATAGTTTAATTTCAAATTTTAATTAAATGAATATTAAAACCTGTCTGGTGACCCCCCCCAATCCGCATTTCCTTTCCTGCCCCTTCCTTTCTTCTCTATCCTTTCTCTTCCTCTCCGCCAATCCATGGTCTGCCGTGCCAATGGATGCATGACTAGGGGCGAGCCTAGTCGCAAGCGTGCCACTCGTCCCGGGGTTGGGCTCCCCCGGGGACTATGGTGCCTTACCTCAGCATGCAGGGCTCTGCTGGGGCTGACCTCCATCTTCCCTTGCGGCTCGTGGGATTCACTAAGACGAATTTAATATACCTAATTTGTCCAAAATGACGGCGACGTGGTACGCCACCCGTCACATCCTGATTCTCACGAGGGTGAAAAGCGACCAATGACGAGCCGTTTCGTTGCGATGAATGGCAGCGGATGAACCTCTGTGTTCTCTGCCAAACCCTGCGGGGGATAGGCGTGAATATATATATAAACAAAAAAAATATATATTAAAACCAGCCCCTATATTTGTTGAACTATGTGATTTTGATTTTTTTTAAGCGTTGTGGGTTACGAGGATTCTGCTTGAACCACATTTAAAAAAAAACAATTAGTAACACTTACTGCCCAACACTTCTGCAACTGTCTCATGTGTGGCAAGTATGCCCTTCTCTAACCAAATAGTTAACGATATAAGGTAACAGTACCTCTGCGTCATGAATCGCCAATGGTCTTGATATCTGTAATATAATATATAAAGAGCAATATTGGTTAAAAGGATTATTAAGACTTACAAAAGATTTATTATTTTAAGTCTAATTGTTATTTATGTATTTCTAATGACACCCAACATAAGGAGTCCCAGTGCTATGCATGTAAAATGTTTTATATAAAAAGATAATGATGTACTTGTCATCTAAATTGGCCAATGCAGAAGATTCCTTACACCTTAGATGATATAGGTTTATCATTGGTTTGTATATTTTTTTCTGCTAGTTCAGCATGGATATGATCAAAAAATCTCATTTTCATATATGAAAGTGCTATGTGTGACAACTATCAGATTTTATTTTAGTGATTTTCTTTTAAAGCTATGGAATTAATTAATAATTAGATAGAAAAAAGTAAGAATATTATACTTGTAATAGTCACTCGGTGGAACGGAATCTTTTAGTTTTGCATATCCTACATTAGCCTTCTCAAACAACTGTCTAGCTTTCATACAGGCTGGAGCAACTGAAATAAACAGATAAATTAAGAACTCTAATGGCTCATACTTTATTATCTAAAATGCAGTGTCCACAAAAAGAAAATACATTTCTACATGAAAATATGCATATTTGGTTAAAAGGAATTATAATCTTAAAATTTAAATTAGTCTGAACCAATTGAGATAAAGTTATTAAGGCTTCAATTACTAAATGCTGTGAATTTCTTGTCTTCAGTGTATGAAGAAGTATTTAAGAAAGACATAAGTCTTTCAAACACAAGTCATTTATAAAGATGAACGTAAAACACATTTGGACTGGGAAACTATCTTAATTCTTGACTTTTATTTTTGTTTGTAGGACACTTCCAAAGACTAATACTATGCTTCGTTAAGACATTTTAAATAACGATTAATTTCATTAAATTTTTAAATATCGTCTTTTTAATACTTACTACCAGCCTCATTGTAATGGATCACTTGTAAAACAGTAGTTGCCTCGCGGGATATCGGATCTACTTCTTTGCAAATGTTACGGATAACCTATAATGTTATAAATGGTAATGTATAAAATCACTACACCTAACAGATCTATGAGGCGAAGTATATAAACAAAGTAACGCCTGACTCCATTAATAATATATAAACAAAGCTAAATCTGTTTTTCACTAAGTAAAACTGTTTGTTTCACGAAGTAAAAAGTTTAGTTAAATTTATTTATTAATTAACTTTTTAATGCACTTACTTCCCGTAATTCTTGCTCTTCATCTAAACATTTTTGAAAATCACTAAAAATAGTGTTTATCAGATGATTACCATTCATTTTAAATAAACAAAAATAAATCAATTCAATTTTTTGTTTATCAGGTATAAATCGTAATGAATAGCTATTTGAAAATAGTAGATCTAATATATAATCAACACTAAAAACAGACTATATAAATAATCCTAATCACTACTTTTAAAAACAAATTTTGATTTTAAACTTCAGCGATAGTAATAAAAACATAAAGCTCACTCGGCATCGATAGTATTGTATTAATTTATAGTATTCAGTATTAGCAAAACCATTTTGTTTTGTTTACAGCTCTGGGTTCAAGCCCTTTTGAGCCCGTCTTTATTTTATTAAATTAGCTTGTCACATAACGTCTTGATAAAATGATGGCTATTCTACCTCTTCCACCCATTAGCAAAAGTATTACCACCACTTACGATTTTGGTTTACCACTAAGTTAGAAATTAATCATACCTAAATTAATTATCACAAAACATAGATAGTAATGTAAAACATGTCATTTTACGTTGTTGGTAAAATCATACTACACATTCATAGATTTACAGACTGGTATTATTGGGTGCCAAAATTGAACAATTGGCCCATCTGGTATTACTTTATTTTCAACCATTTACTGTAATATACGGCAATTTGTTAATTTTTTTTTTATTCTGATTGTATATTACAGCAACATATAATTTTAGTATTTTCGTAAATACGACAAATCAAATGCTTGGATTAGCAATTTTTTGCATTGCATAGTTTTACTTCCGTATCGAGCGAGTGAGATCACAGGAATCCTTTTTCCTTGGCTACCATACTTCCACGTACGTGTCGTTTTGATTGCTGATCGTGACTTGTTTTGAAATTATTTACATGATACCACTGTATCAAAACCTAAGAAATCATTATCTATTTTTTTATTTGTTCGTTGCGGCCCGCAACACCACGACCAACACGTGTTTGTGGCCCCTATGAAAAAACAAGTTTGAGTACCACTGGTCTAAAGCGATATCCTTAAGCACGTAAATAATAAATGCCGCGTAAACGCAAAAGTATGTATATTTTTCCTTTCTTTGATGGTTCTTGATCTTTGATGACAACTATTATGCCAGTGTCAAGTAAAATACAATAATATACAATCTCCAGAACTAGAACTAGTCAGCATATCACGTTATGTCTTAATAAAATGGCTATTCTACAAAAACTTTCTATGGACTTTTTTGTCAACTTAAAAAGTTACGACACACGCATTTATTTCATATATCTTCACTTATACGCCTTAATCGAACTATATTGTATAATACACCACCACAATTAAACAATATAACTGATAATAATATAAGATTATGAAAATGAAATAAAAACACAACGTCATGGATGTAAGTTGGCGGGAAAAGTCCCATGTATATTTTATGCGTTTATAATTATATCTATAAACATTATCCTATGTTGCCAGTCTACATTGAAATAATTTTATGAAATGCTGTATAAATATCGATAAAATTTTAGACTTAAATAGAATTTTGATGCATTATAAAAAACTTTTTTTTCTAACTTAGGGTGATCTTACATTTTTACACATTTACATTGTTGTATTACGATTTATGGTTTAATTCAGAATTTTCTGAGAATAAGGGTGTTGATGTATTTACTTTTTGTTTATTTATTACTGGGATATTAATGAAGCACAAAAATACAAATTGTGGTTTTGTATATTATAACACAAATATGGAAAAGTAGGTCTACATAATTTCACAGCTAAAAACATCGACACACATTAAATTATGTTATAGAAAATCCTTAATATATTTCGATTACATAGATATACATATTAATAAATAAATGTTGCTATTAGGCCATTAAATTATGAAAGTACTTTTATGATACGCATTATACAGGCAATTAAATAAGGGTATAAGCAACGGATATAAGAACCATATAACAAGGCAATGAAAATATTATAAGAAGAATTTTTAATTGTAATTGCTGTGTATTTTGCGATGAAAAGATAAAGAATATGTAAAGATTGAGGGTCTAGTGTAAAACATACAATAAAAATAGAGGATAAAAAAGATTTTGGTCATCCTTCAAATTTATGGGTAGTAATATTGTACCATGAATTGCTCATAATTTACTGAGTTTGATATCTGCTATCCCTGTTCTATTCAAGATTTCTGCTTATGTAATACATATATGTTCTTTTTATGGTTCCACCAACATTTACTATGTCAAAAATGATAAAATGCGTTAGAATAATTTTATTGTGTTATTTCAGTAGGTACATTAAATTATATAAATATACACATACAAATATAGATATACACATATTTTCTAAAAAGTGCTATAGAAAAATAATAAAATAGTTAGCATGCAATCTTTTTCTGGCAGTAGGTTCAAGGATAGCTGATATATTGCGTACTAATTTTTTTGCATATAATTTAAAGATATTTCATAGTTTAAGAAGACTATGTTTAATATAATATAAATATACCTATTTCTAGAGGAATACACTTAACTACATAATAATTATTAAGATTAAATAAATTTAAACATGTAAATGATTTATAAAAACCATAACCTTAAAAAATGATTTTAATGGAAAGATTTTAGTTATTTCGATTTAATGGGATAGGAAGACAAAAGAGAAAGCCTATGTTGCTTGCTCACAGGTCTTTGATGCTGAGCAATTTCAAAATCTAGGAAGGGACACCTCCAAGGTTTTTATATTATGCAGCTAACTATGAAATCACCGATTTACGTTGCCAAAATGTCTTAAAAACTTTTGGAAATGGAATTTTACACTTGAAAAACTTAATAAGTATGCATCCCTAATGCAGAAAAATGTATAACACCGACTCGTTTTTTGGCTCTCTTATAAAATGTCTCGTTGTATTTTGTTGCCGTATACTTTAAACAATTTTAAAATTTGTCTAATAAAGTTTAAAAGAGTTTAAGTTAACTATAATAATACATTATGTAAAATTGTATGAATTTCTAGCGGCACACTTCAAGCCAAATAGGCGGGACACAAAATTATCACGATGAATTTGTTTCCAAATATAGTTTACAAGTCAGTGGTTGACGTGGTTTAAGATTAAATATTTTAATAGATATAGCGATTTGGTTTTCACTTCCATTAAAATATATAAGATGAAAAATTCTATACGACTTTGGCTCCTTTTACAATTATACCTTTAAGATTTTCGGTTGAAACGAGCGTATTAACGCGCGTACTTGTTTTATGATATTATATAGCATTACTAGTCAGAAATGCATAACTCTGTAGTCGCCAAGCAGTTTACCCAGTATGGTAATTGTTGGCAAATCCTTTGAACTTGTACGATATTTGCGTCCAATAGTGAAATGAATTAGGCTGTTGATCACATTGATCGATGATATTAAAATAATTTGAAGATGAATCGCATTTGTTTTTGTTACTACGCGATTTCTTTGTCAAACATATTTTCTTATTATGTTTTTTATTTTTTGCCAGAAGTATCCAGTAAACGTATTGTTGAATTCTTCAGTCATTGATACTTTAACACTTTCCAATTTGATTTTTCTAAACTTGGAATATATAAAAACAGACAATATTTATCAAAGTATAATACTATCTTATGTACATATATAATAGATATAAAAATTCGATCAGGTTGTTACTAGAGTTAAAAAGATATTCTAGTACAAAGGATGAAAGGTGAGAATGTAGATTGAAGTACTATAGTTACATTACAAGGTAGGCGGTAGAAAACATTAATAAATACAAAATTTAAATGTTAAAAGTTAACTATATGTAAATATACATAATATATAAATTATAACCATTTAAAATCATTCTTATATATATATATATATATATATATATATATATATATATATATATATATATATATATATATATATATATATATATATATATAATCATTAAGTACATAAAATTTCTAAAAAAATACTCAGATGATGAGTTTTTTTTTATTTTCTATTATGGAATAGTATTTATGCTTAATTCTTAAAGAACTCTTATCCAATCCACCAACATCGTACTTCTTACTTCCTATTGACATAACATCAGTCTTAGATCAATCATTAGAGCATTACACCACTTTTATCAAATTGTTCAGAAAAAGTTTTTATAATTAAAAATCTATGGAAAGGGTTTGCGACTATTTCATGAATTTGCCCGTCTTAAACACGTTTATATTTATAAAATATGGCTCCAAAAAATATTTTGTTTGATTAAAGAGAATTTATTATCAAAAAATAATAATGATATCATCAATTAATGGTATAAGGTTTTTAAGCCACGAAATAACCTTTCAAGGCATGAAAAATGCATTATTACGACCCGGCATAAATTTATACACATGTATATTATATAAGGATGATACACAAAGTAACATGATTAAAAAAATAATACTTTTCGTATAAATATCAGTATTTATTTAAGTAATACTATATGTATTCAATAAGTAATTATTATAGAAAAATTAATTTAAATAATGAGTGTCTATTTTATAATAATAAAAAATTATTATAAAATAACTCGTAAATGACGAGAGTTTTTCGTTGATGGTATATGTACTATAATTATTCATATTATATAAAGTATAATAATTTTTAAGATCCCGTCGATCCGTGTGGGACGTGGGCTGGGCTGGCTATAGAAAGTTAAGATTTTTATAGAATTATATGAAATGGGTAAGCTAGAAAAATAATATAGTAATAAAAATTAAGCTAATAAAACATATAATTAGAATTTTAAATTGTTCGCTATTTATTTCGATGTGTTAGTGATTTTAATACCGAGTTCAATCAAATCATGAGAGAGCGGACAACACACTAATGCGTAGAGAGTACTTCGCACTCGTTGACTTTGTTTTATTACTTAACCTGATGCAACCGGTTAAAATAGAACGAACAGATAAATCAGCGAATTTTCGCACGCCGTTCATTGTATCTGGCAACCCACGTTGATGGCGCTGAAGAGGGGTGCAGCACCCAGACCTCCGTCGCCGTCAGTAACTCCAGCTAAGTACTTGGCAGTTGTGCAGTCGTTGCAGGTGCAGCTGTCCGTGAGGGTGCACAATCCTCGGGCTGTTGCGATCGCCTCCCACTTTATTTGTTCGTCGAGAGTGCCGCTTCTACTCAAGAGATTCTGTTGGAAAATTGTCATTTTGTTCAATATAATTATATGGCAATATCAATTATGTTTTTATTTATTATTGAAGATCTATATGTCTTAGTAGCGCAATGTCAACTTTCGGAGCCTAGTTATTTGAGTTCGATTTCCACGAACTTACAAATTTATTTGCATACTGTTTAAGCCGTTGCCTTACTTCTTTCCCTTTGATTATTGTTAAGTAGGCATTGGCTGTGGTAGTGTAGATGTCTATGGTTGGCGATGATTGCTTACCGTCAGGTTCCCACTTTTACGTTTGCCTACGGTAACTAAACTGGTAAGTAATTGTTATGGGAGAGATAACAATTACTTACCATTTTAGTTTTAGTTTCGCATTAAAAATAGCCACAGGTAAAATTTCGCTTTGAAAATCAAAAAAAAATTTACGTTTTATCTTAAAATCTTGATATACTACAATACCACGTAATACTTCAAATAAAAAAGTAAACAAATGGAGTCACGAAAAGGCCTAATAAACGCCTTTCCAGCATCCCGCCCACGTAGCTGTATTTCGGAGTAACATCGTCTCAGTGTGGGACCATGGAAGGTCTTACTTATAAGTATTTACTAATTACTATAACACACTCCTGTATTAGAAAAATGTGCGGTTTTGATTTTTCTACATTTTTGGTAATAATTTAGTTCTAATGAGGTTTTAATAGCCAAACCATGTCATTGGCACTTAATAAAGAGTTAGGGTATGAAAAAAAGATAATTCCAAATTCGAAGCCATTTTGTTTAAATAATTCCTTTTGTAATTTGAAATTAAACCCTTACCATAGACTTTTATTATGATAGACAGGTTCCGTACAAATAAGGCAAGGTTCTGGGAGAAAACATTGCACATACGACACGACGATCGCTTTTTAGTGACTCAGGCGTTGAGGAACTGCAGATGCAGTTACATAGACCTCAAAAGGAACCTTGAAGAGGTACGAGGAGCATAAGTTAGCCTATGAACTTTGGGGACGAGATTTATAGCGGCTAATACATACAGTTTATAATCAATATCCCTATTTGCAGCGGACTAACGATTTAAATAGGCAGGCTTAAATATTTAATGTCGGAATATATTTCGTGACGTAAAAATTCGACTAAACGAATAAGAGAATTATAAAATAAGGTAAATACATCATGTTGTATATTTTTTATACAGTTTACCTGCATAACTTCGACGTTACTGGCTTGCCACATATCGAGATCTCTTAACTGTCTTTCTTCCTTAGATTTGCTTTTCTTTGGTTTCTTCAATGCGGAACAGTATATGGAAAGATCGCTGGCTGATATTGAGGTCACGTCGAACTGTGAAGAATTCGCGTCGTATGATGTCGCTTCATCGTCTATGTCCAGCTGTCGGGTTTGCAGCTGCTCGTAATTGTCCAGATGCTCGAAATCGTCATGAAGCGTGCTGGTTGAAGTGGCATCTATTGACGTTTGGCTTCTAAGGAGTTGGTAGTTTACCTGTTGATTGTTTTCTAATTGAGAAATATAGTTTGTTTCCTTAAGATCCTAATATATTTTAAGCCGAACTATGTTACGCTCATTTATTTTCACCCCGTATTTTTAAGAGTTTAAATATGTTCACATAGGTATCCTAATATTCGCTACCTCACTTTAATATTTTTATACCACTCATATACAAAAGTATTAAACAAAATATAATTAAATTTAACGTCTCTGAGTGTAAAGGGTCTGAGTCTAAAAAAATGGGGGTAAAACAAAACGGTTAGTTGCTCTGTATGTGGAGGGATGATAGACCGATTAAAATATAAAACTTTAGTTCTTGTCATATTTAAAAATATATTATGTCACTATATTAATATTATTTAATGATGTGTGTACAATTTTTGGTGGAAACACTGGTAACTTATATTTTATTGAGAAGAGAAGTAAACAAGGTCCTTAAATAGTCCTGCAAATTAATAGAGACGAGTATGTTTTAAGTTTTACAAAATTTTACCGAAAATGTAAAAGACTGAATACAAATTTATTACAACTTTATTATTGTCAAACAAATATATTACAGTTTTATTATTATGTTTGGTATTCAATTAATAATTTGACTTCTGAGCTAATGCTTAATCATAAAAAATAATTTTCGCGTCTCTAGATGTAACACAAATCTGAATTTTTCTTCAGTGGTATCGAAAATAAAGTCTTTCCATTGGACAAAGGAGAATTTTAACGTAAGAGTACTTTCTGTGTATGACCTATACACTTAAGGCTCTTATAGGATAGATAAATTATATATTTATCCTGTGCATTTGACACTTCTAAGATTTCTCAGAATACCTCTTCTTCGGTTAGGGGCTTTATTATATGCGTCCACGTGGCTAAGCGACGCGGCCGCAAGAACCAGTGGCCGCGTCGCATTTATGAATTGTATGAAGCGGCGCGGCCGTTTACCTCGGGCGATACTAAACAGGTACAAACTCGCAAGAGCGGCCCATTCGCTGTGCCGCGCGGCCGGTCCGCTTCCTATGCATACGGTCTTGTGTAATCTCACTGTGAAGTGGCATATAATTCATTCATATAATTAGGCCCTAAATAATTGACCGATTATGTTGAGGTAGGTACTCAATTGAAAAGTACAAACACTTATAGGTACAAAATTGATAACTAGAAATTAACGTCTTTAAAATATAAATCCGTAGCTTAAAAACGAGTCTAGCTTAAAAAACCACCACCACCAGTAAGTAATGTTATTGTTACATACATGGGCCTCTTCTTCTCTACTGGCATCACTTCCTCTTCTCGTAGGTGTAAAATGTTCACTTATGACCTGCAAATATTATTTAATAACATCTTTACGGTTGTTAGTATTTCGTGTCTAGAAACGTAATAAAAGGAACTCTTATATTAAATTATTGGTGGATCGTATAGTGTACAATATGTATGTTTATATTTTCTAATATACATATCCTTTTCCGATATGCATGAGTTTTTAGTAACATGAAGAGATTACTACGAATTATAAAAAATAATTTACATCTTCCTCTTCACTGTCCAAGGTAAGCATTGATATGTCTGCTGGCGAGAGGTCTTCGTGGAAGCCTTTACTTGTCGAAGGCAGTGGAGAGCCGGGTGTCGAAACTGTTAAAAATGGGATTTAATTTATAAATTAATTATTAGACTATTTATAGAAGGAATTTAGTGCCTTAAGAAAACTGATGTGAGCAAGCCGAGATGAGAAGCGTTTTTTGTTATTTTACAATTTTACTAAACCGTAACATGATGTCCAAATCTCTAAAAGGGGATTATAACATTTAAAAAAAAATGATTTTTTATCGCAACATAACCAATGACCATTAATCTATTGACAGAAGAGAGGGCTGTTGCTAATGTAAAAGTATAATGCGCTGAAACAAAGATGATGTAATATAGCCGATAATTTGGCTAAGTTATTTACTTGTAACAATGTTATTTTATGTATATTATGTACATATATAAAATGTAATATTAGTCTATAGTTTGACACAGTTATTTACGCGTAACAATGTTTTTAATTGCAACAAGTTAATAAAAAATAATTACCAAGCGCGAGACTCGAACCCTATTAGTTAGGCTAGGCTATTTCATCGCTGGCACGGTAAAACTTCTTCTAATATATAAGTTTAATTTAAAATTCAAAGGCTTTTTTCTCGGAATCAGCTGGCAATTCTGAAGTAATATTTGTACTACAATTACCGAATTCTATCTCCAACTGAATTTCCCAGGTCGTGCCTTCCCCTTGTCAGTTATTTACTTGTAACACTTTTATTTAATCATAACAAGATGTAATATTAGTCGATCGTTTGACACAGGCATAACACGATGTTGAAATAAAAGCCAATAGTTTGACTCGGTGGTTAGAGTACTGAAATTTAGACTTCTGAGTACTGAAATTTGGTTGAACGTAAATCTTTGTTTACGGGTTTCTGGATTAATTTGCGTATGTATCCCAAAGACGCTTCATCCGAAATTATTTTCCAAGCGTGTCAAATACAAAATCGTTTCATCTCGCGCACTAAACGAAGATCGGAAGAGAGTCCTTTCTGTTTTTATGAATTTCTCAGTACAAATTGCTATACTCGAAATGAGACAACTTTCCGGAACGTCGTTAAGGAATCTAACCGTCCGTTGAGATCTTGGGAATCAAAAATTCGAACCGCCCGACGTTGTAAAGAGCCAAGATGGAGAAACTGTTACTGGGGTGCTCGGGCCCAGAGACTATGTTTACTTATACTTATAATTATACTTGATGATGAACTTGAAATTACCATTTTCAGTAAGTAAATAAATATAATATATTGACGCTGACCATTATAGCTGCTATTACTGCTGTGCAGAAGGTTTTCAGTGGAAGGTTGCTCCTGGTGATCACGACTGCGGGCTTTGAATAGCCCGAATTTTGCTGGCGCCATTATCTGCAAACAGTTTAAGGCAACATTACACTATTGGCTGTTGAAAAACATGTTCTACGCGTTGGGTGAATTATTCGAATATGAAATGTGATATTATGGTATATGCGGAAATTATCAATAATTAATCGTATGTACATGTTTGTAAAATTATGACTAAGAAAATAAATTATGACAACTTTTATTTTTGCAAGCCATTTAATAATGGCTAAACGGACAAATAAAGAAAATTAATATTATTATTATGCATTAAATTTGATATATTATACATTAAAAGACGACGACCTTTTTGGCTCTGTGGCGCGGACCCCGCCCACGGAGTCAATGGTTGAAGGTTCCATTTTCGCATGGGAAAAATGTGTGTATGGCCTACAGATACTTATTCCGAGTCTGGTAACCCCGCCAATCCACATTTGACAAACGTGTTGGATTAATGTCCGTTCCTCCAGAAATGGAGAAGCCTGTGCTCAGCAGTGGGGCTGTTAAAAAAAAACAGAGCTTCGTGCGGTCTATTCAAGAAGGCCGTATTTCAGAGCGAGTAGCCTTAATGAAAAATTCTGTCTGATTGATTATGCTTGTGCACACTTAGAGTTTGCAAAAGCAACGCCATTGTCTTAAATATTAAAGGATTACTACAACATTCTCGTATGTGGATACGCTCTACATTGACGTCGCAATAAACTTCATATTATTCAATAGTCTTTATCTAGAACTGGAAGTTAAACATTTTATTATACGAGTCAGTAGGTAAGCTCACGTGTGCACCTCGTAAGTGCCTATTAAAAGGGTAGAACCACTAACAATACTGTTGATGTAACAATATACGAGGCACTTTGGACCTGAGGCAACTTTCAACTAGCACAAATGCGTTTGGGGGAACAAAAATTACACAATTTCCTACATTTATTATTTTTTTTTGTGGCAAATTAGGCAAATGAGCTATATATATAGAATAGAATATAGCTGTATAGAATAGGCTAAACATCTACCATACAAAATGTACTACAGATGCGTTGATTACCTTATGGTATGAATGTGAGGGATCAAATATTTTTAGGAAGGGGAAGAAGGAAGAAAAGGAAGGCGATAGTACCCTCAGATTCCTCCACACATCGTACGAAACGCGGTAAAACAGAAAAATGTTATCACTAAATGCCGATATTCCGTAAGGGTGTGGTAATTTCTGGTTGCATCAGCCTATCCCTGTCATTATTAAAATTCGACATTCCTAAATTTTCAAGTTAATATCGACGTAAAAAAGCGAAAACGTTAAATGGTACAAATGTCAAAAATATTTTATTGCATATTCGTTTAAAAAACAAATAGTCTTACAGCTCTAATAAAAATTTTAGTAGTAATTTTTCATTTTGTAGTTTACTACGTTTTCGCTTTTTTGCGTCGATATTCTTATTGCAAAACCTAATTGATCGATTTATAAAATTGCTGTCTGCATGTTATTCCAATCTAATCTTGAATAAAATTGACTCAATTTTGAAATGCGATTACTGCAAGTGCTGACGTTTTGAATACAGCGAATATTCGAACTTAGTTCGTTCATGCTTCATCATCAACAACCTGTGGCAGTTCACAGTTGGGCATAGGCCTCTCCTAAGACGCCCCACCTACACTGATCTTTGGCTTCATCCATTCTGTTTTTTGTCGTCTAATCCAAGGTTCTCCGACAAACGTAACCAACCCATTACTAATAACTATGTTAATAACTATGTATTATATGGTATGTATGTATTATATGTATATAATGTTGTATGATGTAATAACTATGTCGGTGACTGGTTCTTCGGTCCGGGTTGTTGATTATAACGTTACTAACCTAACATAATACTGAAAACTAACTACAAAAATAATATAAAAGTAAAAAGAAATAGCTCCGTCATTTATTTATTATTATACTAAATGACCCAATGAACTTCATTTCACCTACAATTTATTTAATGCAAACTAAAGACAATGATATCTCTTGGTAGGCGCATCTTCTAAGTAGAGATTTGCAAACCCTTAAAGCTTTATTAATAACAAAACATGTATTTTATAATATAACCAATTTTTTATTTAATTGAAATCAACACATTTTAATCTCTTTATTACAATTATTTACGAGTATATGATAGTCTAACCTCGGGTGTTTCCTTTTAATTGAGATTCGGCTACTTACACTATATTAGTATTTATTAATAATCAATTTCATTATATTTTCTACTTAATTCAAAAACAAAATTATAATATTCATCAATCAATATAATTGTAAACATAAATAGTATTACATTTTGATGAAGTTATTTAATGTAAAATATGAAATAAAATAATTTGTATCTATTGTAAGTCCACTAGTAGACTATATATGGGCGCGGTGACGACTAATTTTATAATATTATTTGAGGAATATTTAATAAATAATTGGACTCACCTGACTCTTAATTAGTCTTGATTCAACACACTTAGGTAAATATTTACATATAATCGTTTCCTGCGTACAAACACAGAATGATCGTGGTACGGTGCGAAGTATATCAAAACGCACACCGAAGTAGATTCAAGTACAAACAATATACAAGTATAAAAATCTAATACAAAATAGTGGTTTTATGTGAAAAACATGGAAAAATATAGTTCTGGGGGAAAACCACACGCTCAAACACGCGTGCTTTCCGGTCAGTACTGGGTATTTGGAGTAGGAAAGGTTTTATAAACAATATCGTCCACTTAACCTTATGTCAAAACAATCGATTCCGCTTTTAAAGCTTAATTGTTAGAAATTGATAAAAATATTTGAAGAATGGTATATTAATGCTTTAAATTTTTGTATCTTCTATTACACATGTATCTTTTAAAAACTTCTATCAAGAAATAATTATAAACAGGAACTGTTGGAAACACAGTACTATAGAAAAATTTCCTCCATTTTACGGAATAATATCGCACATGCGCGCGCAGTGTGTGTATAATTTTTCTTCGATTTCATTATATATTGTAGTACTTGTGAAAATCTACCGTGTTGTTGAACTACTAAAGTTCAATTTAACTTAATTTGATGCTAAAAAGTTTGGTGATGTTCGAATGTCACGAAAATTTAAGCTTTCACGTCAAGTACTGAGGTAGAGTTTTATTAAAAGGGATTCAATTAAATAATTTCATTTGGCATTGTCCAGGTATATTATTTCGATAAAGTTTTTTATCAAATGTTTGACTACAGTAGAATGGGCCGGGCATTCAGGGAAGTACCACACTGTCGGAAAACTTCCTTCTTCCCTTTCCATTAACTTTTTCTTCTCTTATTATTCATGCTTTCATAAAATTAAATAGCGCATTTGTAGTGCTTGTGATGCTGAAGATGCTTTGCAATTGCGTGCTGGCCTTAAGGTCAGTGTAATTTAAATTTCTTGAAGAATCAAAATAATAATGATTTAATATTATTTTCTCTATATTTTTTATTACTTAATTTCTTAAGTAATAATAAAAGAGTATGGGAAATTATGAGGGATTATGGGAATGCGTTAAAATGAATGTTATTTCCTTCAGAGAATTTCTACAACTACGTATGACATATTTCTTCTGCTTTGGAAGGTATGGAAAAAAATGATTACATTAAATCTTGCGTGTCTGTTTTTGCTGATGATAGTATGTTCGATGCAGAATTATTACATCAACATCAGGTATCCAAGAATGCAACTCGTTTTGGCCAATTAATTGATAAAAGAACTGAAATATTAAGTTTTTACCGTCGGATGCGGAAAAAGTATACTAAGTTAACGCCCTGGTCACAACAACGAGCGGGACGATACGCTGGGCGGCGGGCGGAGCGGTGGACCGTGGCGACACAATCTGCAGGTCACGGGAAGTTGCCGCCGCTGCTACGATGTGACCACAAGTGGTTTGACAAAACACCAATTTTTCTTAAAGTTTATTTAGTGTGGACAGTTAGAAATTTTACTTAGCTAAGATCTGCGACAAGCAAACAAAAATAGAAAATTAATAATGTGTGTTTTACTGCTGGATGAAGCGGATTTACAGTTACAGGTGTAGTGAACTTACAACTAAGAGCTAAGTTAGACGCTAACTTACAACGAAGAAACCGTTGCCTTAACGGTTGTCTTCTGTAGAGTCTACTATACTTGATGATGCCTCGTGTTAAGGCGAAACACGTGTCGTTTGCAAGGTGGAAAAGTGTTAGTGTGTGTTTGATGTTGTGGATAGTGGTTGGTAGGTGGAGAGTTGCTGACGGCCGTTTTTCGGTAAGATTTAGTTTAAGTTCCCTGTAAATCCCTTTCATCCAGTTAGCTAAAAATTCTAACTAAAAATTAAGTAAAAATTCTAACTGTACAAATAGTAATGGATTTCCGCAAAGTAATGACTCCATTAATCAGTTTATTTAATATTTAAATGAAAAGCCAGAAATCAAACACTGTGTAAATAGAAGACTAATAGATAATGCTATGACTGTTTTTGTTTATTACGTCCTTCGTCCAAAGCGTGGGAAATATGTCGTCTATAGCCGAAAGGGATATTAAGATGTTCATTGCCGCATCACGCGACGTCGCGTGAAACGGCCTATTGTAATTTTATTTATATTTAAATATTATATGATTAATACTATTTTATTTAAATATTATTATAAAATATAGTCTAATTTATTATAAAACTGTATATACAAGTATTTTTATCTTATAAAAAACAAACTAACTTATTTCTTGTGGCCATTTATGCTAAGATTTTGGCTTGGCAATGAACGTGTTAAGGTGCGAGACAATTATCTAAATGATTACTATACCAGATGGATCACTTTATGGCTGTCGCTTTTTTATGAAGTTGTCATGTTTCTTACTACTCAAAGAATGCCGTTATGTTACTACTCTATCCATTATACTTATCTTACTTTATCCATACTTACTTTTCACTTTATTAAAAATTTATATAAATTCTATTACAAATTGATATATTGAACTTATATTACTAATAATTGCGTAGTCCTGCAAATACAACTAAACTGCATTATTCGCCGCGTCCGCCGCTCAACCCCGTGGCATGCTCCATACCGATTTATACAATTGCGTCTAGACCGCCACCCAGGCCGCCTCCTCCATAATTCGCCCGTTCATTTTCATTGGCCGCTCTCGCCAACCATCACGGCGCTTGGCGCATATCATGCTTAGTATATTTACTAGCCTTTGTCCGCGGCTTCGCTCGCGTGGAATTTGGTCTGCCACATTAAGTTTCGTGACAGATCATTTTAAATAAATATATATATTTTTTTTACTTAATTTATGGTTCACAATTTTGCTCATAGTGGCTTCCACATAAAAGGTAGATATATGCTGTCGTGGACTTTTATTTAGAACTATTCAAGACAAACAATCCTACGGTACATCATCTTTGTGTAACTCCAATGGTTTAGGCAGCGTACGCCAAAATAGTTCTCAGAGGCCAGATTTTTTTCCAACTGAATTGACATTGTTAGATTACGACCAAAAAAATTACATACAATCGTTACAAATTGTAGCCTATATGTTATTCCGATGTATTACCTATATTACAGTAAAGTTTCATCCAAATCCGTCCAGTAGTTTTTTCGTGAAAGAGTAACAAACATACATACTCACAAACTTTCGCATATATAATATTAGTAGGAAACTAGTAGGAATTAGGATATACGTTTGTATTAGTTGCTAGCGAATGGCCATCTCTTTACCTAGTACTACAACCGACAGAATCAGCCAAAATCATATTATTAATTCATTTATATACTTCTTTTCATTGCGAAGATGTACAAACAATTATATGTAATGTATTAACGCGATTAATTGCGGAAGATTAATAAAATAAAACTACAACTATTGAAACAGATTTGCATTTCATAATACCATTTAATTTTTTAAGCACTCCTATATACTGGATGTTAAGAAAAACATTTGAATCGTAGTTAATACTTTAATCTATAGTTATGATTTAATTAATCTAATCCCTTAAAATAATATTTCACCCAGCCTGAACGTTATTTCAGGGATTACGTTAATACCAATAATAATAACTATAAAATAATAATTAAAATATAGATTTTCTTTTATAGTCTAAATGATTGTCTTCTAAGAATCGAGTTCCAACATAATTGACTAGAATAAAAGAAGTTTAAATTGACAAAAAGTAATATATACTTTCTTTTTATATATACCTTACTTATACTTACTACTATATGTTAGATACGGAACTTAAGTAAAATATGGCATGTTTCAACACAAAAAACAAATAAAATTGTAAATTATTAATTTCATTTTATATTCGGGTACTTTGATACTTATTTAACGGTAAAGTCAATATGCGGGAAACATTTTCAATAGATTTACTTGTATCCGAGATTTTTAAACAGAGCGTCTTCGTTTAAAGCGTGTTCGAATAACGGTGTCTCTCTGAAGATCACAGATGCATCTGCTATATGCATTTGCCTTTTACCGTATCTGAAAAATTTATAAACCATATATCATTAAAAATAATATTGAATTAACAAAAAACAAAATTCTTATTTTATATATAAAATAATATATACATTTACATATGTATTTGATTAACAAAAGCTCAATTGGTCACGATTGCGCTTAGCATCTGACCTCGTCGTTTCGATTCTACCATTGGATTATTGGATTATTGACGTAAATCATAAGAAAATTTATCTTAGGAGACGCATTTTTAACTTAGGTAGAAAATATGAACAAGAATTCTAGTAAAAGCAAAAAAATTATAGTCTTATTAAAAAAAATATTAATTATAAGTATTCTTGTTAAATATTTACGATAAGAAAATATACTAAAATAATATGTTTAATTAAATTGCTACAATCGTTGCCATTTTTTTAAATTAGGATATATACACACCATCATCACACATTATCAGAGTGTGGTAGTTTACAAGTACAAATAGGCTTTCTCAAGGTTGCATTTGAGGGCTCTTTATTATTACGCCTCCAGTTTCCGCTAACAGCCCTACATAGAACTTTTCTTTGAATGAGTTCATTACATTAGTACAAAAAGTAGAAACAACATAAAAGCATCAATCAACCGGGGACGTCCACACCCCGCGCAGAGGTGTGGGATCGAGCCTTGGGGATGAACCCCACTGCTCGTGCAGCAACTCAATGGGGCAACCGCCCCCCGGTCTTAGGTGCCGCTATTTCTAGCGGCTTTTGGGCGTCCTTTAACGACTTCGCGTCGTCGAGATATGGCTGAACCTATTCCTACGTTGAGTCCGTCGCTGGCCCTCTTCCCTCGCGGGAGCCAGGAGGTAACAGGAGGATTTCGCGTGGGAGTGGACGTCCCTCAGGTGGGCGAGCGTGAAAGGGAGCAAAATTATTAAGGTGTGGGTGTGGTCCATTGTCGGCTCGGTCGAACATCTTCCGAGCCAACCGGACCACAAACTCATGGATGCTCTCCACCCTGAGGTCCCTCGCTATAACGTCGTTACGCACATAGCGAGCCGCCCCCACGATGGCGCGCAGAGACAGATTCTGCTGGATCTGAACGCGTTTGCGTTGGGTTGCTGGTATCAAAGATTACCAGGCCGGCGCAGCATAGATCAGTCGGGAGCGAACGTACGCCTTAATAGACCAACAGCTTCGTACGCACGGGGACATAAAAGCTCTAGTAAGATGCTTTCAATAAATTGAAATTAACGCCATCTAGCGAAAAATATTAAAACTAATAAATGTGGAAACTGCTATTAAAGAAACAACTCTGTGTTTACCATTTGTATATCGCCATCTAGTATGGAATAGTAAAACTAATTTTCTATAAATTCTTCGTGATTAATAAAATAGTGACTGTGTGCCAATATAGTAATTCATACAACAAAATATAAAAGTTACCTATATCATAAAAATACATCATAATAAATTCTCGCCATAAAGCGTGATGAGTTAATTTCCATAAAAACGTGAAGGTTCCACGCGTAGCAGTAGGAATTAATGACTGTAAAATATTGTTTCGAATATTATTGCTCTAATAAAACGGTTACCTTCCCCTGCCGTGTACGGAGTAGTATTCCTGCAGTTCTTTTAGGTAATTGGAAATCTGCTCGGCGGTGTCGAATCGTTCGGGGCGGCGCGGGCGCGGGTACTGCGCCTGTGCGACGCACAGTAGGATGGCCGACAGCAGCATCGTTACAGGAACTAGTAGTCGCATCTTGACTGAAATGATATTATAAGTAACTAATAATTTTTATTTCTTTTTATTTTACAAGTTATTATTATATTTGTATATTAATTCTACTATTTACTTTTGTTTACAATTCATAATGGTACATATAATACATTGACGGGCAATAGCGTTATCATCATCATCAAGGTATTACAGCCGCGGGTGGACCTTAGCCTGGTTCAGTAAATTTTTCCAGTTGGATCTTAGTTTGGCTTTTTCTCCCTAGCCACTCACACCGATTGCCGTTTTGTCGTCTTCGACTCCATCTTGCTAATTGAGCTTAGGCCTTCCGCGGTTTCTACGACCATCTGGTTTGCCGTCGAGTAGGCGTTTGGGTTAACGGTGCATGAAATCTGCTCTCAAGTCGCACACACTTTGGGTCGTTATGCCAGCGAAGTAAGTAAGTTAAGAGGCGGACTAGTAAACCAGCCTACTTTATTGTTTACGCAGAAACAGAGAAGTCCGCCTCCGATAGTGATCCAAGCCGAGATCTCTTTCTTATCCAAAGAGTCCTGGGATCATATGTAGCTCTCTTGCTGGCATTATGGTTTTCCATCGTTTCAGCAGGCTTTAGAAAATAAAAAGCAGCCTTGATAACCAAGTTATTTTTTTAAGAAGGCAAACTACCATGAAAGCTGCCTATAGACATCTGCAGTGCCATAGGCAGTGTGTGAGCGTAGCCGACCTTTAAGAAAGCTTATTTTTCCAATGTTGTATTAATTCGGAATAATATATATATATATATATATATATATATATATATATATATATATATATATATATATATATATATATATATATATATATATATATATATATATATATATATATATATATATATATATATATATATATATATATATATATATATATATATATATATGAAGTCAAACGAACTAGCGTGTCACTTGATGGAAAGCAATCAACTTCAACCTAGTTATCGTATTTGTTGTTGTTCTCCCCAGTCCGCAAATTGTTGGCCTCATGCTCATGAATCCTTCCGACGAAGTTGTTAAGACAACAACGCCGTTCCACATATAAGAGACACAAATATTCTCTTAGTTTCATTTTATACTTTTTGGGCAAGTATAAAATATGCCAGGCGCTTAGATTGCATACAGTTATCAAAACGCAAAACTTAATTTACGTAAAGGTTACGAGGTTTAATCTATATCGAGAAAGGGCTTCTTGTGTAACATAGATTTACCGCATATCGATTCAATTACCCAGTTATCTGTACAACTGATAGCCGGGATCTCATAATCATTTTATAATTGTTCGATCGATGTATAATTTGGAGGCGATTTACCGTCGGTTCTGTTTGTATTGAAGCCGACTTTTGCAAAAGATTTCATTGTTACATGAATATACTATATTCAGGAATCATGATGTCTAAGAGTAAAAATAAATAAATAATTAAAAATAAAAAATTATGACATTAAAAACATTTCTTTGCTAAATAAAATAGGATTCCTTAGAATGTTCTTAGAATTCTTAAAATGGCACTGGCAAGGAGCGCTACACTCGTCACAGGTTTGATGTCAGGCGTATCATTGTGATCACCAAACTACATACACATCTCCTTACGTCTCCCCTATGAATTAGATTAAAAGGTCTTTATCCAGCAGTAGATTGTTTTGAAGGTTGTTGATCATTCGCCAAGTCGGGCAATAAATGTCAACGCAGTAGCGTTGACATATCTTGCTCGACTTGGTGGATTTGAGTGCAGTAGCACTGCCTTGCCACTTTTCACCAGGCAACGCGCTTGCTTGTTCGACTTCCTATCCCATGAATAAGAAACTATGTTAACTAGGTTTAATTCATGACATTGCTTCCTTGACTTTCGAATAATATTTTCTGTCCTTGCGTTTGTTCGCTATTGTGTGGCAGGGAAAGCGCTTTGTCAGATAGTCGCGTATGGTATTAATTAATAAATACATCGTTAGATTATATTAGCACTAAACACTTTCCGTATATTTATTGCTAGGTTTCAGCGTCCAAGCCATTGTTTATATAGCACTCTACCCGGCCGACCGAAACGTTGTAAACTTCTATTTTAACCCACACGAGTTATTTATCGCATCGCCATAAAGGGGACAGATCCAATTAGTTAATTAATAATTACCCTATTTTATCTTCAAGTGCAAAGATGAGAGAATTATAGCTTTATGATGTTGATGACAACAACAAAAATATTTAAACGGGTATAAAACCTAAAGCAACAGAATTAGATTTTTTAATATTTTTAATTTTGTTATAATTGTTTTTATTTTAAAGTCATGTCATCACTTTAGTAAAATTAATAAATATTCATGTATTTTAAATTAATATCAAATTTAATTTGTTGTTTTAAGTTAACTATATTGAATGGAAAACTTATTTTAATTAATGTTTAAATTTTACTAATGAAAGATTGTTTAAATATAATTTGTTTATTTTGGTGGGTCAATTCTATCTTTAATAGTTTTTATAATAAATATATGCTTTAATTATATTTACTTGTGTAATACCATAGCATTGATTCAAAGAAAATATAATTTATTTTTTATTTGGTAGAACCACATCGCTGGCAAATTTCTGTCAGAAAGTTTGGCCAAAATATCCCAAAAAGACAACTTTTTTTACGTAGTACATCACCTCGTCGTAAGTGATTGTAAACTTTGACAGCTATAGATTTAAAAAAATTAAATTTTATATTAATTTATACCCTTTCCTGTGCAACGATATACATACGTAATTTATGTTTGTGTTGTGAAGCTCACTATAGATATTGTTTCAACTGATGCATAACCTGAAGAACCTACTTTATGAAACACTCTGGTACCGGTGGTAACGTCCTACTCTTTATTGTGTATCATAAATAACACAATATTACTTGCCGGAGATTTTCGCTCTCAATTTATTATCTATTTCTTCTCCACCTTTTTTATTTTTACCTTCACTACGGTCGCTTGACTCTTCATGTATCATCATCATCAATATTTATAATTCATCTTAACTAGTTTAGTCTAATATTTTATATCCTTAAATTCATTCATAAACATGGTTTATTACAGTACTAATGGAAATTTGCATTAATATTTACATACATATTGTCACGCTTGTTTTCCGTAGGGGTAGGCAGAGACCACAGATCTCCATCTGCTACGATCTCGGCATACTTTCCTTATTTCCTCCACACTCATCACTCTCCTCATGCAAACCTGCCGGTTAAGGGTACTCTTGACCTGGTCTTTTCTAAAAACTTCGGCAATTTGGTTAAGGTATGTTTTCGTTGATTTTCCCCTGCCGTCCCCTCCATCCACATTTGCAACTTAAATTTCTTTTACCAGTTGTGTCTTATCGAATCTCTATATCGTAATAAATATTTAATCATTTTTATATAGAAACTTTTGATCTATATAGAAAATAATTAAATGATGAAGTTGAATAGAATAGTAACCATAAAAATATCTAAAATATAAATGAATAATGTTTAAATAAAGTTAAGCCTTTGATTTTAATATTTTTTCAATCACTGCAGGTCTACTAGTTTATGTGGCTATTATTTCTACAATGTTTGTTTCTCATCATGAAAAAATAAAGAAGCACGTTAGATTTTTCATCGGTTAACTCATGGCATAATTCTCCCAACCTTTCAATAAATCCTTGCGGGGAAAATTACAGCGCACGTTCAACGTTTAGGTTAGTGTTGCTGTGATTTATCGATGTTGTTAATGACATAACAAGTGTCATAACAGTGTACGCTTTACACTCATAGACACTCGTATTCCGTGAATCTGGGATCGTCATATATATATATATATACATATAAATGAACAAAGAAGGAGAACAAATACGCAAACGCAGAATAAATTACTGTAGGCCCTACAAATATATTTTCTTATGCGGGAATTGAACTCCTTAACACAGAAAGTGATTATTTTTATATATCATCATTTTGTAATTTTGACTGATATCATCATCAATTATGGCCATTACAGTCCACTGCTAGATATTATTTTTCCACAAAATTGAGAGTTGGTGCTGGTTATTGGTGGATTAGGAGATCGCAGATTGATTTTAATCACTCAAGTTGACGTTGCTATTTTCTTTTGTACCTCACACAACACTGGAAATGAAAACATGAGGAAAATTTCAAAATAGAATAGCTCGCAGATATTTTAATTGTCATTTTGTTTTTAAGTTTTTTGAAAGTTTTATTTAAATAAAATTCAAACTTAACCTAAGAAAGGAATTATTTGCATTTATAGTAAATTAAATATTTCTTAAAGAAAAGAAAGGTATCTTAATATAAAAGAAATACATATATCATAATTTATCGTATGACGTGATCACTTTAAGAATATTTTTAAATTTCATTTCTCATCCATTGCATTAGTGTCAAGAAACAATGTATGAAGTATAAAGCGATTATATTTTTTTTTCACAGCCCCATTTCTGGAGGAATGGACGTTAACCCACCATGCTCATCCAATGCGGATTGGTTTACCAGACTCGGAATAAATACCTGTAGGCTCTACGAGTATGTATTTCGATGCGGGGATCGAACCCATGACAATTGACTCCGTGGGCTTGGGCTCCGCCAATTAGCTAATTGATCGTCAAAGCGATTATATAATTATTAATATCACAAAGTAGTTTATCTCAAAAATTGATTTATACTTTCAATTAAGAATTCACTAAGGATAACATTATATTCAGTTCTATTACCACATTGTAATTTTAATTTAAATTAAATTAAACATATCGATATATTTATACGAAAGATACACATCCCTTAGCTCACTCAGCGCTTGATTTAGCGCATCTACCACAGTTTACAATGGAGCATACGTAGTTTCTAGTGTTTCTACAACCTTTGTTTCAGTCCAATCTTTACTATTTTACAGTACGTTCTTTCGAATGCAACAAATTTAGTCTTGAAAAAATTTCGATTCGATTAACTTGACATAAGTATTACTAACAAGTTTCTATTTGACAATTCAGAAAAAATAATTATTATATGATGACAATGATATGATGATAATATTTACTGTGAATCAGATTCTACATAAAATTCTTTTGCGATCATATGTATATTATTTTCTGATTAGAAACTGGTTAGAAGTGAGGGTTATCTAATAACATAATACTAATTCTACAAGCCATTGTGTTATCAATGTACTTAAACCAAAATCTTAACTTTAAATTATATTTTTTTTTGTTATGAATCAAATAAGAAAACGGTATTTTAATGGCTGAGCAAAGCAACCGTTAGATCAGGTGATTACAGTACCTTGTTTTACGAGTATAATCTAAAAAGTGGACTGTCTTGGGCTGGATAGTTCAATAATTAGGATATTCGAATCAACTAAGCTTATTGTAGTCTATATTTTATTTTAGTCAGCTAAACTGAGAGCTAAAGCCTCTAGTGCTAGAAAGTTCATGAATTTTAACATAAATGTTAAATGCTATAACTTTGAATAAATTTAGAAAGTTTTCATTACTCGTTTGCAGCTAAACTTTAAACTTGTGGGGAATTTACACAGCGACCATTTTGCTCACGTTCCGTTTCTCGTTATAGTGTTGCCATGCGTGAAAATAACATCCGCCATGGTCTGAATTCACGCCTTTGAGTTGGCCACACTTAACGAGGGCGCTTTTAAAATTCCAACAAGTTAGAATATTAGCTTGTTGACATTAAACACTTTAAACATTATGCACTTTTGAAAGTTGAAAGTGACATGTTTTCAAATAATATAACTATTTTATGGTTAAACCAGACATTTATTAGCGACCTGAGTTATGATCTCCTCGTTTTTACTAAACCTTTTATTCCAAATACAATTAAATTCTCAATGTTTTATTTGTAGAACCGAAAGTTTTACGAGATCACAAAATTTTTATGAGTACTTAACTTGATTTAAAAGGCAGTAATGAGCATGCATGGCAGGGTTTACTAACGCTGTGATACGGTGTAATTATCCCGTATTATTTAAGCCAGCCAAGAACGAGTGAGGCACATATACTAATTAAAAAAAATTCATAATTCTTATCTATACATTAATACTTAAAGAAAAAAAGCACCTCTTTTTAAACACACAGTGCGCATGGGAGAGTGAGATTTGGTATGGTTAAAGGTCATACGAAGGAGTGCATAAAAGTAAATTAAAAATGTAATGAATTACGGTCGTATTTAAAACCACTGCACGATAACTAGCACTAAGAAATTAGATAAATAGTCTGAGTTATACCGGCATGTTATATCGGTATAAGTGTCGCAAAACTAAAGTTGACAATTCTACATACTTCCTATATTTAAAAAGAAATTATACGCGGGAAACTCTCTTTTCTCTTTTTACTATTCTTATGTAGTTGTACTAATTAAAAAACTTCCCAGTACATCAAAAAACTCACCAAAGTTCCATTTTCACCGGATTAATAGTATAGGAAAGTACACGGGATAAACGAGTAAACAATATTTTTCAATGTATGACTTGTGGCGTGTTTCTTCCTTCACCTATTGTAAGTCGCAATAAGAAATATTTTTTTTAAAAGTTTTAGACCGTTTGAAAACATTATGCTGCCAGTAATCACAACCTCTCGTCTATCAAAATTGTACCGATTGCGATGCAAATAACACTAACAGGTTTTTTCGGATAGAAAATAGTTTTTATTCAGATAAGAATCTGGAAAAAATTTAGTTACACAAAGAAAAGAACAAATGAGTCCTTAAGTCAAAATTCAATATGCAGAACTTTAGATTTCTGCCATCTAACTCTAAAACATTACATACAACATTAACTTGAAATTAACATAGAGAAGTAAACGAAGAAAATCAGGCATGATCAGTAACTGAAAAAGTAATGGTTTGAGAATCTATCTAACGGTCTAACATAACTAAGAAATTTTTAGAATTAATAACAACGTAGGCACTTCCTAAGTCTTGTTACTCCGGTGAAACGATGGAAGACGCATCTCGACAGCGAGGGGGGGGGAGAATAGACCAAGAGGAATCCTAGGATTCCTAATATACAACAAAATTAAACTATAATTTTTTTTACAATAAATAATAAATAAATTTTATTTTTATATGTACAAAGCAAATAAGAAATACTCAACGATTTAGATATCTTAAGAAGTCGTTAGTTAACCATATTATCCTGAAATTCATTACTTAACTACATAAAGAGAATTACAAATCTATTAAATAAATATAGTATAAGTAAGCTTATTCTTCGTGTTTACGGTCGGATAGTTTTGTACTGTGTGGATGTGGATACGATGCGGGTACCTCTCCTTAATTAATAAAGGTAAAGGGTTGAGTTAGCTGCGGATATTTTGTCTATAAAATGAGAAGCTCAGTTATTTTTCTTTTTGTGAGCCATGTTTTCCTGGCAAAAGCATTGTTAGCTGTTAAATTTATTTATTTAAACACACACAAATATGATACATAGGGCGGACTTACTACATACATACATACATACATACGTACATATCATTACGCCTATCCTAGGGGTAGGCCAGTAGCCAGAGACCACAGATTTCTATTTGCTATGATCTTGTCACACTTTACTTGCTTCCTCCACACTCATTACTCTCCTTATGCAAGCCCGCCGGTTAATGGTACTCTTGACCTGGCCTTTCTTAAAAACTTCAGCAATTTGGTCAAGGAATGTTTTCCGTGGTCTTCTCCTACCGACCCTTCCATTCACATTCGCAATGCAAATTTCTTTTGCCAGTCGTCTTTCATCCATGCTCTCTATGTTCTTCTGGTCCTTCATAAGGCGGCCTTACTATCGAAAGGTATTCTCTATCGGTCAATCTGTAGATTAGTTGTATAGATATTGAAAATGTATAAGAAATAATATATAATATTTTAATATTAAAAATTGTATCAAAACTTTTATCCCTCCCTCATAAAATAAGTTAAATAAATCATGAAATCTATTGTAACCCTAAAATAGGATAAAATAATAAATTCATATTAAGCCACTCTACATTACTGTTTAAAATCTTATCATTCGTCAAATTACCCTTTTAGCGAAAATAGCCATTTCGGTAACAAAAAATGTCGCCTAATGTTTTAAATTACCTCAAGGTCGTTTATGAAGACAGTTGCATTTTCATTTTAATGGCCCCCATTTTAAATACTTTTACAGATGTATTGTGTTTTTGTTTAACATGTTTTATAGATTCTTGATAAATGGTAGTAGTTAGTAATAATACTAGTTATTGTGTAACCATTCCAACTGAGAAAAACTACTTGTTCTAAAAAAATGCTAACTCATTGATTGAGCCAAATTACTAATATTATTTGAACATTTTGCCCTTTAAAACCAACTACGCTACATTTCATTAATGTAATTTGGAATTTTTATATTAATATTTGAATAATTTAAATTAAATTACTATTTAACAACAATATAAATTACCATCCATACTAAAAATTTTATGAGGCACCCAAGCAATTAAAAACTATATAAGGCTAACAAGAAAAAAGGGCACTGCAATATATTGCAATACATTCCAATATCATAAAAAACACAGTGTAATCTTCTACATAGGTAAATATATTTTAGACATGCAACGACTTGTACGTAAAATGAGTGAGTGATTGGTTTATATTTCTCCCACATACTTTTAGCCCGATGCGAAATGTATTAGACGGGGAATAAGCGTTTCCCGACAAACAAACGCCTAAAAATAGATGTAACATGGTAATAGCGTGGCCCGCAAAATTTTACAAGACAAGCATAACGAGATTTCCACGTCACCCGCGGTTGGAGGATTAAACGTTGATTATTTTATTGATATGGTCATTTAGGTAAATAATGTTTTTAAAATTAATGTATTTTCTTTTTTCTTAAATAATATGCAATACGAACCATAAAATCTATTTGTGGTTGATATCGATTTAAGAAATCAAAAAATATTTTATATAAAGAACGACTCACGAAAGAAGCCTCCCCGAGTGACGAACCTTTCTTCATTTCCGGCGCACCCTGGACAGTCAGCGAGTTTTTATCCCTCTTATTGGTCAATTCTTTCATAGCGATGACTTCTCAAAATTTGATCAACTTCATATCAATAAAATACGAAGATGTTTATGGAAGAAAAGTAAAAGCAAATCTTAAATAAAATATTTTAAGAATTAGGCGTTAGTTTGTAGAAAGTTCAATTCCACATTCGATATGCAATTAAGTGGTCGTATAAAGATAATCTTTAGCGAAGATTTATGTCCAGCACTGGACTACTAATAGCTAGCCAAGCTAAAAAAGATATAAAGTTTTGTCCCTTTTATAACATACATACATACATATAGTCACGCCTGTCTCCCCCTTAGGATTAGGCAGATACCACAGATCTTCATCCGCTACGATCCCGACACACGTTTCTTTACACTCATCCATCTTTTCATCTATCCTTCTTCTCACATTCATCGTAGCAAAACGGATCTCCATTCGTCGCTTCTCGCCCTCGTGGTAATCAGGACGTGACGGGTGGCGAACCACGTCGCCGCCTTTTACAACAGTCTGTATTTATTTATTTTATAAGCATTAACATGCTTGCTGCAATTTAATAACTTTTAATTCTTTTTACCCTACAATAAATCAAGCTGTCATCTTCAAAACTTGTCATTGTACGAAAAATTATTTAACTAATAGCAGGAAACAGACGTCTCAAAAATTATTCAAATTGTAAATGATTCTAGCAAACAGATTGTCAGCTATGGGCACAACTTGACACAATATAGGGAAAAATTGACACAACATATCTTTAAGAAATTTATTAACTACAATTAAAATTATTAAAAATGATTTAGGCCCTAAAAATATAAAACTATTATATAGATTGTGATGCTTTATGGAAGGGGAAGATAAATGAGTATGCATGCAGGTCGTTTTATAAGATATAAGTGATCACCACCGCCCACAAATATGTTTAAAGTCAGAAGCACTATAAATGAGTTGTCGGTCTTTGATGGACACAAAAGCTCGTAAACGGGCAAATAATATATACTACTACAATGCGATAAAATTAAAATCCATGTGTATTAATAAAAATGCCTTATTTTTATTTCGATGGAATAATAAATATAGGTATTTTACCATAGGCTAATTATGTTTAAAAATAAGAGTGTGATATTACTTAATTCTTTATTATTTAAACATACTGCCTGAGAATATAAGATTATTCTTATCTTTGGTGTACTTTGTGTGATTGAGGAGGGACTTGTTGATTTTATCAAAACGATAATCCGATATGAATATGAATTTTATACTTTAAGCGCTTCTACGCCATAAGCGACTCTTCGCTACGAATGCCTCTACGCTCTACGAGATGATTACACCCTGCGACATTTTTATCATTATCGGAATCTCAACAGTATGAGGGCCTTCACGCTACAAGAGCTTCAACGTAACGAGAACCTTAACTCTACTGGAACTTCAACTTTACGAGAGTAGCCACTCAAAAGGACTAACACGAAATATCTACGAGTGCTTCAGTGCTACGAACGCATCGCTACGTGTATTCTTATGCTAAATATTAAGTAAGTCTTTGTTATCATTTAAAAAAGAGATACTAATGCTACTCTATTAAATTAATATTTAAATTTTTATTATTTTATTAATTGTTATTATTTCTATTAAAATGCTAATGCACACTAGATGTTCTTTTTCTTCAATAAATAAAAAGTAAATAAATAGTCGTTTCATCCATCGTGAAACTGTACAGATACAGATAATAAACATTATTTGTGAATGATTTACCATTTGTTAGGAAAGATGTCACTCACAGGTAAGAAAATCAGCGGGTCTTTTTCCTTTAAATTAATATGTTGTTTATAATTGTTGTAATGCAATGTAAATAAAAATTTTGTAGCACATGAAAGCACTAACTAATCATTTTTAACTATTTACTCCGAAGTGTACCCAGATAGACGTGGGATTTCCCCTTTCCAATAGGTAATATAAAACACATCATATCATTTGCATGTACATATATTATTAAATCTCACTGCAACCGAAGTGAGTGAAAAATTGATATATTTTAAATATCGCAGATATTTTCAATTTTATAATCTGAATTCATGTTAGTTTGGAGTTTGATAGTTTTCATTAATCCCTCTAGTATTTGTATTTGCAAAATTCTCAATCAAATAGATCATCTGAAAATGTTTATTGAAATACTCGATCGGTTATTTTTGACAAATGTTATATTAGTTATCGAATGAAATGACAAAGATCTTAAATTTAAAAAAATATATATATCCAAGCGGAGAGTTATGCATAATCATTTATATTACCCGGCGTTCCGGTGATCATTTTCCACCAGGTGGCCTGTTTGCTCATTTGCCTGATCTGCTATAAAGAAATATATATTTTGCTTTAGCTTATCATTTTACAACTTGGTATACATTAAATATAGCGTAATAAATAAAAGTAAAAAGGAATAATTTTTTATAGTGGTAGAGTTATGATGGAAGGACAAGGAAGCTCGGACCGGGGAAGTATCAAACCCCTACAGAATATCGGCATTACATGATAGGTTTCTTTTACAGTAACCGCGTTTTGTAAACCACAAGGATCTAGAGGCCCTACTCTTATACCTTCCTTTCCTTTACTTGTTTCTTCCTTTCCTTTCTTTATTTCCCCTTTTATTTATATATTACTTTAAGGTAAGATGGATAAGCCCAGAAAAATATAGAGGAACCGTAATATAATAAAAATGAAAGTACTTGATAAAAGGTGAATATTTCTTTTTTTCAATTTCTCGTGTTACATGTATATGTATGGATATATATGTCTATAAGTTTAAATATGTATATATATGAGTGTATGTGTATATATACATATGTATTGTATGTATATAAGTTAATATAATTAGTTTTTTTGTACAAGCTGCTTTATAGAGGTGGCCTAAATCAATTTTCTCAGTTTCGCCCGCAGGTCGTAGGTAGAGATCGTCCAATGTCCGCCTGTTATGCACTTGGTGCAAAAGTTTAAATAAAATAAATAAATAAATTTCACTAAGACCACGAAAACTATGTGGACTAGTAAGGGCTTTTGTCTTTCCAAATTTCCTTTATACTTCTGAGACATGGACCGAAATTGAGAAAAAGAGGATAGATGCTTTCGAAATTTGGTGCTGGAGGCGAATGTTGAAGATAATTTGGATTGAATTCAGGACAAATTAGCCTATTCTAGAAGAACTCGGGATCAAGCAGCGCCTATCCTTTATTGTTCAAGCTGGCATTCTCACATTTTTAGGCATGTGAACCTCTGTAGAATGTCTTGTGGTGCAGCGCAAGATTGAAGCTAAAAGATTGCGCGTTAGAATACCATTACGTTGGACACTTGGTTAGTCCATATAAGCTGAAATGAATGGTCTTGTAAACGTGTGCGCGAGTAGTATGCGAAGAATGGCTATAGATTGTGAAGGCAACCACCACCCGAAATGATGACCATGACCGCTCTGAGTGACGAGTGAAAAAAACTATGAAGAATAATTATTTTTAGTAGACAATGTATCTTCAGCGATATTGTTGTCTATGGGCGGCTGTGATTACTGTGCTTACCGTTTAGTAATCCACTAGCTTGTATTTGTCTATATTATTATATTATATATTCCATGAAAAATCTAATTGTTGCTATTTGCAACAGACGATGTTGTAGATGTCAAAGGTCTAAATATATATTTTTACTTTTCCTTTCTAGGTGCTGTTATTGCATAAAGCAATACCAGCTCTATTTTACTCTAATCTATAATATAATACCTTACATAATTATATTTTTCATTTTATTTTCAGCCTACAGCAGACGAAAGTTATATGAAACCCCTAGCTTATTTTCAGAACATCATAGAAATAAACAGTATTTTATTAATTATCCATCTAAACAGCAGATGAACAGTTCACCTTATATATAAAAAGTTTTATGGAAGAAGTTACACTTTGAATACTAGCATTTGTTGAATATTTAATGTAAGAGTTAGTTATCTCTTAATAATTTAATTATTAAAATGGACACTTTCGGCGTTTTTTTTCTAATGAATTAATCGTAAATTTAATAATAAATTTAGTTTTTTGTCCACGCTAGAAGAGGATATTTTTTGCATGCCAGTGTTAAATAGCTAAATGGGTAAACGTACCTATCCTATACAAAAAAAAAACATCGTAAATACATACCAGATTTATTTGCAAATAAGAACATTATTATTATTATAAAAAAGTACATTCCTTAACACCAGGTATTATATTGAAAACAAAACACAATACAACCCACAATACAGAGAACACACTGAAAAAGTTTTAAAAGTTCTTGAAATTGTTTAAGCGACAATTAAAAGCCGAAAACTTACCTTGCGATGTCAAAGGCGACCGTTGAAGGGTTAATTAAAACTTTAATGGTTTCGGAAGTCTCGGTACCGACGAGCAGGCAAAGAGTGAGCAGGGCGGGAGCTTGCGCGCCTTTTTATTGCCTGCATGGCCTTAGATTTGAAAACTGCGACCCGTAACAGGTGGGCGGAGTAGAACAAGAAACTCGAAGACTCGACTTGTATAATTAAATCTTTTTAATGTACGAATGAGAAACATAAATAGATAAACATTTATTTTGATCGCACACTTATTTTAATGTTAAATCGCTTAAAAAACTAAAAACAATGAAGACTTAACATTGTAATGGGTATTGTGCATCCTGCAAAATGGCTCACTTATTACCTCTGCTCAGCGAGTAAAAGACCCTTAAAGAGATGAGGTGTAGTGCACAAGCCTACAGCGATCGCAAGTTCGTTCATTCGAACTATAATTCTAAACAGGGTAAGGGTGTAAGGTAAGTTTCTATATGATAATAAATGATGCAGTATTTTAGTATTCCAATTGTAAAGAAGGTAGTTATTTATTTCATTCCTACTCAAAAGTATTCAATATTTAGTTTGTTTATTTTTAGAGCCCATATATGTCGTGCGTCGCTCAAGACCGATCCTAATGGAGAAGCACTATGGACGCCCTCTGCCCCACCTCGGGGATATAGGACCATAAGAAGAATATATGTCGCACTATTGGGCACGCGGACTCCCAATTTCAGTGAAAAATGGATATTAATCCACCACGCTTATTCAAGACGTATTGATGGGACATCCGAAGTCGGAAGTCATAGATATAGGGGTATTAAATGTATTGCCTATACATATATTAATACCGATGTGGTAATTGAACCCGAGAATAATGATGGCAGTAATTCCACTAGTAATTCTACATACTAGTAATTATTTACAATATAAGAGGTATTCGGATAGCAAGGGACATTTTTACAAGGTAAATAGATACACATTTTATTGCACCACAAAGATATAAATTGAAACTTAAACTAAATAAAAAGATAATAGAAAAATGGGTTGTTTTTGTAGATAATAGCGCCTTTTTTCATACAACTGTTTTAATATAATATATTAAATACAACACGTTTTTGTCGATAGGACATAATTAATGTTTTGTTTCGAAATTCCTACAAGTTCATGACAATAATAACAAAGCCGGTGAAGTTTATTTTTTATGTCATGATCTCTTGCAAAGAATTCAAACGAAGTTGTGGAATCAATTAGATATTTAGGTAAAGCAAGAGAGTCAACTAAACGTGGTAAGGACATAGGACGTAGTGCCGCCCATTAGCATCGGCAATACTAAAGCATTGCAATGGTGTTGCCTACTGTAGTGTGCCTGTCGTACTGCTTACGGTGACAACCGGGATCTTTAAGGGGTTTCTTCAAATAAAATTCTTCAAATCGATATTGTACATTTATATATTAATTATACTTTAATCACACTTATCAATTTATCCAAAAGACGTCAGTCGAACTAATTCTTTTTCATTTTAAATTTGAATATTACGAATGTAAAAAAAAGTAATATAAAAGATTTTAATGCATTAGTGATACATTTATGAATGTATCACTACACTACCTTAGATTCGTTCTTTATCAAATTTTCCCGACTCCATTCTGTTCTCTGTTCAACTGTGCTGTATCGCGAACGCATGGTGGCGCACCGGTGCTTTTGGATTTTCGTAATTAAACGACGCCTTGAAGAGATCGCTCGGGACTTTAAGCCCGCCTCTTAAAACTTTAATAAAATTGTCGTATATTATACTTCGAAAACTGCTCAACTCTCAAGTAAAGTAGTTATGTGTAAAGAGATTCGTTTTTGTTTATACGACAAAAAAGATGAGTTATGTATTAATGTACTTATAAAGTAATGAAGTATTATACAAAGCTTGCTGCGACTTAACTTCATATAATTCCGGCTAAAATAGCCTTAACTAATACTTAAAAAGTTATTTCTTATATTCGTAAAAATTGATTTTCGAATTTTACGATTTAAAAGTTATCTCATACCAACAGACTAACAGACAAAATTTCAAAAACGTCCAATCAGGCATATTAGTTCGAATTAAAACTGTTGTTTTGATTTAGATTATTTTTACAAAAAATGTTAAATTTTTTTTGTGAATGTTGAAGTTATTAATAAAAGCGATCGTTATAAAAATTCGAGGGTAAATGCTTTTCAGTGTGATGTTTTTAGAGCTGCGAGTATAGTATTTAACTTTAATATAGTATTTAAATTTTAAGTTACTTCCAAATCCGAAAGTTATTTTTTAAATTTAGTGTATTGTCTTTCAAATTAGCGTACACGTATTTAGTTTCACTAGCCTCCCTGCGCAGGTCGTTTCTCTGCCTAGCCTGATGGGACTTCCCCCATGTTACAAAGGAGACAAGCCCACTTCAGTTTATTAATTTGAACTTTGATGGATTTCCGAATTATATCTATAAGAGATATTCAGAAAATAACTCTCTCCATAACATTCAGAATTTTGAGCTTGTAGAACGGACAAATTGTCAGTTTCCTCGTTTTAACTCCGTAAGAGACGACTACGATCTAAAATCTCTATGTATGTATATCAAAAGGTAATGTTGAAGTAAATGGAAAATGCAGTATGGTCACGTGACAATTTCTGGAATGTTTTACAACTTACGCAATATCGAAACAAAAGCGGATAAGACTAAGCCAACGAATATCAATATTAGCAAACATTCTTGTACAATTTTCCCTTTGTTAACAGTGAACAGATGGTTTATTGTTAGCGTTTCCTAGAACATTCACGTAGAAGTGATGGCAAGCAATCGTTACAATTACACAATGAATGTAATTATAAGAGGTCCTTATATCTTAGTATCTTAAATGTAACTTAGTACAAAAGCTTACTACATTTAGGCATCCGTTAAACAAGTAAGTCCTATTTTTATACTAATAAAAGATTTATTTGCCTCATAATATAATTAAGTTACACTGTTTCAAAACCTAGTTGTCTATAAACCTTTAGAATCGATAAAATCTTCTATGTATGATGTATAATGATGTCTGTCGACGTGATTTTATAATTAAAATTATTTTACATAGATGCATTAAGAAATTAAACAAAACACACTTGAGGACGTAAATCAGCATAAGTACCTCGGTACGTGGTTAAATGAATCTTGGGAAAGTGAACAAGAAAACTTATTATAAATAAAACGTATTGAAATCGCTCGTAGATGTAACAAGATGAAACGTGTCCTTTGTAATCGCAACCTCAAATTTTCCTTGCGCATTAGAATGCTCCACTGTTACATCTGGCCTGTTCTTCTATACGGATGTGGGGTTTGGACGCTTAAAGAAGACCTCAGAAAACGTATAGAAGCGTTCGAAATGTGGGAATATAGACGGATGCTCGCTATTAGTTGGGGTCAAAGGGTAGCCAATGAGGTTCTCCGACAAGATAAGCAAAAACGTGAACTTTTGCAGATCGTCAATGGTAGAAAAGTTGCTTACCTGGGTCATATCATAAGACATGACAAGTGCAACTGATCATGACGGGAAAAATCGCGGGCAAAAGACAACTTGGTCGAAAAAGAAAGTCTTGGCTACGTAATATCAGGGGAGTGGACTGGGATGGCGAGTGATCCAGAACTGCTTTCACCTCGTGAAGGAGAGGCACTCTTAGAAGAAGTCTTAAGAAATTAATAAACGACTACAAAAAATGGTCTCGTATGTTCTGATAAACTCTTGGGTGTTAATTGAATTTGCACAAATAAAAAATAATTGAAAACTATTTATTTACGGTCAATTACTACTTTAAATTAAAAATCTTACTAGAGAAGGAATGTATGAAGGAGTATTTCATACTTATCTACCGTCCGTTCTATCATTTATTTCATTGGATCATTTATAAACACAATGTCAAGAGTAAATTGGATAGCGTTAAACAGTATAGAGCTAAGAAAGTTATTAAATACTATTTTTTTCTCTTCTTGGAGTACAGTTATTGTATACATAGTAGTAAAACCAGTTTACAGGGGTATTTACGTACGTAAAGCGAATTGGCCATATTACGTTCCTAGAACTTCTTGTGAGTTGTAGATTTGTTTGTTCATTGTGCATTAGGAGCCGGGGGCTCGACCTCTTTTCCTTTCTTCTCGCCTTCTGTTCCGTTTCCTCCTCTATAACTTATCATCCAATTATCTTAAATATTTTATTTTACCATCAGATGACCCAATACATTAAAATTTAATTAAAAAGTAAAAATACGTCCATTTACATACAGAGTTATACAGTCAAGTAAGCTGGTTTCTCCAAATTTTATGTTTTTGGTGCGATATAAATATTCAAAATCATGTTTTTAAAATTTTTAATTTACTCTCTTCCACAGATTCATGTATGTAAATATATTTTGTTTGGGAGTGAAAAGATGTTCATGGTTATGTGTATTTTCCCATTTGATATGATGCTTGCTATGACTGTTAATAGTAAGTAATATACCTGCATATACCTGCTATGTTCTCTATAAAAAGTAAATTATGAATATTTCAATTATTGTTAGTTTTATATCAAAATCTCTTAGATGTAATAAAATATATTAATAATACATATTTTTTGTATTAAATTATTTTTTGGCACAAAATATTTTATTAACATACGTCACTCTTGCATGAAAACTTTCGTGTGGCTTAGAGGAAAACAATATTGAAACACATTTATATTGAAAATAATAGTTCTCTTTATGTGATGAATATTAAAAATTCTGTGCATTTCATTACTCTTACACATTATTGAGTAATTTATATTCACAAGCATTTAACTACACTTACTTTCAAATAACAATAGGTCAGTTGAAAGGATTGTGCTTATGATCTAAGGTAGTGAGTTCGATTCTATCATGTGACTAACGATGTGAACCATTCGTCGAATGAAAAAATTTTATATAGCATAAGCAATATTACCTTTCGGTACGGACGCATTCTACGTCGCGCCGTCCCCGCTGACCGAGCAGTCGCGGCAAGCGTCCGTACTTGCGGAACAACTGCAAGCGCCCGTCAGACGCACAATACCACGCTATCTTACGCAGAGAGAGTGCAGTCGCTCGTAAAAAAAATGCTTAAAAAATTATAACATAATGCAATAGAAAATATTTGCTCATTTCGTCAGTTTATTATTAGGCAGCGTAAAACAAGTGCAAAATACTTGCGATGGATTACCATGGAGATAACATATATATTCTGCTCATGAAGAGTCGCGAGTGACCTAAGTCACCGTTCGTACATAATGAGCGTCAAATGTTGGGTGACCATAGTCACCGCTCGTACAGAGCGAGCGTCAGGCGTTGGGTGACTATAGTCACCGCTCGGACAGATCGAGCGTCGGGCGTTGGGTGACTATAGTCACCGCTCGGGCCGAAAGGGTTAACATAGCTTTAAAAGAATTATTGAGTAAGAAAATACTTTCCTACCACATTATAAAACACATAAGTAAATGGTAATTACAGAAATCTGCATATCGCAATTTCTATTTAATAGAACAAAGGAAAATTCTTTATACATTATACCATACAGGTGTATGACTGTGAACAAAATGTAATATACAGCGTGTTGGCTAAAAATGTTCACACATAAATTAGCTTATTTAAGAAGTAGAGCGTTGAAGAGACGATGCCTAAATGGGTTACGCTTATGTAATCAACATCTTCTTCAGTCTATGGCGATTCAATGCCGGAGTTAAGTCTCCCTCAAGGCTCGTCCCCTTGTTCAATCTTTGGCTACATGCAAACAATCTCTACAAGCCGCCCTGTGCATGGGTTCTCGCTCCATCTAGCGCGAGGGTATCCCACATTACGTTTATCAAGACGCGGTCTCCACTTCATTACTCTTACGGTTTTCGCAACGTTCTGCAACAGAATTCTATTTCTTTCAAGAAAATATAATTTACATCAATAGTCCAACGATAAATAGAATCGAATCAATGACCGTATGATATTAAGTGTAATACTATTAAAAGTATTATAAATATATTTTATTAATAAATTATTATTGGGTTGTCACGTAAGTTCATTCAGTTTTTAACAGTTATTCAAAGCAAAATACATTCTAAAATAAAAGCTTTTATTATTAACTATTTTTTTCATTATTGTGTATCACTCTGACCTAACGTTTAGACAATTGTATAATGCTATCTCTCCAGAAGGCTTTGTCTTTGCTCTTAAAAATCTCTCAAGATGAATTTTTATGTCGTCCAAAGATTCGAAATTTTTTCCATTTAGATAATTTTGTTATGAGCGGAATAAATGGTAGTCGGATGGTGCGATATCCGGGCTATATGGAAGGTGAGGTAGAATAAATAAATAAATAGAGCCTTTATTACTGTCATCATCTGTACAGTCGAAAGCTTTTCCTTCCATAAAGGCTCTATTTATTTATTTATTCTACCTCACCTTCCATATAGCCCGGATATCGCACCATCCGACTACCATTTATTCCACTCACTACAAAATTATCTTAATGGATTTAGATTTCCATGCCGCTCTATATCTTGCTAATTCTATTCATCTTTTGCCAGCAACTATTCTGAGGTCATCTTCCCAGCGTTTTGTCTGTCGCCCTTTGCTCTTTTTTCCATCCCTTGAATACCACTCTGAGACTATTTTTGTCCATTTCTCTTCTCATTTCCTTATCATATGTCCTGTTTAATTCCATTTCAATAACTTACAAACTTTTATTGCGACTTAATTTGGTTAGACTTTTTATTTCTTTTAATCTTACTTTGTCTTGTATCTTGATATCAGTTGTACTTCGACATCTTTTGACATATATGGTTTTTCGTTGTTCCGTGAATGCCCATGTTTGGCAACCATATGTTAAATATGGCAAGACGCGCAAGTTGTAAACTTCCCTTTTTTCTTTCATTGGTATGTCCTTGTTTTTTATGACTTCACTAAGAGATCAAAATCTTCTCCAAGTATTCACTATTCTCCTGTCAATTTCTTTATGCACAATATCACTTGAAGCTATTAATTGTCCTAGATATATATACTCATCTACGTATTTTATTTTTTCCATATTTACTACAATATTATACATCTGTGGACCATTAGTCATTATTTTAGTTTTATCTGTATTCATCGAAAGCTGGGCTTTCGCGTTCTGATCTGCTTATTGTTGTATCTGTATCTGTATACATTCTAGTTCTTTCGAAAGTTCAGAAAATAAAACAAGATCATCTGCAAAACGTGACTTAGGTTTTCACAGTTTGTATTAAGTCCATTATGATTCCGTTCTAGATTCCTGATTATCATTTCTAGAGCCGCTGAAAACAACTTAGACGAAATAGGGTCACCTTGTCGGACTCCTCTTTCTATATGAAACATTTCTCCCGTTATTTTCATGATTACCCTGCGAATGCAGAGCTTTCCAAATATATTCATGTTCTGAGGAGTCGAAAACTTTATTATAAACAACGAATCTCAGATAATAAGTTTTGTTATATTCCTTGTACTTTTGGAGGATTTGTCTAAAAACATGTATATGACCTACAGTTGAGTATTTGTAGCGGAAGCCCGCCTTGATTCGCGATAAAATTATTAACAAGCTTTATAAATAATGGACATCAAACTAATTGGTCGATAGTTTTCAATTTCACCTTTGTCTCCTTTTTTGTGTAGTAGTATCTACTGAACCAAAAGTTCCGTCTGCGGGAATAATTTTAGTCTTTATATTGTCGTTAACTATATCTCTTAATTTAGGGGCAATTACCGAAACAGTAGATTTGAGTAATTTATTCGTTATTTTATCCTTTCCAGGCGTTTTATCTAAGTAGCAGACTATCCTTTACATCCTACCAAATACACAACATCACTTTCTTCGGGTGAAGAAAGTTATGTTGTGTATTTGGTAAATCTCATCTTTTATCAAATCTTTGGCGATGTCTGAGGAGCAGTATCTTTTTTAGATAAAGATCTACGATGTATATTACAACTGATGTTACGAAAATATCTGTGCACCAAAATACGAACGAACTTATATGTCAACCCAATATTTTTAACGCTAACTAATGATACAGATCTAAAGTTGGTCCTGAGTCATAATTTCCGGCCATTTTTTATCATCATGCTGTACATTATTGAATTAACAAAACATATTTCTTGGATTGTTTTGAAAATATTGGACCTTTAGATGTTAACCTATTGTAATTATAATCAAAGAGGAAATGATAATAATTGCATAGTTTTCATATTGTTTCCCATGCTGTAATATAGTTTAACATATTGGAGCGAGTGATTTATTATACTTTCAGTTCTTATTTAGAAGTGTCAGTGAGACAACGTTTAAAAATGCGATTTATTTTAAGAAATTTTAATTTGCTGTCATTTTTCTTTTTGTGTCGTGCTAGTTACAAAGAACAATATAGAGGTTCGATTATTTCCCTTCTATGATGAAGTTGATATGTAATATATTTAAATTTCTTTTAAGAATTAATTTTATTTTTTAAATTCTCATTTTTAAATGCATTTGTAATCCACCCGGCAAGAGACGAAATTACGGCAACACCTCTCAATTTGAAGCGAAGTAACAGTCCTCTACTAGAGTGGACTGTTACGGATTGTTTGATGATTGATTTTGAAAATACTAAGGTGTTTTATGTAGAGATTTATTTTGTGAGAGGTTTTGTGTAACCAAGAAACTCGAAATAACCTAGATTCGAAGATGTTTTTGCTGGTTACCTATTGGCTTTTATAGCCTAATCGACTACTGGACCCGCGGGCTCAGAGCCTGCAGGCAAAAAAAGTTATGTGGGAATCTGCACAAACCTCAGATGCCATGGGCTTGACACCGAGTCGGAGATACACGTGTGTGTGGATTTTAAAGTTGTTATGACGCTACGTTAAACGTATGGGGGAGGCATAAACATATTACTCTAGAGTTCTTTAGAGTATAGGGGGTCTAAGGTCGAGTAGTGATTGTTGGTGTCGTGGGTGGATTGAAATGACGCTGTTTCGTCGTCCGAACGTTATACGGGTGCTGTCTTTTTGGGACCGAGTTTAAATTTAAATTCACTTTCCAGTTATTAGCTGTACTCTCGAAATATCTATAATCAAATATATCGTGTGTCTATATCGCAATCATCATAAGGTTCGTTATATCGACGTCCTGATTTTTTATTTCTGGTAAAATTTACTAGTACCGTCTCCTACTGGAAATTAGAAATCATTAAATCTATTTCCAATTTCAACACTGCATCTCAAAACAGTGATCGAGTACTGGTATTATACGTTATTACAGCCATGACATTTTTTTTCTTGCTAGAGCATCTTTCGTCCTTAATTTTGCGTAATATGATAATTTGACAAAGTTTATTCTTGGTATTACGCGTAATGTGGCCGGAATATAATAGGTTGCGTGTTTGATTGCTTTCAGAATCTCGGGTACCTTCGGTTTTCGTTAATTTGTATATTAATGAAACAGTCATTATGATACTTGGAAACCAGTCACACCGTAAACTTTATCATCAATATGCAAAATAGGTTCAGCCTTTGACATTTGTTGATTCGTTCACTGATAAGTGACGTGAGTGTAATACTCGTAGTTTAATGTAATTTACAATCTTTTGATCGTTATATCAACATTTGTATTCTAACAGATATATTACATAGATCTTTCGACATTACGGACATATATACATTACATATTCTCAAAATTTCAGTACCTCATGGGTTTTCTACAAACTGGGAGACTTACATTTTTGACAACAAGGAATTCCTCATACAAAATTTGCCTGTTAATTGGGAAAATGCTAAAATACTCTGTCGGTAAGTTTAGAGTGGTAACACAATAGATTTGGTAAATAAATAATAACGTAGTTATTCTTTCTATTGACTTTGAGAATCTCGAAGCTCTGTCACCTGGTGACGGTAGGAAAGGATCACGTGGCCGAAAGGACATTCTTGGGATAACCGTTTGGACGGTTGCCCCAGGGTGGTAGAATGCGATGATCGTCGACTTGAGTAAGGTACGGGCAACTAATTGACTAGAGCTTTCGCAATATCGTCACGAATGGCGTATCGTATCGGAGGCCAATTTTCAAACCTAGTTTCAATTATTAATGTGAAAAATCTTATCGTGGGGTATCGGAGTGAAATCGTAGACCGGAATGTCGTCTCGATTCAGGCTACGCTCCTCTCCACTCGACTCTACACAGGGTCAGTTACACGTGAGCATACAATAGAGACCGAGCTGTTGTAAATGTTTCACATCTACCAAGCGTCACATGACACTTCTCTTTATTTTCTTCTGTCAAATATATCTTTTCCTTTCATAAATCTCTTGGCTATCAGAGTATCGTCTATTAACTAGCAGGATGTAACTTGTGCATACACACTCTCGCGTTTGCAGGGTGCAGCATTATGCTTTGGGGCTAATCCCCATTGCATGAGCATTAGCTCGAGAGGAGTGACTAGAAGAGTACTTACTCTTCTAGTTGCTGTCACCTTGTGTTCGTAACACTCGTACCTCTTTCTATAGGAGTCTTTATATAATATTGAATAATCATACGATGTTATTAATATTACAAAGAAGCTAAAACCAGAAATGAAGTATGATTATGATTATAATGATGTTTTTAAATTAAGTCGATGTAATTAGGATATTTTATTTATATTATATAATTATACGCTTATTTTTTTAATAGATTTATTTATTTAAGGGGTCATCATAATGGCGCTTTAGTTGAATTAGACACAAAAGAAAAGTCAGAGTTCTTAGCTGAAGCATTGTCAGAGTCGCAATTTGGTAAGTGTTTTCTAATGTCATTTATTTTATTCTCAAGATGTACCTAACTAGTTCACGTATTTTAAACATAAGCGAATACTATCGCAGACTTATTAATATTTTTGTAACAATTGAGAGAAAAGTAAATGTATAAGCAGTAGGTAGCTTAGAGTAGCAATATTTTTTTATACGCACTACAATTTTTTTAATTTAATCAAGATTCTAAGAGATTCTTACGAGGGCGAGAAGCGACCAATGAAGAGCCGTTTCGCTGCGGTGAATAGTAGCGGATGGAGCTCTGTGGTCTCTGCCAAACCCTACGGGGGACAGCCGTGAATAAATAAAAAAAAATTCTAAGAGATTTTTAAAGAATGACTGCGGAGTTGGAAGCAACTAAGCCTCTAAAAAATGTTATAAAAAAACAATTCCCGGTATGGAATTAATGTTAAATGGTAGATATAAAGATTTCCATTTTATTTTAATATATTTTATATTTTAAGTACTTAATCAGTTGATGTACTACTTATAATAAAATATATTTATAAAAGGTATTTAAAACAATAATCAATATATTACATTAATCTAACGAAAATACAGATTAATCAGTAAGAAATTCCGGGGGTCATCTTTTCTGACTAATTTTTTTAAACTTTCAGTACAAATAGTATGCCAGGATGTCGAAACTTTTTCAGTCTGGGGCATATTTTAGGTTTAGGTAGGTTTAGAACTTTGTTTCGGCTCTCTAATTAGCCGAAAAACACTTATATTACGTAGTAGGTACAATAATTAAAACATCCACAATATGAAGCTTCGTTTTGTATTTTATCGAAACACAACAATATATTTATTTTTTAAGAAAAATTGAAAATAAAATAAAAAATGCCAACAGTGCGCTACTAGGTACTGAAGCTTGTTGAGTAAACACGTTCTTTTGTTTTTGTAAACAATAAAACTTCCTATTAAAATAATCACCTCGCATTCAAAATAGCAAGCCGAAGTCTAGCAAGCTATTACGCCCCAAGGGGCCTCTTGTATTGCAAATATCGATATACTTTTACACTTCTTTAAGGATTGATATTGTAATTTAAAGTCAAAATTTGGAGCCGTTTAATAACTGGTTGTATGACTAATGGTTTAACATGTATGAAACGGCAAGTTGTGCCTATGCCTCTTTCCATAATTTTAAATTGTTTGTCACTACATTTTTATTATTATAAAAATGCAAATCAAAACAATCTCAATCACATTTTTTAATTTTAAATATAAAAATATGAATTTTCACTTGAAGCGCTATGTAGTTTGGTCTTTGTGTGACTACAAGTATAGGGTCAAATAAAAATCACTAAAAAATGAGATCGCTAAAAGTTTAAGACATAAAGTCACAAAAAGATGCAAAAACTGAAGATTATTGTGTGCATGCGGAACTATATATGTGAGAAACAAGTTAATTGATTACAAAGATACATTTAATAAGTATTTATCTATCTCTAGAAATCGAGTCAGTCTGGGTCGGAGCAAAAAGGGGCTCAAGCGATGATCCCGAAGGATACCGATGGAGTCATGGCGTAGAATTGAGACGCACTGCTGCCGATATACTGGCAAATGAAAAGGAGGACAACATGGCAAAACATTATCCTTTGGTTAGTAAATGGTACAATATACCTATTTGTAATTAGCATTGTTCTTAGATCATAAACATGTTAGAACTAAATATAAAAAGTATCTACCTAATATTTTTTCTAAGAAATTAACAACTTCGAAATGAAGTGAAATTCCGAAATCCATATTTAAATCGTACCTAAACATAATATTAATAACGTAATTAGAACAAAATCTATTTAGTGATACGCACTATGACTATAACGCGCATATTTAAAAAATTACATCCAAATAACATTATACGCATATAATATAGCTTAGAGATCGGGCCTCCGGCCCTCATTGCTCACAGAACGAAGCACAGCAGGATTTGTTATGTTTATAAGAAAATAATAAATATTTTTTTCTGTGAAAGCGTATTACTTCGCGTGTATAAGTCAAGGAATTAAAAATCTGCTCAACACGCTACAGATAAAACTCAGCCAAAAACTAATTGACGGTTTATATTAATTTTATTTACATATTTATATTCTTTTATAAATATGAAAAACAAACAACCATATTTTATATTTTGTAATTATGAAAATCCTTAACAATAAAACAGCGATAAAAGGATGTCTATTCCTTGCAGTGGTTGAATCGTACGCACATACCAGTTCCGGATGGTGGCGCTGATTGCGTTGCGCTGGAGAGAGTGCAGCATGATAAGCCTGTATTCCTAGACCTGCCATGTCACATTGAAAGACCATTCGTGTGTGAGCGTGGTAACTATGAATATTCAAATAAAAAACGTAATGTAACATATTGTAATTAAACTTGCAATTAGCTAGTTGCGTAGAACCCACATCCGTTGGAATAGATGAGTGGTGGAGGAATCGTATATTATTGTCAGTTATATTGTTTAATCGTGGTGGCGTATTATACAATATAAGTCGATTAAGGCGTATAATTGAAGTGATATGAATAGGGTGTATAGTGACTGTTTAAGTTGACTAAAAAATCCATAGTTAGTCCATAGAAGTTTTGATAGAGAATTTGAAGTCACCATTTTATAAAAACGTAACGTGACAAGATCACTAGTTACATTTCAAGAGATTTGATATTATTGTATTTTACTTGTCACTGGCGTAATAGTTAAAACTAATTGCCATTAAAAAAAGAAAAGCAAAATATAGTGCGGGAAGTCACCTAACTAAATAAAGAGACGATCGGCTCAAACAGACAAACAGAAATTGGATGTATGTAGCCGAAAATCGACCCTAGCGGTGGTGTATATTACTAGAGATCTATCTTGTTCCACAATGCTACTGTCACAAGATGTTGATGAAAATAACACTTGACAATTTACATGAACTTAGATAAGCAAGACGTGTGATGAGAGTGTGCTTTCTGTATTCCTGCGCACAATAGACTTTAATATCTTATTTAAAAGAAGACTAGCAATGGTTTTAATATAACTAGAATTCTTGTTTACCATTCTAACTAAGCTAATAATAATTGTGCTATAAAATGTTTCACACCAATAGTCTAATGGAAGATGAACGTTCGTAAGCACGATTTTTATCAAATGACCTATTGCTGCTTAAGTATACTGTAAAGTTGATGCTTCTGGGTCTTCCCAGTAGGTACCGAATCCGAAATAGATAGGATACATAATTTTAATAGGTATAATTTCCAACTACAAGTAGCATTGAAAGTCAGTCACATACAATAAATATTTACCTAACAGCTACAACGTCTCAGTTCCTAATGTGTTTATTAATATTATATTTCAGATGCTAAATTGGAAGTAGAGGTACAAGAGTTAAAATCAGTCCGTTGTAGAACTGGATTGTATCATGTGTTTGATGGCCGGCTGGACTGGCACCAGGCTGCCGCCTACTGCGTAGTGAAGAAAATGACGTATGAACTGGAATCCTTTATGAAAATCAATGTTGAAGAAAATAATAATTTATTTAGAATACATAATAGAAACTTATATGAAGTTCTTAGAAATTTTATCCACTTATTGCACACATTCGAAAAATGGTTTTAGAAATTTACCATTTTTCTCTTTAATTAAAATAAATTCATCAATTATCTGTATCTTTTTTTAAAATACACTTAACTTGTATTTTGTCATTGAATAGGGCCAACTGTATTCATGCATTTTATAAGGGGCGATTTAGGAAAGAAATACCAGTGTATGGTCAGTACGTCCATTTGAGTGATAAAAACCAATATTCAAATCTAATCTGCCTGCCAATTAGGTGACACCACTAGCTTTTGGGGAAGGTTAATGTCCAAAAATTAAATCATTTTCATGCCTCATTTTAATTGAAATAAAGTTACTTATAAACAATTTGAATGAAGTAGAAATAAGTAACCGAAGCTTTATGAAATGTTACAGAATGATGATGCTCAAACAAGAAAAAATTCAGTATTTTTTTTATAAAAATTATAATTTTCATTACTTTGTAGGTTAGCACACATAGAAACGATGAGGTGCTTAAGAAAGTTAGGACTTACGATGCTGAAATCGAGACCAAGTGAGCTCTTTTCTCTTTAAATAAAAAGGATATAGTTCAGCGCAAATACAATTATAATATAATGATATTCTTAAATATGTACTAATGTCTACTTGCCTGTTTGCGTTATTCTTTTTTAGGCATAGAAAGTGCTTGGGTGGGTGCAAGAGGTTCATTGGGTCAATGGACTTGGGTTGACACAGGAGTCAGCATTTTTCAAGCATCGAGTTTCACTGACGTGTTGGGCGCATGGCCACCAATGAGGTTTTTTTTCTAACTTTTGCTTAATGCTTAAAATGGCTATTCGTCCCGATTTGAACGGGACTATCCTTTTTTCGGCCACCTGTCCCGTTGTCCCCAAACAAAATCCGTGACGTAAATATAATTTAATAATAATTACTGTCACCGAAACAGTGCCTTAATAAAGATGGTGATTTATCTTTATTTCTCATAATTTCTTATAATAAAAATAATTATAATTAATGTGAAGACTGATTGTATTATCCAAAATATAGAACATTAAAAATTTGTGTTTATTTTCATTGTTAAGGGCGTAACCCGGTCTGCGGCTTAGCCCGCGTGGCATTTGTTGCACTGCAAAGTATTGTGCGTCCTGTGAGGGCTATTGTTTCGAGATAAAAAGCAGCCTATGTTTGATATCGGATCTTCAATTATCGCCATGCCAAGTTTCATTAAATTGGTTTAGCCATGAAAGCGTAACAGACAGATAGACTTTCGCAATTATAATATTAATATGGAAGTATGGGCGTCCCGTTTTGAGTTAATAAGAAATGGTTAGGTTATTATAGTAGAACAGAACTACATTTCCCGGTATTGTTTTCCTAAATAGTATCGTAAACAATGCTTTTTCGTCCATACATAATCGAACGAATTTCCTAAGTTTAAGTGGCAAGTTTATTGATAATACTAATTCAGGTTCAGGTGTAGAACTATATTCCTCAGACGGAAGCAAGGCGGCCGTCGAAACGCGTGTTTTAGGATCTAAAAAAGAATTAAATAATCCAGCAAACACACACAATGCGGGCCACCTATACACTATAAACATAAACCGCCCCGTCTATAAATTTACGAGAATGTTTTTACCGTGTACCTATTTTCTATCCGACCTACCTTTCCACTAGAGGTCTAAACTAAACTAACGAGTCCATGGATCGCTACTAGTCCCTCTCTTACGGTTAAAGATTTAAATGTACTTTGAGTACAATGTACTTCAATAATGAAATTTTTGAGTGAAATGAATTATAAGTTATAATAAACAGATATTTATCTCCTACAGAGATCGATCTTCAATAAAACAAAGTGGATGTCTCCAACTGGATAGGCATGACACTCATTCGCCTGTGTTTTTGGAAGGACGTTGTGAGCGGAAGATGCAGTTTATATGTTATCAAGGTATTGTAGCGTGCCCGCCGTTGTTCCTCACGGCGACACCCGGGATCTTTAGGGGTTTTATATCTTGTAATAAAAATTTTCGAAATTATATTATTTTATTCTTCTTATTTCTTTTTATGTTTATATCATATTCATTATTACATTTTACACTACCGAACGGGTGACATGTATATATATATATATATATATATATATATATATATATATATATATATATATATATAAACGTCAATTGAACTAATCCTTTTGTTTTAATAGAATATTATTTCTTTTTAATTTTAAAAACAGAATTTCAAAAGAAATAAAACAAAGAGTTTTATTGCATTAGTTATACATTTATTAATGTATCACTACAGTATACTGATATTACTATATACATATACGTTAAAGAGGCGTTATAACTGCTAAAAATCATATAAAATAAATCCATCCATTATTTTAAATTATTAAAAATTGTCAGAAATTATAGAAATCAAGAAAAATCGAGACATGGATTGTTGGCAAACGCGGTTGCCAGTAATCACAGTTGGTCCAAAATTTAGCAACCATGGTTGCCAAACAGCGTCTGAGGGGTTAGAACATTATTTTATTTTCAAAATTATTTATTGTAGTATACTTCAATAGCCTGTTATCAATAGTTCGTGTGACAAGGAACTTTTACCTGTTCATGAAAGTTACGTCTTATTATTCTCCTTTTAGGTACACCTGGAATGCGAAGATCCATATCTATACCTAGCGATGACAATTATTACTATATCTTAGTTCGCCAGCAGTACTACTGGCAACATGCTTATGAAAATTGTCTAAAAATGAATGGAACACTTGCAAGTGTCGACAGTAATGACATATTAATTCAACTGCTTCTGGTTATGGGTGAAAATAAAGATGAACGTAAGTGAACTGAAATATTAAAAATGCAATTAGAAAGAATTGTGTTAAAACATAGCATTAGATTAGCGTCAGTAAACTTAGATATATGTATGTCTATGGTATAGACATACATATATATTGAGCAACGTTGAGCGAGAATAGTAATTTATGTCTAATATATTGTATCGTATTGCATGACGATGTTTTTACTTCTGGGATTCATGCATTCTAATTATTAAAAATAAATACAATCTCAATATCTCTTTAAATTTTATGTGGCACTATTTAACAAAAGATGGCGTTGTTTACCTATATAATTTTTAAAAAAATTCAAAATTTCAATATTATTTTTAAACAATGAAAATTATCCATATTTTTTATTCTTGTATATTACAAATAAGTAAAATAAATTAATTTAAAATATAATGTAATCGATGGAAGTTCTTTTTAGCTGTTGAACACATTTGGATATCTGGACGTCTTAACTCCACAAAGGACGTTAATACGGACCAAATTTCCTACACATGGCACAATCCGACAAATGGTAAAAAAATACCGGATCCAAAATCCGATGGAGAAACTTTTGGGACATATGTAAGTAGAATCCTTAATATAAGAAGAACAAAAACAAATAAAGACCGCCGAAAATATATTTTACAATTAAACAGACAGAAACAGAGTTAAGTAGATTTTGTATACTAGACTTGTAGATTTTGTAACTATACTGACCGACCTAAAACTTAGTTTCGGTAGTGTTTGATAGATGGCGTTGATGAACGTTCGTATTCCATTTCAAATTTATGATTACAAGCGGCCTTTTATTTGATAGGCCCTTTAACTTCAGCTTGGGCTTGGGCCACTCTTCCGCTGAGCGACTCAATTCACCTGGTGCTTTTCTATTCTACAAATAAACCAATTTCCTAATATAAATAATAACTAAATCAAATTATAGGTTTGTTACTAACAAATAGTCCTTTATCGCCAAAAAAAAACTATAACTAACTTTGTTGGTGCAGCGACCCCAAAATGGATTTTGGCCTCGGAACAGATCACCTCCTGCCTTTTCCTGCCAATTGCAGATTTGAAGGTTGCGCAAGTCATCCTCCACCATGCCTCTCCAGCGGTACCTGGGGCGCCCCGCCGAACATCTTCCAATTGGGCGACCCACATACGCTCTCTTGACTGCACGATTCTCCCCCATCCTCCCAACGTGGCCCAACCAACGAAGTCGGTCAGCCTTAGTCTCCCCGATTACGTTGGGTTAGGCCACCAGATGCTCGATTTCGCCAACTGCCATCATCTCTTTTTGTTGGGCCTAGGATCTTTCCAAGGAATTTTCGTTCTGAGACTACAAGTTTCTTCTCTTCCTTTTTTTTATCGTCTAAAAATGATTATTTATTTACGCTTCAAAACTAAAGAGGAAACTCTTTCTTTATTATAAAATTTACCTGACCATTCCGTTTGAGTGCATCCATTGCCTTTTTAATAAACAGACAAGTCATAAAAAGTCAACCCCTACTATTAATTAAATTTATTTAATGAATTAATATTTGAAAAACTGTATTAAAATCAAATGTCATCACACAAGTAATTATGTGGATGAATAAAAAATATTTTATTAACAATTGAAAAATTGAACAAAATATAGAAATATACATTCCTTTGCAAAAAAAAAAACGGGCACCTTACTTTATAAAACGTCACAAACTAAAAAAGGGATTAATTTTTTAAAAAAACAGTTCTTCAAAGTTGGAATTAACTTTGTATACTCAGACTCTTTATTAAGTGCCAGTAAAAATAATTTGGCTATTAAAACTTCTTTAGAAGTAAATTATTACCAATAATGTAGAAAAATCAAAAGCGCCAGTTTTTTTTTGCCGTTTGCAAAGGAGTGTATATAGTGTAAACTAATAGTAGGAATTGAAAAAAGTAAGATTGACTTTTTATTATTCTGACCTACTTCTTCAGTTGCCGCCTTGGCTGGATGATGAGTTTACAATGGATAACCCTTGTTTAAATCTAGACCGACAAGACCATTTAAACGGATTGGTTTATGGGATGTCCTGTGATACACCACAATATTCTATATGCATGATTGGTGAGTTTTAAAAAAATATTTCTACATATTTTTTTGATGAATTCTAGAAGATACATCACACCCACGGACATCTACAACGTCAAGTGCACTACAGTAAGATGTGAACAATAAGTGGGAGAACAAAGAAGTAATATCAGGGGAAAAGGAAAGTAAAGGGAGGGGCAAGGAATTGGGCCTGCAGATCTCTGTAATCACCGTACGAAACATATTTATATAGAAAAATACTTAGTCAACACCAATATTTTGTACTTCCCCAACTGAACCATCTAATTCATGCCATAACATGGCTCTGCCTCTATTACTCTTATAATATTCATTACAAACAAAAAAGGTCTTCTTGTAATAAAATATAAATATTGAAGAATTATTAGAGTTTTACTTCAAATATGATTGGCCTTAAAACACTAGTAGATTAGACCATTATAAATGAATGTACAAATTTCTTTAGACACCTTAGATACAATTTCAATTTAATCAGTGATAATAGCTAAGTTAGCCTCAGGTTAACAATCTGTACGTCTTGAGTTTGTATCTTCTAGTGGACTATTGATGTGAACCATTTCCTAGCATAAGCATTATAAGCCAAGTTGGAACAGTTAACAGGAATTCTAAAATTATTAAACATATTGCTAGCCTTTTATAAAAAGAAACTGCACAGGATACCCAAAGTATCATAACATATTTATATATATATATTTATATATATATATATATATATATATATATATATATATATATATATATATATATATATATATATATATACCGACTACTACGACCGATTGGCTCAGTGGCGGGGCCCTCCGTCCGCGGAGTCAATGGTCGCGGGTTCGATTCCCGCATCGGATTAAATATTTATATGGATTTATAAATGTTTATTCCGAGTCTGGTAACCCCCCAATCCGCATTTCCTTTCCTGCCCCTTCCTTTCTTCTCTATCCTTTCCCTTCCTCTCCGCCAATCCACGGTCTGCCGTGCCAATGGATGCGTGGCTAGGGGCGAGCCTAGTCGTAAAACGTGCCGATCGTCCCGGGGTCGGGCTCCCCCGGGGACTATGGTGCCTTACCTCAGCATGCAGGGCTCTGCTGGGGCTGACCTCCATCCTCCCTTGCGGCTCGTGGGATTCACTAAGACGAATTTAATATACCTAATTTGTCGAAAAAGACGGCGACGTGGTTCGCCACCCGTCACGTCCTGATTCTCACGAGGGCGAAAAGCGACCAATGACGAGCCGTTTCGCTGCGATGAATGGCAGCGGATGGAACTCTGTGGTCTCTGCCAACCCCTGCGGGGGATAGGCGAGAATATATATAAAAAAAAAAAATATATATATATATGTATATATATATATATATATATATATATATATATATATATATATATATATATATAATCCATGTAGTGAAAATTATTACAGCAAAATTATGACGCAATAGCAAATAAGTGCAAGAGATAAGTTTAAAGAGAATTACAGTTACCATATTATTTTTGGTCTTAAGGTTTGTAAAGTTAAGTACAACAAGAAATTATTTAAAATATATACATTATCATTTTATTTCTCTTTTAGCAGTTTAACAATCTGTTTACAAATCTATCAATTATTTACAAAAAACATTTTTTTGTTGCAGAAAAGTCTGGATCACGTCCTACCACAGAAAAATTTATAGAAAATTATTCAACATAGAATTACATGAAAATCAATATTTGGTTACTTAATGTTGAAAGACGTTTAATTTGTCACACCTAGATTAAATAAAATCAGTTTTGGTTGGTACTGTTAAATTTACTCATATGGACTTACAAATTCTGATAATAAGCCTACAGTGTGTTGTTAAATTTCAGTGTGACAAATGCTACACCATATAATCATGTATCATGAAGATATATATATGTAAAATATTTTATTAATTAAAATAAAATTTATACAGTTAATATCTGGTTTCAGTTGTTTTAAAGAGTATTAAATAAGTTATATGGCAATTAAGTATTAATTCCTGTACTTACAGTACCTGTACAGAAAAGAGAATATATCTATACGACATATCTTTTAATGTTCATTGAAGTCATTTATGTCTTTGAAAGGTAACTGTTTATTAATGATGAATATAATGTTTCTATTTTAGTTTTCTACTGTGATAAACACATTAATATTATCTGTCTACTCTTATTGTTATATAAGTTCACATAACCAGCTAGACTTTAAAAATTATAACACCATTGTACACTTTCTGATCCAATCTTAATATAGAAACTTCTGAATCAGAAGCTTTTAAAGTACAATTTCTGAATCATACTTCAGATTATAAAAACATATAAACAGAAATGTCTACCTGGTATGTTGAAATAACTTTTTAATACAACACCTAATCACCAGTCATTCAGACTATAATTTTTTGGCAGAGTTGCACATTTGTAGAATTCATCAGTGGGGAAATAATATTCTTTTATCAGAATAAATCACAAAACTTATTTTTTAGGGTAATAAATGATTCTTGATTGTGAAGAATTATTAACTTAAAACATAATTTATTAACATAAAGAATTTGATATGTTAAATTGCTTATATCTCATTTCACAATAATCTTACGGCACTTACTACATAAATTAAAATGAATTGTTTACAGCTTCAATTTCGTGACGACTATATGCTCACAAAATGTAATTTCATTAACATAAAAATATTGAAGTTATATTATGACTTGTGTAAAAGGTTACTAAAACAATTGTGTTCAATATCTATCATGTACTAGAAGATTTGGTCCATAAATAGGTCCACCTATGTTATTTATGGTGAATTATATTGTATGATTTCATACAGTCATACATTTAAACAAAGGTCTTAATTATTATTTCATTCTGTTTATCACTTGTATCCATTCTGAATTCACATAGCTTAATTGTTTGTAGTTTTCGTTCATCACCATTAAATTCTTTCGAAAGGTACTTAGGTGCTCTAGATATGCTTTAAGACTGTTGTTCATCGCACGCACTGCTTCCAATTCTTTCATCAACTGCGAATTCTCCTAAAAATAATTTTAAATATTTTAACTGAGTTTTCATAAAGTTTACAATTTCGTTACGAGCATTTCTTTTTACTTTAACTTGACTTTAAATTCTGCATATATACCTCATTTTTTGAAGAAGCAGTAGGTACACTTGACATTACTTATTTTTATTTAATTATCACTTCTTATAATGCTTTACTTTTAAATTAATCACAGGCACGGATCACAGGAAATAAATCTTTTTAGTATTCAATTTTTAAGTTTAACTGAATTCTCGATTAGGGATGACAAATTGACATAGACAAGAGTGCAAACATAACCACGAAACTAATAAAAATATTTACATCGCTATATGAGTATACATAAACCAAAGTAAAAGTAAATTTGATACCACAAACAAAATTAACGTTTGATAAGTTGTTTTGGCTATTAATGGAAATTATTAAGAAGAAATAAATACGGATAACAGCAAAAAAATCTGTTTTAAATAATTATAATGATCCGAGCAATATTTATTATCCGTGTATGCGAAGATCTGGCTAGGTGATGTATTTTGAGTATGTCTAGTAGTTGAAAATGAAGATAGACATTACTGATTTCCTTTATTATTAGCAATATTCTGTAAGTGGTAGAGCCACGCTGTAGACGAATACTTTATCAAAAATGGCATAATATTTTTCTGTAACATGAATGGGCAGGCTGGCTTGGGGAGGTATCACACTCCTGCAGAAAACCGGCGTGAAAAACTGAGTGATAACTTACCTATCGCACTTCATACGGTCAGCAGTCGAGTTCCAAGGCCCTATAGTATATATAAGTCAACACTATATTAAAATAAATATAATTACACAATAAATACCATTTCTTATACAATTGGGTATACATATAGCTTAATCGATATCAGCAGTGGACCGTCTTATGGGTATCGATATTTGAAAGCGATTCCTTAAAATGTATTATTTTCATATTTTAATTTCTATTGACTTTCCGAAGCATTATCAAAACGCATGCGCATCGCAAAGTATGCAGCGCCATCTGCACGTGAAACAACTCTAAAAATGTGTAAGCCGCCATTTTGACATTTGTTAAGCTTTGTGTTTTAATAGAGTTTATCATGTAATTGCAGGATTTTGTGTACCTTTTATTAATATATATGTCATTAATTATTTTGGTGATATCATGGGTGATGAATATTTAATGCATCGATTACATTACCCTGTGAACAACTATGGCGCATAAATCAATAATGTGCTAGTGCCGCTTTTTTATTTTTGAAGTAATTTTAGTTTTACACATAATACATAAATGTATTTTGTGTTGTGAAATCTAATTTATAAAAGTTCCTCATACATTTTCATACGATATTCCTTAGGTTAAACTGAATAGTGTTGTGAAAAAAAAAGGCGCGAATATTTTTGCCGCGCCGATTTTTAGAAACGAAATTAATTGGTAGTTCATTTCAGTTAAGAGGAATTAACTAAGATATTGTTGTGGTACTAAATTAAATTGCTGTTATGAATAATTTTCATAACTTTGCATTGGCAAAGTATCTAGGTCACATAATTTTATAAAAACAGTGTTCATGTAAGTATTTTAATCATTTAAATACCTAATTTGTCATCTTAGCTATGTACAGCAGTTTTCGTACTGAACATATATTTTAATGGTTTTCAGGTTAAGTTCCCCAATTAATTTGCGATGCGTCTGAGAAGTCGAAAAAGGGAGCGACCGCTCCCAATCATAAAGAAACCTAAAAGTGCAAAATCACGTAAATTTAAGGACAAATCCTCTTGGGGTAAAATTTTGAGGCATACTGCAGCTAGAAATGCTTCAGGTCAGCTTAATACAGCTTTGCTTTCTATAACACATAGCAATAAAACTATTAAAAACAAATCGGTTAGAATAAAGACGGCTATGATGGATAGGCCAGTTCAAGTATTAAATAGAAAACCAAAGCACAAAGATGAGAAATGCACAAAAAAGCCAATATTCCAAACTGTAGTCCGCAATGTCATTAAAGAAAATGTAACATCATCAACCTCTGTGAAATCTATCAAAAAAACCCAGAATGATAAAGTTTCAACTACATCAAAATGTCGAAGCAATGATGTATGTACTAGTAAAAATGTACAGCTACGTCATAGCTCACTTAATAGAGAACTTATTCGTTCTGATATTGTATCTGCTGTAATCACTTCACCTCGCAAAACAAGACGTATTGATAAAATAGACAAGTCTGCATCTCTAAATAGCTCTCCTATACGTAAAGTTCGCCAATTAGGTATATCTTCACAGAAAGTAAACAACATTGCAGTGAGTTCTACTAAGGAAAGTCCAAAAAAGAAATGTAAACCAAAAGAGCCTTGTGTCCTTGAACAGTCTAATTGGAATACTGTTGATGATGATATCACTATGTATGAACCACACACAACTACAGTAGATGTATCAAAAAGTGAAGATTCTGATTCAGAAACACAAGTTGAGTCCACAGAATTGTGTTTACCAAATGATTGTCTCAATGAATTTATGGCAATTGCTGAATGTGCACGGTTAATCAATGAAAGATTACCTACTGATGATGAAGACATAAATTTTCTAGCTGATAAAGCTGCTAGAGTTATGACAACAGAGAAAGAAGATGATAAGAAAACCTTCAGAAAAAATTCTGTTGAAAAGAGGCTCATGAAAAGAAGGAAGTCTAGTAATGATTTGGAAATGTACCAACCGACATCCACAACTGATGACCTAGATGCGTGCTCTGATTTTTTAACAACAGAGGAAAAATATGTACAGGTAATAATTTATTGTAACACATCACATTTTTTACAACAATATTTTCTATGTGATAGTTCAGTTCCTTAGCTTTCATTTGCTTCATCATATTTGGATGACTGGTTTGAGAAAGCATAGAGGACAAACATAAAAGAAACATTCATTTTTATTTATATATATTTAAGTACTACATAATTGTTTAGGGACCAAATCAATGTCAAACATTAGTTTTGTTGGTTTTAAAACAATGAGCTTTATATTTTCCATTTTAAGTGATTCAAATCTTATACAAAATCATAGTCATAAAGTTATGTGTTTGGTTGCTGTTTAATTATTACTTTAATTATTAGATTATACTACTTTAATTATTAGATATTGGTCCCTATATATCATTTTTAGGATTTATTTTGGTAACTTAAAGCAATTCTTCATATAAATCTAAATCAATTCTGATACAAAAATTATGGACATACATGTGTAGAATATGTAAATTTAATATTATATTTATAATAAATTTAATGGGAAGCCAACTCCATGACTCATAATGAACTGCATGTCTTATTAATAACTTATTCTTCTTTATGCAGCCTGACTTTGTCACAATGCTAGAACAAGATGGTTATGTTCGTGACTCGGAATGTGAGATATCGTCTACTTGCACTGATGCACAGGGTACAGCTATTGAGAGTCTAGAAGCACTGTCTGCTCGGAATCCTAGTACTGGTTTTTTGGCTGAAATAAGTCAAAGTTTGGCAGCAGAGGCGGCCGGTTGGGTGAGAAATTTTTTTCTTATGTAGAGTAACATTATAAGCCTTAGGAACTTTAAAAGTTCATAGGAAGTACTTAAAAGTTTGGAGGTCCTCAAATTGCAGATTGATAATGATCGGTGACGAGAGCAAAAGGGTGCATCACATCAGGAAATGAGTCAGTAGTGAGGTGGGTCAACTATATAAGTATGGAGACTCAGGATCTTTATGGGGCTTCTTCTTTAAATAAAACTTTTCCAATAATATGAATTTTTTTTTCTTGTTACAAATCACTTGTACATATATGTCACACACTTTATACTTTACAAGTTTTTATACTTTAGTGATACATAAGTATCTAGTAATCCAACGGTCTGCACTAGTAATCCAACGGTCTATAAGGTGAGATTGAGATTTTGACTGTGATTGCTGGTGTAGAGGGAATATCAGGAAGGATGAAGGGAAGAGGAAGAAGAGACTACCTAAAGTTTTGGAAGTAAAAAAAAAAACAATCTCATTTGAGGCTGTCAACTGATTTGGCTGTGATTAAGTTCTTCATCTATTATTGTTTGTAATTTAATTAATATAAGAAATTATATCTTTCTAGAATGCTACAGACATAGTACCAGATGATTCTACCATGGTGTGCCATGATGAGGAACAAACATCTAATGTTGAGGTATGGTATAACATTTAATTTTTATTTTTACTGATAGACAATTCAACTTTCATTTTAATAGAGTCAAAATTTAAATTAACAGGGGGAAAAATCAGCTAGGCAATTTACTTCATGCTGGTCATTTTGGTATTAAATCTTTATTTTTCAATTTTTACTTAGTTCACACTCCCTATATAAAATATAGTTATATATCTTGTTAAATTTTCAATCGTTAATAAAATACTTTTTATTGATCCACTCAAGTTTAAATATATTTTTTTAAATTTGTAGTGGATGACACTTGATGTTAATACAGTTACAAATTTTTTATAGTTGACCATTGGGAATTGATTTACTAATTATTTATTTTTAAATTTTTTTTTGATAAATTTCTTAAAAATAATTCTTCAATATGTAAAAGCAAATGATGTGAAATATATCATTTCACATCATTTGCTTTTATGAGACAAAGAAAAAATGAGAATATTAAAATTTACGGGACTCATTACGTGACATGGCATAATGTGATGGCGTTAAATATTATTTTTGTAGGAAGAGGGGTTAGACGTCATTTCGTCTTGCAACAACCGTGTAGATTGCGAGCAGATATCTTCGTGGGTGGATGCTTTTGATCCGTATCTCTTCATCAAACAGGTAAATTATATTCTGTTTTGGTTATGCACTATTATTAAACTACTTGTTAACAAGTCAATATTCATAAGGATATGATTTACTATACGAAAAAAGACTATTTGTAGAATGAGAACATTATACAGTCTTTTTTCCAATAAAACAGAAGAAGTTCTTTCTAGTTAAAAGAAACAACTAATAATTTTAAAGAACTGTTTTTAAGGTTTTGTTTTAAATGATAATTCATCCATAAAAGTAAAAGGAGTGTCACATTGATCATGTGAACAGCTCAAAAGTATTGGGATCAATGATTTCTCTAAAAGTAAAACCTTTCAATAAATTACTTAAACATGCATATATGTAATTGATTAACTGAATATTATTTATTAATTAATTTTGATTTTATCAGCTACCACCACTGGAGAGTGTTTCAACAGGGGCACTGCGGGCACAGTGTCCTGCTTTACCTTTGAAAACGAGGACAAGTCCAGATTTTAGTCTTGTAAGTGCATTTCTCATATCTATACACACACACACACATATATATATATATATATATATATATATATATATATATATATATATATATATATATATATATATATATATATATATATATATATATATAGGTGTACAAATAAGTTTCCGCAGTTTTTTATAAAAAATTAGGAATTTATTGTAAAGGAAAAGTACATTACGTTTTATTCAAAGTATTTTCCATCATTTGCCACTACTTTTCCCCATCTTTCTGGCAACATTCGGATACCCCGTCGAAAAAACTCTTCATCTTTTGACGCTATCCACAAATCTACCCAATTTTTGGTGTCTTCATATGATGTGAAGCGCTGCTCAGACAGACCATGTGCCATCGACCGGAACAGGTGATAATCAGAAGGGGCTAAGTCTGGTGAATACGGCGGGTGGGGTAAAACTTCCCAGTTGAGTGTTTCCAAGTATGTTTTTACCGGCGCCGCAACATGTGGACGAGCATTATCGTGTAAAAGAATAATTTTGTCGTGTCTGGAGTAGTAATGGGCGCGTTTTTCCTTAAGTGCCCGACTCAATCTCATCAATTGTGTTCGGTAGAGAGCTCCAGTAATGGTTTCGCTTGGTTTCAGCAATTCATAATACACGACACCAAGCTGATCCCACCAAATACACAGCATGAGTTTTTTTCCATGAATATTCGGCTTAGCTGTCGATGTTGATGGTTCGCCGGGCTTAACCCATGACTTTCTCTTCTTTGGATTATCGTAGTGAATCCATTTTTCGTCACCAGTGACTATACGATGCAAAAAACTCTTTTTTTTATTCCTGGCAAGCAGCATTTCACTCATGCATAATCGGCGTTCAACGTCTCTCGGCTTTAGTTCATATGGAACCCAATTTCCTTGTTTTTGAATCATTCCTAACGATTTTAAACGATGTGAAATTGCTTGTTGAGTCACTTGTAGAGTAAGTGCAAGTTCTTTTTGCGTTTGGGACGAATCTTCCTCCAATAGTACTTCTAATTCCATGTCTTCGTACACTTTCGGCCTTCCACTGCGTTCTTTGTCTTTAACGTCAAACTCACCGTTCTTAAACTTTTGAAACCATTCCTGACAACTTCTCTCACTTAAAGCAACTTCACCATATGCTTCTAGAAGCAATCGATGCGCCTCAGCTGCAGATTTTTTCACATTAAAGAAGTAAATCAAAAGTTCCCGCAAATGATACTTATTCGGAATAAAACTTGACATTTTTGCACGAAAAAAATTACGTGATGCTGATACGGAATCACTAGTACTTTAAGGTTATGGTGTTGCCAGATGACTAAACTTGGGATATTACGTTTTACATCTGACAATTTCTCCATAACCTTCTGGTGGGGCCATCTTTTGACAAACCGCGGAAACTTATTTGTACACCTAATATATATAATCTTGGTCACGCCATAACTTGAGAACAACTTCATCTTTTTTTATTAGTATCGACTTCATCTTTTACTTATACAAAATAAAGTTTCCTAATACTTTGTAAAAGGTTCTTACGGATAAAAAATCGAGAAAATTATGTAGAAACTGAAATGTATGTATGTGAAAAATCCAGAAAATATAATGACTATTGAGCAAACGCATTTAAGTTCTCTATCGACTTCGCGCGTTTGATATATATATAAACAATGTTTTTGATATAACATTTTTTAAATAATTAAGGTTCGAATTGATTATTCATAAATAAGATAGGACAATATCTGTCGTTTCAGCTACTTCAATCTAATATCTTTCAGATTTGTTTCTATTTAGATTTATTAGTAGAAGTCAAAAAATGTGTATGGTAATTGTATCTATGTACATAAAGAATATCTGAGGGCCATCCAAATGTTTTTATATATATATGTATATATATATATATATATATATATATATATATATATATATATATATATATATATATATATGTGTGTATATATTCCACTGCTGGACACTGGGTCTTTCCATCCTTGTTACTTGCCCAAAGTGGAATGGCGTTCATTCATACTTAATAAAGACCTGTAGGCTATTCATATTTATCTCAATTCCGGAATCGAATTCCGCAACTCAGTAAGCGGTGACTTTGCCAGTAAGTCAATTTAATAATCTCTAAGTCATTAACAATGCATCAATTCTGATTGCTATTAATGCAGGTAGGTTTTCCTTATACCCTATATAGGTATAACAAGCCTAGAAGCAGTGTTTATATCATTATTAATGGGGTTTACTTCTTCTAGGTGTTGGATCTTGACGAGACCCTAGTACATTGTTCGCTTCAGGAGTTGCCAGATGCAAGTTTTCATTTTCCAGTGCTGTTCCAGGACTGCAGATATACCGTGAGATTGTTACTACTATACTATTGTTTAATCACCAAAAGAAATGTGCTGTGTAGAAAATATAAAATTTCACATTTGATAGTCAGAATTTTTTAACGATAAACTTATTAAAACTAAAATATTTCTAAAAAACCTTATTAAAAATAATGGAAATTATATTCGTTACGAAACAAATTAAATATACGTAACTACGAAGTCTCATTCGTTCGCGCACGCTCAGCCGATCCATTAATTTAATTGCGAAATAATACGTTGTAACAATTGAGAAAATAAGAAATGTGAATCATTGAGACTTTTAACCAAAAATTATTTTTACCTGAAAATTAAAACCTCTATTTAGTGGTGTTTAAAAATTATATGTAGAAAAGTTTTTTATTTAGTGCTATTATTTTGCAAGTGAATTCTTAAGTAGTTTAACTACATGCTATTTTTGTACATGAATACAACATTTTCTTTCATTTGAGGTAGCATTGCACCCCATGCCAAGTAACACTCGGGCTGTTGTTTTAGACTCATTCTGACTTTTCATAAGGAAGCATGTAATTAATTGACAGTGATAATCCCCGAAATACGCAGGTGTTCGTGCGCACTCGGCCCCACTTTGCGGAGTTCCTGTCACGTGTGTCGCGGCTCTACGAGGTGATCCTCTTCACGGCCAGCAAACGTGTTTACGCAGACAGGCTTCTCAATTTGCTCGACCCCGCTCGACGCTGGATAAAATACAGGTATAGATTGTCTTACTATATCGCTTCACCGTTGGCAACTGGCTTCCCACAAAGATCACCTTTTTTTGCACATTCCATATAAACTCCTTTGCAATTTTTTTTAGAATTATTAGAATTTTATTTAACACTTAAATCATAGAATAGGTGTTTTAGTCAATGTAAACAGAAATCCGTGTGAAAAAGGACATTTGTGTAGGTATAGTGAAATTAAGGCTACAACTATTTTTATGGTACTTTAATAAAAAAAAGGACATTAAAAAAATAAAAAATAATAACGAATATGACCTCCCTTTGTAGTAATTACGACATTTAATCGTCTTGGCATGCTTTCCATCAGGCTTTCGATAGTGTCCTGTGGAATGTGTTCCCACTCAGCCGAGATCACACGTTTAAGCGCGCGGTAATCTATAAAAGTACCTATGATCCAGATGGTGGGGTTGAACCTTTGTTGGGATACACATTGGATAAACGTAATTTAGTGCCAAACAACTATCTGCACATGAACCAGTGAGGTCACCTTGACATTATTCTCCAACATGTAACCCATGCCTTAACTAGTTCACACAGCACTACATTAAGAAGAGTTATGTGATTGCTACATTGATTAGCAGTTATAGTTCCACAGGCGTCTCGGTAAACGTAGTGTGGGAAGTGAAAACCGGGTTAGGTGGCGCTTCATGGGGGAGGCCTATGTCCAGCAGTGGACTGCCGTAGGCTGTTGATTGTTCCACAGGGTCCGACTTAGTGGGAAGTCGGTTGCAAACCGCCGTTGGCTTAATGTAATTTAGTTGGATACGAGCAGGTATGTCAGTGGGAAGGTTAGTTTCTTACCTTGTGGAGCATCAGTAAAGGACCGTGGTGTTACTTATTGAAGTATGTTTAGTATTAGAGGTTTCTACAAGTTACTTCCATTAGGAAGTAACTTGTAGAGGCCACTATTAGGGCCTAGGATTCCCTATACTGAAGGGTTTGTAGCTTTAAAACATTGTCATAGTCGCAATTCTTCCCGTTTCCCCTTCTATTGCTTCCTTCTGCCTCTCTCATTAAAGCTGTTTTACCCTATGTTGGTCAATAAATTTGAACTGCTCTTTCTATTGTAGATAAATATACAAATTATCTAGGTGATGGTAATTACTTACCATTAGGTAACCTCATCCTCGTTTGTCAACCGTATAAACTTTTGTTTTCTATTGCAGATTGTTCCGCGAGCACTGCTTGCTGGTGAATGGCAACTATGTAAAGGATCTTTCAATCCTCGGCCGGGACCTTCGTAAAACAGTCATCGTAGATAACAGTCCCCAGGTAAGCGTTTACAAAACTTCAAAATTCATCTGTAACTAGCCTATATCAAATTTAGGGATTTTATTAACCTCAAGTAATTTAAAATGATTGTCTGTAAAAATAATGTAAGGTATTGCGACCAATTGGCGCAGTAGCCGGACCCCACGCCCACTGAGTCAATGGTCCGGGTTCGATTCCCGCATCTTATATTTATTCTGGTAGCCCCGCCAAACCGCAATGGTTCACCGTGGGTCGATGGGTTAACGTCCGTTCCTCTAGAAATAGGCTGTTAAAAAAATTAATTAAGTTTAAAAGAGTGAGTCCCTTGTTTCTTTTTCTCGGCAATGTTTATGCGTGAATATGGTATTCTACTTTTGCATTGTATATCCTTTATTCTTGTTTGTAAAGGCCCTATACAAACAATCCAGTCAATCCACGCAAAAAAAAAGCGGAGGGAAAATTGTATGCAGCGTTAGAAACACAATGGACAGATAAATTAAAGCGATTTCTGAACTCATGTCATGTCACTCAAATATTAAAAAATATAAAAAAAAATATATTTACATAAATATGATTCAAAATACTTTTATAAATTTTTACACTTTTACAAAGAAATATTTATTACTTGAACACCAATAACAAACAGTAAGTAATGGTCATTGGATTAGAATGTATTATGCTATGATCATTCTTTCTGAATATGGGCGATATACAGAAAGAGTATTCTATTTGATTCCGAATATCTTCTAAATTTTGATATGTTTTTAACACTAGATTGCTCAAGTCATTTTGACTGTTTTTTAAATTCATTTACAATAAATATATATAGGTATACTGATGCAATTTCTTAGTATTTTGAGACGTATGTTACGTTGTACTAACATACAATTGTATGCAAAATCATAAAATTCTAAGAAATTGTATCGCTATAAATATACTTTTTTCAATAAACAAACAGTCAAAATGAATTGCTGGGCGAATCTTGTGGTAAAAATGCAATAAAGAAATGTTTATTTCTTTGTAGTTTCATAATGTACTTTTATCAGTGTATTTATAAAATAACATTAATTTATATAAGTTAATATATCTTTGATAAAATTATATCGAAAGTTTTCGCCGTAATCTATACATGTGTATGCTTTATTAATTTTAGTAATTCACTCCCAAATAAAACGAAAAACTTACACTAAAGTAGACAAACATACAGGTATAGGATTTAGCTTGCGAAAGAATAAAAAGAATTCGTTATACAGTGTTTGCTATTATGTGCGGTTCTTAGTTTTATGAAAGTTTCACTTCTACCGCGTGTGAGCTGCACTTTATTTTTGTGTTGTGATTATGAATAAAAGCGTATTTACTTATCTATATCAATATGTTTTATGTTGTATGAAATAACAATGACAAGGTTAGTAGACAAGCAGACTGGAGGTCAAAGGAAATTATTTTAATTAGTCATTGTAGGTGAATAAACAGTCGATAATTCGCTTTTGTCGATATCAATCTAGTGCTTGGCTTTCCACTAACCTTAAGATTGTTTATTTGTATTAAACAAAATACATAAAAGATCGACCTATTGTTACTGCCACAACTTATATCTAAAATTTCACCAACACTAAACACAAGAGGACATGAATGGCTCAGTAGCGAAGTTACCGCTTTCGGATGAATGTGAGAGGAAGGATGGATGAGTGTGAAGGAAGCAAGGAAGGTGTGTTGGGATCGTAGCTGATGGAGATCTGTGGTCTCTGCCTAACCCTACAAGGAGACAGGTGTGACAATATGTTATGTATGTATGTAATAATGGAAAATTAAAAAAAATATATATTTTCAATGTCTGAGTTTACGAAACGAATTTTGACGTAATGTGTTATTGGGAAAAAACCACTTCAAAATCTATTTATATTTTTTATTATTGATATAGATAATATTAATGTTTGTTGTGATTACTGTTATCTCGTCTATCTGATTTCAAATTAAAATGGCTGATTCAAAAGTGATTTATTGCGGCATTGACAATAAACTTTTTGATGACCTTAAAAATAAAATCTAGTCCAAATATGTCTATCCTTGTTTTACTTTTCTTGAAATATCTGGATTCTAAATACTGAGCTGAATTTTTTAAAACAAAAAATATGTACAAGTAATTCATTTATTCCATCCATGTAAAATCAATCAAATCTTCAACAACAGTCTGCGGTAATTCACTGCTATATATGAGCCTAAAACGCGTCACCAAGTTCGATATTCGGCTACCTTCACCTAGTTTCGGCCAGCCGTCTGTATCTAGCCGGGGGGGTGTCCCGTTCGACGTTTACGACGCCCCCACTCTATTATCCGTCTACTTTAACGATTGTCCGTTCTTTGATAAAAGGCACTTTTTCAATCGCGTGTTTACTTTGCTAACTCGAAGAATTATATCGGTGACCTAAAAAATCGTGAGTTTCAAATACAGGTGGGTCAGGGTTGAGCGACGGACTCAGCTAAGGATCAGAACATGGCGACCTCCAGAGACGATATGAAGTCATTGAAGAAAATACAGGCGCTTACAAGAAGCCGTTGTACACCAAGTTGAAAACAAGGCAATGGGGATCAGCCCCAAAAGTGTCGACTAGTACAAAAGCCCCTTTTTGTTACAAGAAGCCGTTGTACACCGAGCTGAAGACCATGCAACGGGGATTAGCCCCAAAAGTGTCGACTAGTACAAAAGCCCCTTTTTGTTACAAGAAGCCGTTGTATACGGAGCTGAAGACCATGCAACGGGGATTAGCCCCAAAAGTGTCGACTAGTACAAAAGCCCCTTTTTGTTACAAGAAGCCGTTGTATACGGAGCTGAAGACCATGCAACGGGGATTAGCCCCAAAAGTGTCGACTAGTACAAAAGCCCCTTTTTGTTACAAGAAGCCGTTGTATACGGAGCTGAAGACCATGCAACGGGGATTAGCTCCAAAAGTGTCGACTAGTACAAAAGCCCCTTTTTGTTACAAGAAGCCGTTGTATACGGAGCTGAAGACCATGCAACGGGGATTAGCTCCAAAAGTGTGGATTTGTACAAAAGCCTCTTTTTGTTACATTTCTTTCTTACGTGATTTGTTTGTCGACAGGCTTTTGGCTACCAATTGGAGAACGGCATACCTATAGACAGCTGGTTTGTGGATCGCAGTGATAACGAGCTGCTCAAATTGCTGCCGTTCCTTGAACATCTGGCCACCGTAAGTTTGCTAGATTATCCCAGAACTCAACGTCAAGCCGAAACGGGGTGACAGGATTGATTATAACCATCATGAGAAAAATCAGAAAAAAAAATCTATCTCATGCAGTTTGAAAATTATGGGCATTTAAGAAAAACCTAGAAATTTGGTCAAACTGTAACCATTTTTCGTTTATTGTGGTTAATTTTTATTATTTTTGTTCATTTAAACTTTGGAACCGTTCATTTAAACTTTAAATAACATTTCTAGAATCACAGTAAAAAATAATGACACAATTGCCCCAAGTTTCCTAGAATTAAGACTATTTGTTAAACTATGAATTTAAAATTTTCAAAATTTGTTCAAAATTTCTTATTTCAAATTCAAATTTTCAAAATTTCTTATATTGCCATCATCATTAGTTTTTTTTATGGGATAGGGAGGCAAACGAGCAAGCGCCTGATGGAAAGCAATTAACGTCGCTCATATAGACAACCGCAACACTAGAGGAATCACAGTTGCGTTGTCGGCCTTTAAGATATGCATTTTTTTGAAGGTTTCGATGTCGTATCGGTTCGGAGATACAGCCGAAGGCAGTTGGTTCCATTGCGTGGTGGTGGTAATGGACCGCCACTCATCTAGACGATGGGGTTGAAACTTTTTCTTTCGGCGACTTCAGCAGCATGAATTATTTCGAACAATTCCTCGGAGCATTCCTCTTCGTAGAAACGATAAAAAATGCTGTGAAATGAGATATCACTCCGCAAAAAATGATACGAACAAAATCAAAATTGAGTTTATGTATTTTCGAAAATTTAAAGTGTTTTTTTTATTACAGAAAGACGATGTGCGGCCGTACATAAGGGACAAATACAAATTATTCAGTTATCTACCACCTGACTAAGAAGTAGCCAACGCGCTTTAAAAACGCGTTTAACTATTTGTAACGCTGTGAACTATGTAATGATCGAGTGAGTGGACGATACAAGTGTATTGCACCATTTGTCAAATTGCAACCGCCACTGGTTACTAGAATTCGTTCATACAGTTTAACATTATTTTTCTACATATTTGAATTTCATATTTCCCTAATTCGCTTTTCGTTTTAAGAATTAAGCGTTAAATAATGGCTACGACCTAATTGGCTTAGTGACGAAGCCACTAATCAAAGTCGATGGCCGCAGGTTTGATTCCCGTGTTAACATATAAAGTACAGTAAACCCTCCTTCAACGCGGTAGATTGGTTCCGCATGAAAGGAAAACGCTTTATACGAGGGATATAATCAATGTTCCTAAACTCAAAAAGTAGGAACAAAAACTTAATAAAGGAATTTAATTTTATAAGAACAATATGCACAAACGTAAAAAAGTTGATTATGAACCGTCAAATCATTATATATGTCACAGTACAAATATATGACTTGGGAAATCCCCGCGTTATACGAGGCAAAGTATGTGTTATACAACACATACTTTGCCTCGAACATGAAATCGCGTTATACGAAATTTTATAGAGTTTTATAAGACTAACGTGTTATAGGAAGGTTTATTGTATAGTTTTTGATCCCTGGTTTTCCTGAATCAATTTTCGCGGGTTCGAATATCGCCTCACGATAAATATTTGTTTGGTGTATTTATTGTGTCTACGACGCAGTAAATATAAGCATGGAGCTATGACTTTAAATCAGGGGTGAGCAACCTTTTTAATCAACGGGCCAATTTAAATTTTAAAATTTTTTGGCGGGCCGCAGATAAAGTAACACTTATTAATAATTTGTTTCGGTTTAGTATGCACTACTATTTTATTATAATTCATTTTATAACAATATATTGATGGGAGAAAATAAATTCAATTTTAGAAATGCTTGGCGGGCCGCATAAACATCTTCAACGGGCCGCGGGCCGCGTGGTGCTCATCCCTGGTCTAAATTGTTTCTTTATATTTCATAATCTTATAGATTTTCAGATATTAAAACGTTTTTGTACGAGGCATAATAATACTATTTCTTATTTAATTATTCGCAATTTAATGAATCTCATCTCTCTGAGCTTAAGTCCCCTTCGTATTTGTAGTTAGTAATTCGATTGAGTAATTTCGAACACAATTGCTTTCATAACCCTACACCAGATTTTCCTAGACTAGATTTCTGTGGAGCACAGATATTTAACCTGATGCGGTAATCGAACCTTGGCTCTGATAAACACTTCGCTACTGTGCCATTTGGGTCATCGGCAAAATGAAATCAGTTCTATGAATAGGGTAAATTACGGTGATAAATGGAGTCAGGAGTTACTTTGCGAAAATCCATTACTATGTGGATAGTCAAAATTTATACTTAACTAAGATCCGCGACAAGCAAAGAAAAATAATAATGTGTTTTTTTATAATGTAAGAAGTTGATTTACGGGGAACTTAAACTAAATCTTACCGACGGCAACGGCCGTCAGCAACTCTCCACTTCCCAATCAACAACACAAACACCCACTCTACCACAAGGTACACGGCACGTGTTTTGCCTAAACACGAGGCATCATCAGATATAGTAAACTCTACGGAAGACAACCGTCACTTAGCTAAATAAAATTCTGACTGTCCGCAGGGTAAATTAAAGTAACTATATATTGAATATTGAGAAAAATGATACCACATTCATGTTATTATAATAAGTTTAATATTCTTCATTGGTTTCTAATTTTATACACCTTTAGTTTGTTGTGATACGCAAATGGTAGTAATTATATAAATTTATTAAGTAGAGAAGTAAGTATTCTAAAATGCATATGGACGTCTGAGTAGGTAATGATTAATATCTAAGTTATTTGCAAAAAAATAATTGCTTGTGAAGGGTTTGCAAAGAGTTATTTGCCTTATATTTTGTTAATAAATGTTTTTATTTTGTCTATTTTTGGCACATGTATTATTTTTTGTACACTATTTTTATTAAAACTATATGATAGAACACTATAAATATATATTCAAGAATATATAGAGTCATATATTAATTAATGAGCTGAATTCAAATCTGATATCGAAAAACCAGTGAAATTATTTATATTGATAATGTGATTTCTGAAAGTAATTTTATGCGTTTCTTGTATATTTTTCAATAGTATGTGCAGTAGTGACCAAATGTGTCTCATAACTTTAAAATACGTTAGTTCATTTAATATCTAAGTAAGTAAAATAAGCATTCAAAACGATAACTGTTTGTTATTAGTTCAAACAAAAAGATTTAAAAATACCACGAAATATTACAAATTTTAAATCCGACTGTTTAATCAAAAAGTTTTTAAATGAGTGGAATAGTCATCTAATTCATTATGATTGTGTTCACTTTTTGAAAAGATTTTAATTTAAAAAATCCTAGCGTGCCTATATTTAAAATATGCTTCCAAAACCTACCTGTAAAGAAAATTAATAATTGTGTAATTAATAGTCTTGATTGCCCTGGTATATAATAAAATTGTATTATTTAAATTTAAATATTTAAAATATTATTTAAATTAAATATATACGATATATCTGTTTGTCTGTGTTTATGTGTTTTATGACGAAATAAGATTTTTGATTTATGAGGAACTTAGCGCCAAGTTATAGCTCTTTCGCGGTGAGCCTTCAACAATAAAATTTGTTTTCACTTTCGTGCAGATGTCGCATAATTCTAGCTAATGGAAACGGCTGGCGTAAAACAGATAATATTTTGTATGGTTAATTGCATGTAACTTCGTTTAATCACATCGTCATAACTTGTACTTATTACATAAGGCAAGTTTCAAATAGTCAAATTGTCCAGAAAAGAGAAGCAGTAATATGTAAGTAATATCCTTATGTTATTTTTGGAGAAAAAAAAATATTTTTTTTCTCTGTTGGACATTTTCAATGAATGTCATGTACTGCATGACAGCTCTATTAGAGAGTATTTAGCTCTATTAATATTAATAATAATGTTGTATATATTATGAAAAGTATTGCAATACCAATATTTTTGTATATTTTTTTCAAAAAAATATGAATTAGATCATATTGCTGAAATTTAAATTACCATCGGTTTTTAAATTGTCTTACACAAGTTTGTGATAATCATATTTAATTGACATTGAGTTTGCTTTATCATTGAAAAAAATCAAAGAAAAAAATATTCCAGTATTTTGACTTCGCAAAAACCTAACAAAATAATATTACTAATCATTTAATAAATATCAATTATGTTAAAAGTTATTTATTAGCTCAGTAGTGAATTTAATGGCGTACTTTATTAATATTTTTGATGCCTAATCAAGATGATTTTTCAATATGCATGTTTCATATGTTTATAAAAATATGCACATATACGTGCATTATGTAATAATGGTTTGCTTTTATGTAAAGATGATATTCACCTTATGGTTAGACGCTAATGTATTATAGCTAATAGAAAAAAAATGATTTTTCATTAACTCTTATTAATATAAATCGTGATTTTCTACGTTATTTAGTTTATGGCAATCTGACATAATGTGTATGTTACATCGAACAATTAATTCATCAAAAGTTCTAGCAACGTAATTAATAAACGGTAGTGGAAAATGGTTTTTAGTAAATATAGTGATCTGTATAAACCCCAAAATTAAACTATTAATAATTTTATTTATTAATTAATCGGAACCAAACAATTGTGTGGATGACTTTACAAAATGAGAGGTAATTTTTTACTAATAATATATTTATTGTTATGCATTACCTTTATATTTTATAAGAAGAATGGAGTACTCAATACGTTGCAGGTGCTATTTTTTTTATAGGAAAGTATTTTTCAGTTATGTATTTTTTTGTCTTGTGATCTGTGTTATGTTTTGGCTTGGAACTGAGATGTGTTTCTGTCCTTTTTTTAATAATAATATTTTTTGATATAATACATCAGCAAATCTTATTTGTACCGCCCAACAGTGACGGTTCCAGATTAAATACTAAGCAGCGGTATATATATATGTATGTATATATATGTATATATATATATATATATATATATATATATATATATATATATATATATATATATATATATATATATATATATATATATATATATATATATATATATATATATATATATATACATATATATATATATATATATATATATATTTTATTTTTTAAAATGTTGTTGTTTTATAAAAATATATTCTGCTAAATTTAGCGAACATTTGTCAATTTTTAAAAATTAAATTTTTTAAAATTAACGTACTTATCTACGTTTTAAATCGTGCAACCGGTGGGACGCTAGAAAATGTTACTACTGACAGAAACACAAAAGGAGTTATAACAAAGTTGACTACCCCTCCAATATGTCGTCAAAATTTACATATATCTGTGCAGCTTATTCATTTAACCTTATTTGTTTTTTAATAGTAGAGATACAATTTTGACTATTTTACTACTAATAGAGGACAAAAGTAGGCGGTAGGTATATGAAGTTGACTACCGCCATCTAACCTTCTCTGTTTTTTGATAGTAGAGATAAAATTTTAACAATTTTTGGTTTATTTTTTTTACACATCGTAGACTCATTAAGAATGAATTAATTTACATTTTTATTTCGTCAATACTTAGTTCTCAAGCCAAAACCATATTTGTATTTTATATCTATGTCGTATAAATTCTTGTTTCACGTCCATGTTTGTGTGTTATTTGTAGACATAGAAATAGTAATATAATATTTAAATAGGAATAATCGTTAAATTTATCCATTAACATATTCTTTAAAACAATTGTAATAAAACATGATTGTGAATGAAAAAAAATTTTAAATCGAATCGATAAATATAATTAAACTATGGTGGAACTTGAATTGTGAACGTGTTGAATGTGTTGTAAAGTCCATCATTGAGTGATTTATTTTCAATATACTCCTTTGTATTAGTATCTTTTTATAGTTCTTAATTTACTCATAACTTCCTTCCTGTAATATATTTAAAATTTAATTAAGAGTTTACATAGAGTTTTTATATACATAATTGATGAGTTTTCTTCCTGGAAATTATAATAACCACTCAATGATGGAATTACTTTAATCGAAAGACTTAAACTGTAAACTAAAGTATTATAGTGAAGTGATGGTATTTGCCACGTTTTCCTTCCTAATCAGTCTTGCGATTGGATTGCCGCCTATTTTGTGTTTTGAGATAATGTCTTATAATAAAAGTTTAAAATAGATATATAACCTTAAGTGATTGATATAAATCTTTAAAGAGGTTGTAAGATTCACACAATATAAATTAATTAAAGGTTTAAATGGTTAAGTACAGTCTAGCGTCAGAATTTCTACTTTTGGTCTAGGATGATAAGACCCACTACTTCTGTTCGTTATAATAATGATAATAAAATAAATTTCAAATTCATCCATAAAAATAAAGGTGTCTGGACGTTGAACTCAGCAGAACATATGACGTAAAGTAAAAGTATCCATGACCTCTTTAAAATGGACGCGTGTCAATGAATTGTACCGTTTTACTGGTGCGATCAATGACTACGTACTACGTGACGAATTTATGGCGTTGTTTCAACTTTCTAATTTAAAGATTTGTATAAATCCACCCGAAATATGATTTTGTTTGATGTTGATAACTAATAAATATGTAAAGAGTGTGCGAACAAGAGAAGTTATATTTCCTAGGAAAGCAACAATATGTAAATTATTTGTGATTTTATAAATATTATAGGCATCTGTAAAAATGTAATTTTTCGTTAATTGTAACGTTCTTAAAAGATCAATTTGTAACAATGTGTGAAGGATAGATAAAATTCGGAAATTTTTTTTAAGATCTGTATGCACAATTGGAGCGGTACTACTATTTATTTCGGGGTTGCCTTGTGGACTGCGATCTAACATTAAAGGATCCTTTCATTTATAAAATTGTTGTCTTGAAAATTGTTCCTTACGTCAGCGTCAGCTAAATTCTTGCATTTAATTTTTGAATACTATAAATGCTATTCATATTACTAGAATTAACCCTCCTAATTAAGAAAGGTTGATATTGTTTAGAAAAATGGTGCACGTATGAAGTCTCTGCTTAGAAGAGAAGCCTAACAACTTTATTTTATAATAAGAGTATAATTTTACATTAATACAAATTTACTTAAATTTTAATTGAAATTATGAGTTGAAAAGTGTACAAAATGGTGGGTTGACTAAGCCACATCGGAGAGGGTTTGAACTTTCCCCTCTCCCCGCCTCCGGCCTTGATTTTGACGTTAACATTGCTGATGCATGAGTTATTGCTTTCTATTAAATGACCCACTTGCTTGTTTTCCTTCATTCTTCCTAAAATAAAGCGGATCCAATGTTAGATCGTACACGATCGACCCCTAGAATTTACAAGAACTATTTTAATAGCATTGCTAATAAATACACGGTTTCTTCACATTACGATACCATAAAAATAAAATGTTTTTGAGGCTTCCATTTATTTGTAAATTGTAACAATTTACAGAACAATAGATAGTTCTAAATCTCATTGCTTTCCTACGAATTTTGTGAACCTAGTAAAGGTAATTTGATCTTTCTATTAGATAAGCGAAATTAACTTAGTACCATCAGTGATAGTTGTAAAACGGATCCGGTAGCGATCAAATTGTTCTGAATTCTGTAGAGTAAGTCGTAATCAAATGTTTAATCTATTAAAATCATTTAAATAAAACGTTGGTTTTATTTATTAACTCTTAATTAGTTGCTTATTGACTAAATGATGCAGCTTTAACAGTTCACTGCTGGACATTGGCCTACTTCACAAGTGAAGAGGCCACAGTGAAGTGCGTCGTGACTCTGGCTTCTGGCGGGGGCGTGTACTACAGTGACCTGCGAGCTGTTGTAGCGCTAAGAAATATTTCAGGTCTTACAAGTCATGGACGAAGACAGTCTTTGAGAAACTGGACGTAACAGTTTATCAATAAGCCACTATTACCCACTATTCTAAGTAAACTTTGTTTCGGTAAAAACAACTTACTATTAGGAAGTGTAAGACTATAATAATTTCTTTACAGTTCTAATCCAAATCCTAATTCAAAATTACATTCAGGTGCTGGAAACGCCGCCATCAGCGTATTGTTTTATCATTTTGAGGTGCGGCGGACGTCCCTAGGCGTCAACGCATGCAGCGATCCCGCACTTGACTAAAATGTGCGATTAATGTAACCGCATTGAATTGGTTAAATACAAGCGTTATCAATGAATATCTTCGTGTTTGTGATTAAATTCAATTAATGATTAAAGATTATTGTAGAAATTAATTAAACGATAAACACTTCAAAAGATTTTGCTTTGATAACCATAAAAATATTCCATTTTATTGTCTTATTATATTGTTATTAAAAAGATGTTATCCTTAATAAGACATCATTAATTCCTACAATCATCATTAATCATTGTTTAAAAATGACAAATCGGATTCGTGAAACCGAAGGTCGGGTGTATCTTACGTAACTTGGGGGTAGCCCACGTTCAGCAGCAGACTGCTGCAAGCAGTTGATGATGATTATTTGACTTAATTTTAATGATCGAAAACGTATATGGATACTCCCTAGTATGGTTGGTATTCATGGACGGTGGTGGTTGGTTACCATAAAGTGACTCATTTACTCGTTTATAAACAAATACATTTTTTTTTGTAGCAAAAATACAGAGTACGCTTCTGCAATGACTATGGCATTGCGGATGTCTATGGGAGGCGGTGATTGTTTTTCATCAGATGACTCGTCTGTTCGTTTGCCTCCCTATCCCACAAAAAAAAGAGTACAAAAAAAAATAAGTTGATAATACCGCTTTACACTTGATTTCTTTATAAGAAGCTTATACTGGGAAGAAAATCGATGCATGGTTGCTGAACAACATTTTAATTATCTTTTTTTATGAAAAAGATAGGCTAAGGAGCAAGTTGGCCACCTGATGGTAAGCCACTATCGCCCTTCAAAAACATCCGCAATAGGCAACGCATCTGAATTGTCTTTAGCAGGTACTAAAGGCAATTTAGATGCGTTGTCAAACTTAGGGCAAGGATGTGAATTATGGAAGAGGAAAAAGAAAATAAAGAGATTGGGCGTCCCGACAAAAAGCGGACCTGAGCAGATTTATATTCAGTATATTTTTTATATGGGTTTCTGCAAAGTGACACCCGAAAGTATTAATCATTTAAAAATGTCCAAAGCACATAATTGTATACATATGTAAACCTATATTTAAATACGTAGGTGTTTTAGTTAATTAAACGATATCTAGGTATATCTTGTTTATCTAATGGATAAATTCAATACGCGGACACAGATACAAATTTCAATTATGTTTATTTTGTTCGACATAAGTAATTGAGCATACATTAATAAGATGTCAATATTAGATATCTCATCATATGTATTGTGTTTCATCATTACAATATTAATCATGTGATTATTATTGTAATGATGAAACAATACATATGATGAGAGAATCATGTCTAACTAATAATCACTCAAGATAGAAATCACACAATATAGAAAGTAAAAATCTTTTAGGAAATATTGCGGGTTAGCATTACTTCCAAGGTACCATGCCAAAACATGAAAAAAAAAACATATTTTTATCTATATTGTCAGTACCTTTTAGGTTAACCAAATAATAATCCCAATGCGACAATGTCTTGCGAATTTTTGCTATCTCACTGATTGAGTCATTAAACATTTATAGCTACAACGAATTTAATGCTAACTTAAAACATCGTTTTTCATATTAGTCTAACCACCATCTGATACCACAAGAAATAGAGCAAATTCTAATAAAAGGTGGAAAATAAGTTTACAAAGTTGATAACTAAAAGAGGGTTATATTCATAGCTTTTAAAATGATTTATTCGCTAACCTTTAAAATTGCCAAAACAATTGTAACTTTTTTAATATTTAGAACAGCATAATTAAATTCAATTTTCAACCTTATGGTTTTTGTAGTGAAAGTATGTATCGGCAGAGTAGCATAGATTAGAACTTAAGGTAAGATATTATGAGTAGGTAAATATAAGTACTTGACATTTTTTATTACTAGAATATTATGAATGTCATCGTAATCAGAGAAAATGAGACTATTATAATTGTTAGTCCTTTCATAAAGTATTTTCTCTGTGCTACCTTTTTTCTGGTAATGATATTTGGCTACATTTTTGTCTCCTATACATTACTATACAGAAAATAAGGTCGCATCCTCAGAAGGAGTAAAGAAATGTTGTTTAAATTTTTAAACCAAAAAGAACAAAAAAATATTATACGTTAATAGTTTAACAATGTATTTTATTTATAAAAATATAGCAAACATAAACTCGCCGGTGAGGCTATTGACGTTTTCATTTCTAAGAATAACGAAGACAGATAAGAATCGAATTAAAGTATCGATACAAGTTTATCAAAAACAATTTTCATATACGAGTACCTTGATGTTAACATGCTATCACATTAGTGCTTTTCCTAATACATGATACACATATATTTATAGGTAGAGTAGGTAGACTATAAAAACCTATTAATCGACACTTACGAACGTCACGAAGGAAACGAAACGTTAAATTTCGCGAGGTCATGGTATGCTGGCATAAAAAGGAAACGTGAAAAACTGAAAAGGAAACGTAACAAATATGACTAACAATAAAATTGCAGGCAAAAAAAAATTATATATATATATATATATATATATATATATATATATATATATATATATATATATATATATATATATATATATATATATATATTGATTACATGGCGTTGCAGTAACGCCATGTAATCATCTTGGCATGCTTTGTGTATTCCCACTCAGCCGAGATCACACGTTTAAGCTCCCTGATGTTTTGTGGAGGTGGTTGTGCAGATCGAACTCGTCTTTTTAGGAGGTCCAAGATGTGTTCAATGGGTTTAAGGTCGGGGCTCCGCGCTGGTCAGTCCAAACGAAGATATATATATATATATATATATATATATATATATATATATATATATATATATATATATATATATATATATATATATATATATATATATATACCCTACTTTAATATAAACTCTCATCTTCGGATCCAAAACTGAAGCATCTCCAGTTGACTAGGTTTGTCGATCGACGAATATTTAAGAATTACAAACATTGGTCATACCCAAACCTAATTTTAACAAAAATATAGGCACAAACCTGCAGGCTTGTTTTATGAAGGTTGCAATGTCGCATCGATTCGGAACAGACCGCTAAAGGTAGTTAGTTGGTTCCACAAAATGGTGGTGCGTGGAAAGAAATTTCGTGAAGAATGGACCGTACTAGATTGCCACTCATCCATATGGTGTGGATGAAACTTTTCTTTGAGGCGAGCTGTGAGGTTCTCCTCAGAGCACTCTTCATGGTGAAAGCAACAAAACGTTTTTACAGATGAGACATCTCTTAATAATGCCAAATAATCTAGCTATTTAAGTGTAATAAAACAATCAAATAATACAATACAAAATTGTCATGGTACAAATACGATAAGTATTGATGGCGTCACGCTACGATTGTACTTATTTATTTATAATACAATAGAAATATCTATCTCTTTCCGTTTGTAATTACACTTGTAAACTTTATGTATTTATTGATTATAACATTTTATTACTTAACGAGACGTTCTTTGTGATTTTGCCTGCGCCGTTAATTTATCATAAAACGCTTTATATTCAATTCTAATTCTAAAAAGAAAAAAATCTAGTGTGGGGCTACCAGACCAGAATTTCCAGTGTAAGAAAAAAATGCGAAAAATGAGGTATTTTTATAAAAGCAGAATAAATTATCTGTATATCATACAACTTACTTATATTTATCATCATGCGAAAATTGAACCAATGACCATTGATTAAATAAGTGATGGCATGGCCACTGCGCCATTGCGCAAAAATCCAAAAATTTTCCGGAATAAAAACTATACCTCCGGCTTTACAAAGGCATCTATTTTTCCAAAAAGTTTTGTCAAAATGGGTTCTGCTATTAGCAAGATTTATCGCCTTTGATAGCGTCTTACTTTTCACGGGTGGACGTGGAATTTGTCCAAGGGAGGATTTGTTATAGTCGCTACGCTGGACAAATGGCAAGGGCGATAATGGGTGCTTTCACATTGACAAATAACGAAGTGGACACAACGTCTGGTTAGTGTTGGTGTTATTATCAGCCAGTGCCGAATTGAGCTCACGCAGGGCCTTTAGTAAATTCTATCAAGGGGCCCTTGGTTTAGGTTATCAAGTTTATGATATTAAATAAAATAAAACTCTTACAAACAAAACTGAATTTATTTTATAAAATTTAGAAATAATACTATCCATATCGCCTTCTCTGAGCAAATCATATTGAGTATTCACCAACGTGAGGTGATTAAGACGTTTTTGGTTTATCGTATTCCTTAACATTTTTATCACGTTTTAATTTTGAGAAGACACGCTCACCCAGTGGTGAGCGTTCTTCCAATCCTTAGTTCTTCAAATCCCAATTGATATTGAACTTTATTAATTTGACATTAAATTGAAAATTATGTGGATATTTGAGAGATTTGGGTAAGGATGATGTGTTATTGACTGTACCTACATTTGTAATATTACATATTTTTTGCGTTTATAACGTTGGCTATAAACCCAAAAAATATGGTCGGATCTTTCAAATGGATCCAGCAACTGCTTAGTTGGTTAAAAGCTATAATAATTCCATTTGGAATAGGCATAATATAATTTTGTTAAATGTGCATTTGGTGCGCGGGGCTTCCAAATACGCGGGGCCTTCAAATGAGCGGAGCCCGTAACATTTGCTACTCTAGCTACGTGACTAATCCGCCACTGTGATCAGTCAATGTGAAAGAGCCAAATGTCACGTCGGTAATACTGCTACCCATTACCTCTACCCACTGATGTGTGTGAGAGGGACCGTTCAGCTGGCTGAGAATGCTAGATTTTTCAAACGCAAGTAACATTATATGAAAAATTGATCCCATTTACATCAACCCGCGGTAGGGCAGGACATAAGCCTCTACTAAAGCGTGCCACCTGTCCCGATTTTCTGGTACACACAAGCACTTCGCGCAGATCGTCGCTCCATCTAACTCGGAGGTATCCCAGACTAAGTTTGTCAAGATGCGGCCTCCACTCTAACACACGTCAATTTTTACGGTTTTCAATTCTTAGAAAAAACATGGCCAGTCTATTACCACTTGAGTTTGCTAACACGAAGGGCTTTCTCGGTAACTCCTACGGATTTCTTCTATCCGAATCTCATCCATCAGAGCAACTCAGATCATAGCCTTATCTATTGTATTTTGAGCGACTGTCAGTGACTATTGTCATCGCACCGAAATAGAGTATAGGCAGGACACACCTGTGTAAGAGTTTTGTTTTCAGGCTTAGAGGTGTGGGCGTCGAAGACTTAAAGAAGCTTCTTAAACGTTGTTCAGTCAAATTGAATCCTTTTACTAGCTTTTTTCGAGGTTGACTCTAAAGAAAATGTTCGTTTTCCGCAACATAATGTATGTATGTATGTCCCACAACCAGGCATGGGTCTCCCTATTTTTTGGAGGAATGAACAAAAACATTTTGGTCCTACGCGAAATAGCGAGGCTCCCAGGCTCGAATTAAACAGACTATACATATACTTATCCTATTGAACTTGAAAACGTTAGTAACGCCACTAACTAAATTATGCTCTCCATGTTCGTTAATGTAGAATTAAATATAATAAAATAATGGAACAAAAAAGACCTGTGCAGGTCAGCCTCTGCAAGCAGCACCTTTTCGGAATTTCTCGTATTTGGCAACCATCGCCTTCCTGAACGACTTTAAAGGCAAATAGGTAGAGAAACCAGTGCTTTTAAGTTTGTTTGAACTTTTTAAACTAAATAAAATCATCGTAGTATAAAGGAAGCCGTTGACACTTATCAGTGTACTATTATTCTTTTATCTTTTGATAATTTAAATTAATCCGTAAAAAAATTCTTCCTCATACAATTATCTTAACAAGCAGACTGCGGTCGAAGAATTTAAATTAACCACGTATGTCCGCAAAGTAAAGTTCAAAGTTGAATAACAAAGGCTTTTGCGATGGCAAAATAAGTGTTATCGGAAAATAGAAAAGTCTATAAAGGAATTAAGCGTTCGGAAAAGTCTGACAGTTCTAAACAATATCCACACGCTTCCTCTCCGATGTGAAAAATAGTGAACATAGTGCCAGTCACGTTTCGGTATAACAGTGGGGAAAATATAATTAACAATGATCGGTGCGTACATAAATCTTACAATTTTATATTTCGCTTCTACAGCCATATAATGTTTCACGAGGTTTCCCAATAACCTGATGAATAGACGTTTATCCAAAGCGGCTTGGCACTCACACTTGTAATAAATACTTACAGACCGTATCTATTTATCTCGATCCGGGAAGCGTACCCGCGATGATTGACTTTGAAGGTGGTAACTTCGCCACACAACCTTTTTGGTTAGATTTACATATTAACATTATGAGCCAACAGTTAACTTTCTCTTTTGCCAGCGTTGGTCCCTGGAGACCGATATTTATAAAAAAAATTTAATTGCAATGAAATTTACTGTAGCATTGCAAATAGAAATACGATTTATTTTTACGTGTAATCCAAAACGTAACGATTTTCTTTAGGTAAATTTCTGGCAAAACAAGTATCATCGAATTTTGTTTATAACATTTTGAACCATGTCTTCTGATTTTGTGAACGTCTCCTTCCTTTTTAGTAATTAGAGATCAAATTTCTTTTTAAAATATGCATTGGAATTTACTTAACTGATTGTTGTGTAAGTGCGTCCGCCAATTGTCTACGAAATGTGGTGTGACTGCTCATTTTTTTACTGTAACATCTTTAAAGATAAACAGTGGATGTCTCGATCCGACCGATCTATTTCCTACGTATCTTCTCCGTTCTATTGTATTTTTTTCTCGACTGCACCGATTAATCTCCTTCGTGTCTTCTCCATTTTACGTAACATTGGTGAAATCATCCATGCTATTTTTTATTGAAAGCTATTAATTCAAATGAACGAATGAATGATAAACGGTAGGTTCATAATAGCAATATTTAAAAAAGCTCTAATGCTAACTTGTTATACAGTTATATGAAACAACAACGATTGAGCATTAGTCGCTAGCTAAACGGAAAGTATTCAATCTTGGCACCGGGCTTAGCATGTTATAATTAACACTCGTATATACTGAATTTGCATTATTTATATTGATCAATGAAAAAAAAAACAATATTTGATTAAATTTATAATCTTTAAGGGCAATTGAGTCCTTTGAGTTTATAGAGTGCGCATGTTATATGTATAATGTTAACTATATACTTGAGCTAATAAATTAGAAGTAGAATAAATTAGAAATCAGTATTTTAAATTTATTTACTTAAAGATAGCAACAACTGGCGCATTTCAGATATTAATAAAAATAAATTTGATATAAAACTAAATGCTTAGCTTTATAGGATATGACAACAATTTAGAAAATTAAAAAAAAAATAACGAAATAACTGGAATTTAACCTATAACCCTTGGTTCCGAAAAAGGTAACTGGGCCACTGATCCAATTTATGATTACGGTACATGTACTTACCTAAATTGACCATTTTTTTAACTCAAAAAGGGACGTCCATACTTCCATATTAATATTATAATGTTGCGAAAGTCTGTCTGTCTGTTACGCTTTGATTGCTAAACTAATTTTGATGAAGTATGGCATGGAGATAGTTGAAGATCCGAGGTCAAATATAGGTTGCTTTTCATCCCGAAACAATAGAATTGAATTGAATCCCGAAACTGAATTACACGCGGGCAGAAGCTAGTGGGTTTCTCTATATACGCCAGTTAGTAAGTTAACAATGAAAATAAATAAGAACTTCTTAATGTTCTTTATTTTGAACAATTGCAACAGTGAAAATCAGTCTTTACATTATTTAAAGTAATTAATTTTTATTGTAACCAATTATGAACAATAAAAATAACTCACCAGCAATGCAGCAAAAAAGTATTAAAGCAGTTTCTGTGACAGTAATTATTATTAAATTAAATGCCACATATTTTTTTTTATTTATATTTATATTTTTCTGAAGAAAAAAATTGCTTTAATAAAGTTGGTGATGTTTTTAAATAAGAATAAAATTTTAAATTTTCGTGCGGTTTCGTAAAATGGGTCTATTTGGCGCCCTGGATTTTTGTTCGGGGACAACGGGACAAGTGGCCGAAAAAGGGACAGTCCGAGAGTCAGTTCAAAACGGGACGTATGTTCACCTTATGCATAACTAATTGTTTAGTGTAATTTAAATTCCTTAAATCAAGTATATTTACATTGATTTTTTTTAGTGAAAAAGACACCGTAGTTGGTGATGGAAAATTTTCTCAAACTACTGTTAGTCTACAAAAATCTAATCTGACTGACACCAAAATTTAATGAACTAAAGTAACTTCTAAATTAAAATTAATGTTATTTATAGTTTTGCACTAAAAAGGGGTTGACGAATTTGTTGGTAGCCATTTTTCGTATTGCGTGTTTACGTTTCATTTCCATCGCAGTGTGTTATTCCAGTTCTTAGATATACGATATTAATTTGTACTTTATTTTCGAGAACTTTAGAAAAGTTTTTACTTTACATTTTAAAAATAGATTTTCCGTGCCGACACAAAGACACTGATGGTTTGTCTGCTTCATTAGCTTAGGTGCTCATAGAGTTATGCTCTGCGTTTATCTATTGGATATGATTCGAAAACTGTGTAACTAAAATTTCTATTGTTTAGAAAGCTATAAAAAAAGCCATGCTCGGAATTTATTTGGTGGAATACGATTTAGATAGCCCTTTGCACCAAAATAGCCCTTTGAGCTTGCAAATTGAAGTGATAACGGGTTGGTCACATTAGTCAAAGAACCAAACACCATTGAAAAAGAATGTAGTGTCTTTGCAATTCTAGCGTGGGATACCCTACCGCTAGATAGAGTAATGATTTGTGGCAGCAGACAGAGACTGGTTGCATGTAGTTACATAATATTTATATCGGGCAAGGTATTTTTTTGAGGTCCTTCGGCATCAGGCCTCACCCAAAGTGTAGGTCGTAGGTTTACAATAGCAAAACAGGATAGGCACAAACAGTACTTAATAGTTTATTAAATAAGATATTAAAATATTTTTATTTTACAGTCGGCAAGGTTTATCAACTAAGCATTTATCATCTAAGTATTTTAACATCAATACATTCTCCACCTTCTAACTCCAAATCTTTTGGTGTTGTTGAACCTGAAAAATAAAATTGAACATCTATTAAAAATAATAAAACTATAAATAATGAGCTATTTATTCACTTTCATCATTAAATTTTGTAATGGGTTTTTAAGTAATGTAATAGACCTCTTAACCATATCATAGTACCTTTTAAGTTTTTAACCTCATCTGAATAGTGTGTATGACCGTCTTATTTACAGACAAGGCTCTGATAATGAGTTCATAATCACTATTCTGAAGTTGAGGTGTAAATTATTTTATTATTTACCAATTGTAATACTTTTAATATGCCTATTTTCATAATATCTATAACTCAATATAGAGAAAAAATATTTTGGAGCGAACAAGGCTATATAAGAAACTTCCAAATTTGCCGACATTTTTAATATTTTTAAAAACAAATTTCAGTCATTTGTTTTGGAAAACAATATCATTTTTTAACATTCGTTTTCTGTTTCATTGCCATACTTTATATGTAACCTTTCTTTCATTATTTTAGTAAAATAATGAGTAATGCAAGATCAGTGCACATCCATATTTTTAATGCTTTATATTGTATTACAAGCAAAATCTGAATTTACATTTCATTAGACTATAAAGGATCTTTAAATCTGAGTCTTGCTAGTTTGGGTAACATTCATATCAGTAGAATGATGCATGAAGTAGTAGTGGTATTGTTTTTTTATTTTTAAAAAGAAGACCAGCAACGCTTTGTACTATAAATGACCAGAACTTCTATTAGCCACTTTCTATAAGTTAAATTTGTTAAAAAATGACAGGGATGTGGTTCTCCACCCGTCTTCTTGATTCAGGGCGAGAAACAACAAACGAAGAGTTGCTTCGCTATGATGAATATAAGAGGAAGGATGGATGAAAGGATGGATAAGTGTGGAGGAAGGATGGATGAAAGGATGGATAAGTGTGGAGGAAGGATGGATGAAAGGATGGATAAGCGTGGAGGAAGCATGGAAGGTGTGCTAGGATCGTAGCGAATGGAGATCTGTGGTCTCTGCCTATCTCTACGGGAAACATGTGTGACAATATATATGTGTAGGTTAATACATTTCAAGCATTAATGATAAAATCTCTATTCTATTCTTGAATGGTAGACACCACATTAATGGAGATTCCCCATATGTTACATAACATTAATATCTGCTGATATTAATAGGTTTTTAATATATGTGCATTTGCCATATTTTATATTTTTATATTCTGCATTTTTGCATTTTATTTGGTTTTGTTAGATCTTAGTTTACAGTTTATGTGACAAATATTTCATAAAAATATACTATTTAATGAAACGATGATGGTATGTGAAAAGGAATCTACAATATTGTTGATTGTAATAGCAATGTTAAACCAATTAGAAAAGGAAAAAAAATTCTTATAAAAATATATAGTTTCAACCCAACCATCTGGACGAAGTCATACATATATTCATTTCAACAGAGGAATTCAACCCACAATCATTGACACTGAAAATGGTAATGGTGTCACTGAGCCAATTAAGTTATATGTAGTTTATACTAATAATATAATTTAGTATAATCACACCTGATAGACTGTCACCATCAAATTCAAATTTAAGTTTATTTATTGGTATCTCCACATGCTCAGCGAATTTCACCATAGCTAAGGAAAGCTTTTCTTCTGGTTGCACAGTTATTTCAAATGGTTTCTTTAAATTCTGGTACTGAAATTTGATTTTAATGCCCGGCTTTTGAAATTTGTCCTGAGACTGAATTAACTTAGTGACATTTTGGTTAACTATACCTCCTTCAATAAATTTAACAATACTATAGTTAATTGAGTCTGGAGTATCATCAGGTTTTAATATTTGATCATTGTATGTAAATAACAATTTATCTTGATTCACATTCTCTTTTTCTTCAAAATATTTGAAAATTTGTGCTAACTTTTGAAACCTTCGTATTGTAAATTTATATAAGTCTGAGCTCTGCCAGTAAATTTTCACGGATAATTCTTCATTTTCTTCTAAAATATCACTATCATCTATTATAACAATACCATCACTTTTTGAGGTACTACTAAATAAATTTATATTTTCAGATAGATCTGGATATTCACTTGTATTTCCAACACTGTATATTGGCAAGTCAGCCAACATAGTACTTCTTCCAGTGCTTCGACGACCTCGTCCCCTGGTTTTAGCCCTTGGAGAGTTCAAAGTAATAATTTGAGTATTTAAAGCTTTTTCACTAGTGTTTGTTTTTCTACCTCTTCCTCTTTTTGACTTATTTCGTACATCTTTTTCACTTAAGATTTCAGTTAAATCTTCAAGAAGAACGGAGTCTGACTGTTGTCTTCTTGTAGAAGCTCGTGTCACACGTCGCGGACAAGTTGCTAAAAGTTTTTCTATTTCAATATCGTCTGTATTTTTATCGAGTGAAACTTCAGATACATTTTCAGTATACGATGATGAAGCTTCTCTATTAGGTAAATCCGTTTTTTTCGCATTTTCAGATTCTAAAGAATCGTCAAGAAGATTAGTGCTTTCAATTTTGTCATCTTGATATTTGTTTTTTAATTTCTGTAGTTTCTTTGCTACATTGCTATAACAGTCCTCATCAGAGTCTGATGAAGAAATCATTATAATATTCAATTACAGTTTTTCATAAATAAACAAATCTTTTTAATACAAATAATATACAAAGATAAATTAAATATATGTAACATACTACTCAATAAACAATCAACACAAGACAGATATAGATAAAGATCAAAGTCAAAATCTGATTTGACATTTTCTTTTCTTTTATGGCAATTAGTTACAACTATTTTGCCAGTATAAAATATAATAATATATTTTACACGGGCAAAATAGTTAATAATATATAAAATATAATAATATCACGTAAAATATAACTAGTCAGCTTATCACGTATGGATTTTTTCAGTCAACTTGAAAAGTTACGAGACACGTATTTATTTTACATCACTTCACTTATACGACTTAATCGAATTATATTGTATAATACGCCACCACAATTAAATAATATAACTGATAATAATATAAGATTATGGAAATGAATTAAAAACACAACGTCACTGATGTAAGTTGGCGGGAAAAGTCGGTTTGTCTTTTAAGTATCAGGTGTGAATTGTTAATATCTGTATGTATCTATATGGTTTTATGCATAGAGTGTTTTTAGGTTCTAAAAACACTCTATGCATAAAACCATAGACTACACAGCTACAGCACTGATACTTATAATCACGGTTTTATACAGGAATGAAGCCCAATTTCAGTGGTGACAGATTGGTACGATCGTGTCATAATTTTTTTCGCGTCGACGCCGCTGTACGTGATTGCTATCGATGGGTGCATGTCGTTTGGGTGACAAGCGGTTGGTTCGATTGGTTTATTGCTGTATTCGTTTCATTATAATATAATTGGTTATATTAAAAGACACAAAAGAGACAGAAAGGCATTGTAGTGTTACCTATTTTAGAATAAAATGCGAATATTTGGAGAAATGAAAAAGGGGAAAAACTTGAACCGTAAATTCCCAACGCTTGCCGAATAAAACACAGTAGACAAATTAGTTATTGGAAAACTGCTATTTGGTTACAATTTTACCTATTATTTGTTGTATTTTATATATTTTATATATTTTATATTCCTTATTTTTGTAATTTATTTTCGCGGATATTAGTCATGCTAGTTTTGAATTTCTTTCTTTATAATGGATTTCCGCACAGTAACGCCTAACTCTACTAATCGTCCAATTAATCAGTAGGTTTTCACAATTCATTGCCACAACAGTGAACTGTAAAAGACTGTTCATATTCTTCTAAAGTATATACCAAAGAGGATTCACTCTGATCACCAAGATAGATACGTGGAATTTTGTACCTGTAAATAAAGACTCATATTTTCGATAATTGGAGTTCATTAAGATGTTCACTCAGTCGATTTTAACGGCAATGAATAACTGAACTCAAAATAATAAATAAATATTTAAACTTTTATTGAATACAACTTTCGATCGCATACCTTATTTATTTATTATGGTATCATGTTTTTATCCTTTTACTATTCTCTTCCGGTATTGATAAGTACGGCCTAAACAATGCGAACAATCGTCCAAATTTGACAATTGTAAAATGAATTATCACCTATATATTTATGACTTGAAATTCATTCAACAAATAAAAATAGTTTCCAATTACTTATCAATAAATAACCTCGAATTGTTACGAAGTCAATATAAATTAGTAATAAAACGATTAAAAAAATATCTTAGTTTAAATTTAACAATAAGATAGCACTTATACGCAATGTTTATTGTTTACGCTTTTATTTAGCTGGTGTAGATAGACTGTTTAAATCCATGCTCTACGGGGTTTACACTGAAACATATATCGTTATTTCAGAATGGCTCGTTATGTGAGTAAAGTGCGATTGTATTTGAAAAATAACCGTTTCTCAATACATTCATATCGAAGACATGGTAATAGAAGCAAATTATATTTTTATATGTTATATCCATTCATTTACTCAATTTAAAGGAAGGATAAGGGGGAAAATATTTTGGGAAAAACATTACTTTTTTGGCTGTTAGTGCTTTGTCATCGTCTGCCTTACAAACACGTCATGTCTTACAAAAGTGAGGTATGAGTGACACGTTTTATTGTTCCGTAAAAATAATCCTAATGACGACTATTATTAATAGAAAATAAAACCGTCTGGTCTTGTTGATTCATGGTGATTTACTCTGATAATGAATAAATTATCAAATAAAAAATAACGCGTAATTGTATTATTCTGAAATACAAATCAATTTAAAATAAAAACATATGTTAATGATGCTATAAAGTCTAACTGAATCTTATCTCGCAAAAAAATTGTTAGATTGTTAGATTGTCCTTGTACTAGTGTTTTGTTAATATATATGGAACTCTAAAAATGAGCTAAATTATAACTCTAACACTGTCAGATAATGCAAAGCTTAAATGAGTATAGAAGTATAAAATTTGGAGACGAATTCTAACACGAAAGATTTTGTGGATGGATTTTATTTTTCATACTAGAAATATAGAATTAGGCCGTACGTGAAATTCATTTTTAATAGGATAGACAGGTAGACGAGAAAGCGTGTCGATGTATCAAAGCGCGTATTTTTTGTACTACCTATTAAATAAGTTGAACCACAAAGAGGCATAATCAAACATTCGGGTGCGTAATTTTAAAATCTAAAAAAATAGATTGTCTTTAAAAACCTAATGCCTACCCTTCCAAAAAAATGGAATTCAGAAAACGAAATTTATTAATCTTATTCGGTTGTTAAAATTATCAACCGTGATTTCGACAATGATTATTTTGATAGATTAGAGAAATCATATAAGTTATTGCATTTACTAATATGTGAATTTCGATAATCGCGATGTGGATTATGGCTTGCGCCGTATACATACTGACGCAAAAAAGCAAAAACTTTAAATGACACAAATGTTAATTTCTTTATTGCATATTTGGATCGGAAAAAAATATTGCGTCGTATGGTCTGAGTGCACACTAGGACCAACAGAAAAATTTGTATGGCGTTGCAACTGACTGTTTTAGAGTGATCAGATACAACTGTTTCAGAAATCTTAAATTTTTTTTGCTTCTGGTGGTAACTTTCATTTTGCGGTTTTCATAATTTCTTTTTTGTGTTGATTGAACTGTCAATTTTGCTACGATTTTAATCTCATAAAACGTTTATTAGCTATTTTAAAAAATATTGCGTTAAAAGTTGCAATAATATATCTGTATACTTTTTTATTATTAGTTTTATCTTCATATAAGTAATATATGTAAAAGGAAAGTCTATTATTATTATAAGATATATGTACCAGACCAAATTGTTGATTGACCTGGGACTAAATAGTAATATTTGTTTAAATATTAATATATTTTTTTTAAAGAGCGCAAGAAAAGAAACAGAGAATTTCTTAGTCTATTTTAGAGCACCACTTTCGAAGCGGAGGTTTAAAAAACATAAAAAAGAAATCTTTTTTAAAAAGAAAGACTATGACTTTTATGTAGATATATATTTGGTACAAATTTTTCAGTTTAAGCTCTGAATTGGTACAAGCTCTTTGTTATAAAGGATCTTTGACGTCCGAATTATCGCACTTTATCCGAATAATTGTATCTATAAAGCGAATAGCTTAAGTAATATATTATATTTAAAAAAATATAAAAAAAATAAAACAAATCTATATAATAAAATGCTTTGCAATTATTTATATTTAATGCCGAACTTTGATTTATACTAACAAAACTTTGATTTATATCTGAACAATTTAATCAATTCATTTATCGAAATGTACACGGATCAATCTATATTACATGCCTAAATAGTTTGAGTCCATTAAGCACTTAGTAATAAATGACTTTTAATAGGATTATACTAATTCAATTAGGTAACGGATTTTTTAATTATTTGATGCAAATCCTGGGCTGTTCTTCGAATTGAGTTTTTGGAGTATCGAAATATTTGTACGAACTCAATTCATAATATCTCAGGTATTCTTCTGTAGTATTTTTTACCACATCATATGATCAAAGGTCCACAAGATGCAAGGAATAAATGTTTATTATTAAAAGTTAAAAGTTTATTACTAAAAGTCTAGAGGAGCTCACATCGGGATAACTACTACCAGTTCCAAGTGTGTAATATTTTCAACCTTATCTTCAACTTAGGATGTTTATCATCATTCTCCTCGTCAGCTTATCACTTGCAGCATAAAAGATGAGATTATTTGCTCTTTCTTCAATAATTTATAAATTATACTATTATATTTATTATTTCAAATTTATAATGAATAAATAATTTGAAAAAGAAGGAAAATGGATAGACGATTATATGAGAATCACTTTTATTTTTTGTAACTGTATATGTTTAATGCTAGAGCCACGCTGCAGACGAAGACTTTGTCAAGAATGGCATATTATTTGTCTGTAGCATGAATGGCCCATTCATCGTTCTCGACTCGCTCGGGAAAGTACCACTCTTCCGCAGAAAACCGGCATCTGAGTGATAGCTTACCTACCGCGCTTCGTACAGTGAGCGGCCGAGTTCCGGAGGCTTTCCATCAGGTGATACGCCTGTTTGTTTGCCTTCCTATCCCATAAAAAAGGGTTTCCCCTTAGCGTTATGTAAAACACAAATTTGCTTGCTTGATGATATGTAGTCGGACGTGACGTCATCTCAATAATCAGCCAGCTTGACAAACTATGTTGTCCATTGTACGTCCTACTGTCTTGGATGAGCCGTGGCGGTCGGGTGTAGCGTCAATCCAAGCGTCAGCAAATTTTACCAACGGCTTGAATTTAGCCCGGCTTCGTATGTTACGTAATATGTAATAAACTACTTGACACTTTTGCCAAATATAATAATTGAATTACTTGAGCGAACTATCACCTATTATGATTACTCCTACTAAAATTATAAGTAATATAATCAACTTTGCTATTACTATTTTCGTCTTTAATGTTGATATATATCTTTCGATCACTCTTATTGATATTGAATATACAGATATCTTATGATCTAATGTATTGTGCCGGTAATCCACTACCTACATAATTCTTGATCAAATCTTAATTGGAATCAGAGATTATCACAAAGATTTCTTTTTATAGTTGCTCATGATTTCTTACGGATTCATAATTTTAAAGGTTTTCAATTTTTGCTTAATATTTAAATTATTTTAGTTATAAAAGTAACCTAAATACTTCTAACATCCCTATAAATACTACAATTGTGTCAAGCCAGTGTCAACTCAGTCGTAGGCGTTACAGTAAAATAGAAAGAAAAAAAGGAAAAAAATATTAATACTTTTAACATCCAGTAAAAGCCTTTAAGGAAAGTGTCGTTATTGGTTGGGCCTCCGGAATCAACCACTCACCGGACGAAGTCCGATAGCTAAGCTACTACTCAGACGCTGGTTTTCTGCGGGAGTGTGGTACCCCGGGCGAGCCGGCCATTCAAGCTACAGACGAATAATATAGTCTTCGTCTGCAGCGTGGCTCTACCACTACGATAACTCTGATTTATAATGAGAATTAATCTTTAAAATTGTTTAGGTATAGCTAATGAATAATTTTATTTATGTTATATCTCTATTGTTTTGAAATATGGGCTAATCAAATACTAAACTAAGATATATATACTTAATACCTACCAAGGAACATAAGTAGTGCTTAGTTCTTTCTTTTTTTTTGGAACCTAAATTTTCCAACTGAATAATCATGACTTACTTGCTCAATACCTTTTTAGAAATAATTTATTGAATCTAAATCGTTATTTGCATAATTTCACATAAATATATTAATTAAAAAAAATTGTTTTTTTAAAGTTGTTTTTGTAAAGTTTTATAGACTCTTATTATAATGAATAAGTAATATTTAAATTTTAAATTCACTATAGATTAAATCAGCATACTCATAATTTTATTAACTTAATTTATTTTATTTTATTTTAGAGGAGCAATATTTACAACCCATTTGTTTATGAGAAAAGCAATGTATTGTTTACAATAATTGTTTTTGTCTTTTTACTTTTATGATATTTAATTGGATCATTAGAGTATTTTCTTTTAAATTTCTATGAGGGAAAAAATTATGCTTATCTTCTTTTAAATAAGAATTAACCGATTAAGGTGGATAGATAACGAATTATCTGACGGGTTTTAATTCTTTGAAAATACTAATGTATCTTTCTTTTTAAAAACATTTTCAAGAATTTATCTTCGAAACGCTCATGGTCATGTGTATATTAATATCAAGTTTAATGTCGGCAAATTGGTGAGTAAAATTATATCAATACCATTAACAGCCAGCGGCAGTTTACTCCTGGATATATGCTTGGTTTTGAAATCTCTTGGTTTCAATACAGCGTGGCGACTAGGGGCAAAGTCTTATGAAATATACATTTACAAAATTATATCTCACAGTAGTATTTACATGAAAAACTTTCAGCTTCGGTTTTTGGCATATAATTTTATAACACCCAAATATATTTTTAACGGTTTGCAGAATTAAGGTTATTAAAACAATGGTAAATTTGTTATTAAAGAAAAAAATTCAAGAGCATTCCATTTTATTTCTGATTTATTTAATAATAAGAATATTTTAATAAAATATTTCGGGTGGCGCTCTGCGCTGGTCGACTAGTAAAAACAATACGAGGAGATGAAGATTGTGCTGGGTAGTGCGCCTTTGTGGAGATTTGAAACTGTACGTCATGTACATTGAAACTGATGATAAATGCATTTTTTTGTATTATTTTCTTGTCGCTTTACATTTTGTTGTATTAAAAAAAGAAAATTTGCACCCAAAATAATCTTTATTTCTGTCACATGAAAGGAGCGCGTCCATACTTTTTTTATACCGATCAACTTATATAGTTTCTTACAACTTAGCTCGCTAAGTCTTTTGTACTTTGAACACGAAGGTTTTACATATTTATGTAAAACCTTCGTGTAAAACGTTTTTTTCGTGTAAAACGTTTTTTATGGAATAAGAAGAGAAACGAGCAAGCGTATCGACTCATGGAAAGAGATCACCGCCGCCTATCGATATCTACAACACCGTAAGCACTGCAGAATCGTTGCCAGCCTTTGATATATATGTAAACATGTTTTTAGAAGGTTCCAATGGGGTATTGGTTGGGAAATATTGCTCAAGGAAACTGGTACCGTAGAGTATTTATTTATTTTTTATCTAATACTTTATTGTACACAAAACAGGAAATATAAGAATTAAAAGGAAAGAAGATGTACAAGGGCGAGCTTAATTCTAAATTGAGTTTTCTATCAGTAAACCCAGGAGTTAAAGAGAGATAAGATAAGCTGTGAGGATAGAGTAGTTGTGCGTGGAAAGAATTTACGGGAAAAACTCAGAGTACAAGATCACCAGTTGGCAGGGATGAAGTCTAACGTAACTAGCAGTGTAGGGAAGAACCCGGTCTGATAGTAAAACGATCTACATTAGGTTATTTCCAAAAACAATTTCAGCAATTAAATTTTAGTCAAAAAACGATATCACAGGTGTAAATTTAACTTGAATAATTCTTTACAGGAAAACTTATTGTCTTCTTGTTTCTTCTGGGATCTGCTGTAGCAGCAGAAAGCAACGTCACTACAGTTGCACCAGATACCACTACTGTAACGGAAAATACCAAGTCCACAAATGTCACTACAACTGATAAACCTGCCTCCAGTACAGAAGTCGCCTCTAGGACAGAAGTTGCCTCTAGTACAGAAGTACCCTCCAGTACAAAAGTTGCTTCCAGTACAGAAGTTGCCTCTAGTATCAAAGTTGCCCCCAGCACTAAAACTACTTCCGCTAATATAGCTTCTATTAACATATCGGATATACAATTTTATAAACCTTTTGAGAGTGTTGATCCCAATACATTGTCATGTGATCCTGCAGGGCAGGTAAGATAAGTTTCTTTACTTTTTTAATATTTAGGCAATTTGAGATTTAATCGTATAGCGAGGTCCATCAACATCTTAATACGCATTTATTAATTTGGCACAAAAACAAATTACAGTTGTGGAGAGGTTAATACATAATGTAAACATAATAACGCCTGGACTATAATTCTAAATATTATCACACAGTATGTATAATGAAGACCAATTGGCTCAGTGGCGCGGCCCCCCGCCTACGGAGTCAATGGTCGCAGTTTGGATCCCCGCATCGTAATAAATATATGTATGACCTACAGATATTTATTCCGAGTCTGGTAACCCCGCCATTTGACAAGCGTGGTGAGTTTAAGTCCGTTCCTCCAGAAATGGAAAGGCTCGTGCTCAGCAGTTGGACATATAAGGGCCGTGGAAAAAAAATGTATAATGTCATGTATCTATGTTCACAATCATAAACAACACAGGCGTAATATTTAATTGCTAAAAATTAGCCTTTGTCGAAATTGAGGGGTGTTGACGCAATCTTTACACTGGGCGTGTGGATAAGGTATCGCAGATTGGTTTATATTATCTACTCAGGTTGATGCTACAGTAGATGAGTCTACTGATATAGTCGCTTCATACGACACCTATGGAAGACAAAGGTTTCCTTCTTTGCCGGAAATCACAGAAAACTGCATGGCATGGTTGTGAATAAAATTATCGGGTAGTAAGGTTGCCCGTCAAAGAGATTTGTTGGTGCTTCATTATATCCTTTAATCTTGACACTTATTATTCATTTTTAGATTTTTCTCTTGCTACCGCATTTCTACGACTGCACCAAGTTCTTCATGTGTGCTCATGGTGAAGAAGTACTATTTGAATGTGCAGGGAATGGACTGCTCTACTTCGACTTTGAATTACAGGTATTTTATATTTTAATTTAATGGCATATACTCCATCATTGTTAGCATGTACTGTTTAAGGTAGACTAGCTACATATCTGTAGGTATAACTCGGGATTTACCATGAATCATACTATGACTTTTTTTTAGGAAACCATAGGCACGGTTTTAGAGTTTCATGAGGTTATATCTTTAGATGTTAAACAAAGTAGGCAAGGGTATAGATAAATATATGCATTGTGTATTTTTTTTTGTATATATTCACGCCTATCCCCCGCAGGGGTTGGCAGAGACCACAAAGCTCTGTCCGCTATCAATCAATCATATCAGCGATACGGCTTTCCATTGGTCACTTTTCGCCCTCGTGAGATTCAGGACGTGACGGGTGGCGAACCACGTCACCGTCATTTTCAAATTAAGTATATTAAATCAGTCTTTAATGAAGGTCAGCCCCAACAGAGCCCTGCATGCTAAGGTAAGGCACCATACTGCCCGGGGGAGCCCGATCCCGGGACGGTCGGCACGCTTGCGACTAGGCTTGCCCCTAGCCACGCATCCATTGGCACGGCAGACCGTGGATTGGCGGAGAGGGAGGAAAGGATAGAAAAGAATGGAAAAGGCAGCAAAGGAAATGCGGATTGGGGGGTCACCAGACTCGGAATAAATATTTATAAATCCTAAATATTTATTCCGATGCGGGGATCGAACCCGCGACCCCCGCGATTGACTGCGCGGGCGGAAGGCCCCGCCACTGAGCCAATCGGTCGTCATTGTGTACTTATAGGTTTATATTTGTGTAAAACTTTAAAATGATACACTTACATATATACATTACATACTCATTATATTTTAATTTTATTGTTCAGTTAATATAAAGGTTGTTTTCTTTATCTAAGTATATGTATGATGTATCATATTTTGTTGATATTTATAGTTTACCACGTGCTTTCAAGGGTCATCATATAAATGGTAATAATATAATATATTCCGTTTAGGGCTGTAATTGGGCGAGCGAGACGAATTGTATCCTTCGTACTTTACCAGAAGAGGACGACGTAGATGGCTCCGGTGAGGGAGCGTTTGACTGGCTTTCGGATAACGCTGATAAGCCCTCAGACGGTAAGATGAACAAGAATATCATTCTTTATTTTATGCTATCCTTAAGCGTGCTCTTTCCAATACATACATACACACACAACACACACATACACACACACACACATATATATATATACACATATATAATTAGGGGACTTAGCTGCTGCGGTGATATTTAGTAAGAACGATTAGAAATTAAAATATCATGGGTTTTAAAGTTACTTAAATGCAAATATATCAGTGTATTCAACAACCCATACATGCACGTTTCGCTTTTTTCTACTTATATTTTTATCTACTTATTTCTACTTCATTATTACTTTTTCCCCGTTTTTCTTTCTGTTTTTTCCCCATTTTTTTAAATAAAGCCGGCACATTAGTAATCCCATGGCTACTTCTATTTTCCTTCACTATAGTTGCGATTAAGCGATAAATTTATGTTTTTGTTTTTCCAGGTTCTGTTCTTAGTCTCACCGGTGACGCTGTGGCGAATGCTGTCAGGCCGATATCTCTAGAAGTTCCCGCGAGATCTAGCGGGTACAACATTATCCTCAACTGTATGCGACCTGATTCCGCCTCGCGACAACTGACGTATAAGTGAGTGAAAACTTTCAATCTTTAACATGATCAATTTATAACAGTTGTACCTCGCGATATGGGATATATACTATTGCTGAGTTCGGGCCTCCCTACTCTATCTAGAGTGCATTATTTTATTCTTGCTCTATTAGGCTACCACGTTTGTCCAAGTCCAGATACTGATCAGATCTGTAGGCCATACTTTTAATTAGTAGTATTGTCTTCTGTTTTTTTTTATTGAAAATCTAAGGCTAGTTTGGAAAGTCACCACATGGGAAGTAATGCCGTCGCCTATGGACATCTGCACTATTGAAATCATTGTAAACACACTATCTTAGGGTATAGATGTGAATAATGAGAAGGGAAGAAGGATTTAATAGTAGGAGAAGAACGAGGTAATGAGTGGAGAAGAAGGAAATAAAGAAAGGAGAAAAGGCTCATGATTACTGTACCGTCCGTATCGCGGAACAGCAATATGCTAACAATAACGCCAATATTCTGTTAAGGTGTAGTACTTGGCCGATCGTAAGAGCTTATAGATGTAAAGCCCCCCACTATTGTAAAATTCTTCTTTTGTCTTTAAAAGTAGTTGCCACAGTCCGTGGAAAGGAGAAGAAAGAATCTAGTCACAAAGTCTTTACGCAAGTGTTTTTTGTACTTCCAGGGGTGACTGTCAAAGATACTGGCGCTGTGTTAATGGAGTTCCTCAAGCCATGTACTGTACAGATGGATTGTATTTCAACGAGAAGAAACAACAGTGCGATTTCGAAGCTAATGCTAACTGCCTGGTTGAACAAGAAGATGAATTGAAAAGCGAGTTTATCGCTGTCAAGTAGACCAACAAATCAAAGATTCAGGAAACCGAGCACGAATTTGTAATCAATTAGTAGTACGAATAATATTTATTAAAAATTAAAATTTTTACGCCCGATGTGTTTCGTTTTACGCAAATTAATAAAATATTGAATAAAACGTATTTATAATTAAATACATCAATAATAAATAAAACATTTAAAGTACACTGCGTTACGAATGAAAAAATATGATGTTGATATTAAAAGTGAAAAAAATGTGGGCACTATTCGAATGCTTTGGTCATCCAGGTCTTTAGTTTTAACAAACTAGGAGCAATCTCTAAATACATACTTTCTTCATTGATATGTGATCTATATTATTAATGTTATTATAATAATTTATATTATATATTTATATATCATAAAGATATATAGTTATGTAAATGTATATGGCAGTATTATGTTAGAAAGTCCATAAATATCCCACTAGATTATGATGTTTAAGGCTGTTCGCTGAGTTAAGTGGGCATCTTAACAACGCATGCTGATGTTTTCTAAAATTTAAAAAATAGGTGTCAATTAATACAGTGCTCGTTCACGATTTGATCATATATTCTGGTTATTAATCAATTCTGTAAACTCGCAGTTCTAGATGAACTTTTTTGATATTGTTTTTTTTTGCAATTTATATAAGGCTTTTATTTTTTCTGGTTTAAAGGAAACAAGTTTCTTTGAATCATATATGGAGACACTAGAAAACATTAAAAAAAACCACAAACTAATGCTGTGAGTTTATTAACTTGAATTAAAAGTATTATTATAAAACTGGTTTCTTGTGGGACTAAAGATACATATGTGACACATACTACAGTTGTAATGTTATTTTTAGAATTCGTATTATTTATTATCTGTGTTGTTTAAATACAATCAAACAATAAAAGAAATCGTTTTTTTTAATCGCTTGATTGCCCCTAATTTGTCGGTATGAAACTTGTAATAAAATGGATTTTGAACAACGGCTTTTAATTTATTGCTATTGTAGATAATCAGTACACGATAAGAAGTTTAATCTTTTACACACGAATAAAGATGTTAAAAATTTATTTATAGTATAATGGCTTATGATAATTCGCAAAGTTATTAATAGTTATTTTGAATTAAGGTATATAATTTTCATGCATGATGATTTACCTTTAATAAATTTTACCTTTAATAAATAAGTCTACATATTTTTAAAAGGTCGGTAACGTTTCTGCAATGTCAATGTCTTATCTGTGAATCTCACCTATACGTGGTGCACCCTACTGATGGTAACGGCTGATGGCGATATAACTCTTTGTACCAGACGTAAGAGCAAGAGGAAGAGAGAAAAGCGCAATATCACTTTATGAAAATCACCATCGCCAATGGATAACTGAAAAAACAAAGGGCACTGCACTAGCATTATCTAACTTGAAGTAACATGTGAATAATGAAAGAGGAAAGTAAAAGAAAGGGAAAAGCGATATACTTGCCTTCAACGCTCACCAAGCAAAGCGAAGTAGTGACGTTATTTCTTAGAAGTCTATGCTTTCGTGGATAAGTCGGTTAATTTCTTAAAAAATTGCATACAGCGTTGTTTTTTCACATAACGTCAAGTCCAAATCCTAAGAAGGCAAGATGTAAATTGTCATGGCCTTCTATCGGTGTGAAATTCGTAGCTGTGTGGTGATCTGTCCGTCGCTCTAATGAGATAATGGGGAAGTTCTCCTGAGCTCAGAGTAGCCTATGTGATGAAAAGCAGAATTGCTAAAGGGTTGCCATTGCGATCTAGCGTCGCAAATTTGTTTGTACTCACATTTGCTCCAACCGAAAATTCGAAATCTAAGCAAATTCTAGTTTAGTCTAGTTGCCTATTTTTTCTCTATGGCTAGAGAAACACAACTTTTACTGAATAATAAAAGATTTTTATTTTGACATTAAAATGTAGTACCTACATGTACCATTTGCGTTAAAGTATAAATTTAATAATTACAATTGAATGTCGGTACATTTTTAAAATTCAGAGTTTGTACAGCTTTATTTTCCTTTAAACAGATCAGGATCGGGTACATCTTTCTTTTCAAATGGGTAGTAAGGGTGATCCTGCCAGAAACTGGGCCAAACCACTCTGTAATCCCTGTTGAATGCCGCTGAAAATAATTAAATTAAATTATTAAAAATAATTGAAAAAAAGTTATTCAAACCTTACTTATATTACTATCTTAATTATAAACTTATACATTACTAACTTAACAAAATATAAACTTTACTTATATGATTTTATTTATGATATTGTAATACTAATAAAGTCAATGGATTAGCATATTGATTTTTAAGTTCAATATAGCTTAGAATATAATTCACTTTATATTTGTTATTTTTGACAATCTAGTTGGCTGAATTGCGAAAGTACCACCTTTAGAGTAAATGGTCGTGGATTCGATTGCCTGCGATACGTGTGCATCGGGAAAAATACGAGTATCTATATGTATGGCCTACATGTATTTATTTCAAGTTTGGGTGCCTCATTGATCCGTCTTGGATAAGCGTGGTGGATTATGTCCATTCTTTCAGAAAGGAATAAAGAAAATGCACCGCAGTGGGACATATGTATATGGGTTGTAAGAAAAAATTTTTTTAAAAGCTTCTATTTGTACATATGAAATATTTTATTCTGATTGTATTTTAATGATACAGTTAAAATTTCAGTATAATACCCAAGATGTCCATTTCTTCTGGTGTAAGCTCGAAATCAAAAATGTCTATGTTCTCCTCCACTCGATCTTTATGAACTGATTTTGGAATTGGAATAACTTCTCTTTGGACCTGAAATAAGTTAAAGAAAGAAAAAAAGTTCGTTAAACATTTTTTTATTTCAATAAACGTTAATGCCTTACTTTTTACTTTACTGGATATCGGCCACTGACATGTTTTATATAAGTACCTAATAATAGTGCGTGAAGTGAGTAAACCATTTACTGAATTGCCATAAGAACTTTTTTATTTTATTTTTTGTATTTTATTACGATTATTGATGCACCAAAACAATTATGAATAAATTATCATAAAATCTTCTATGGGAACGTTGTTTATATTTTCGGGTATGGGGTACTCATATAATGCCTGCATCAAAATGTTAAACTAATTAAAAAAGACACATTTAAAAACTACATATTTAATAGCTAGTTATTGTACAATTTAGTATAGATTTAAAACTCATATTAAATAAATGCTAACAACTAATTTGTAGTCCTACTAAGTCCTTTTCTTACTTTCGACGCCGAAACGTGGATACTAACAGTCTCTCTGCTTCAAGAGCTCAGAGTCGCTCAAAGAGTTATGCTATAGTTTCTCTGGTAGATATGATTCGAAATCTGCCAGAGAGCCAAAGTCACCGACGTAGTCTTTCAAATTAGTAAACTAAAGTGGCAATGGACTGATCGTTTGTCTTAATTAACTGTTTGTTTAAATTAGGCGAAACATAATCATCGCATAAGTCTACCATTTCACGTTGTTATAATCTAGAGTATAAATATATAATAATAAAGTGATGGTTTTTGAAAGGAAGGACACTTCGACGCAGTGTGGGGTGCTAATTGCAGGAGAAAAAAGTTGAGCAAGTGCATGAGTTTATATATTTCGGGTCACTGTTTACAAGAGATGGAAAATGTGAAGGAGACATTGAAAGACGAGTGAAAGTGGGTAATCAGGTTAACGGAGCCCTGCACTCCTTTATGAAAAGTCAGAATGTGTCAAAAACGGCCCGACTGGTGGTTCATCAGGGGGTGCTTGTTCCGACGCTTATATACGGTAGTGAAAGTTGGGTTTGGCAGAAGAAGCATGAAAGCAGACTGAATGCGGTGGAAATGAGAGCATTAAGAAGTATGTGTGGTGTAACCTTGAATGATAGAATAAGAAATGAAGATATAAGAGAGCGATGTGGAGTAAAAGAAGGTGTTGTGACAAAAGTAGAAAAAGGGATGCTCGACTTGATTTAAAAGTTTAATGTGTTAATGATTCACTCACCAAATACCGTAAAACAATTTGCGGAGTGGTTTTCTTGTATTTAGTTGCTAAGTTAACGAGTGTGGGATGATCTTTCCTCGGTGGGGGAGGCTCATTGCTTTTACTGAAAAGAGAGCGGAAGGGTGTGTACGCCATCACAGCTATATCTTTGTTTTTTGTGTATTCCAGAAGCTTGTTTTGTGCCAGGTTCAGGTTTACCTATAAGTGAGATTCAGAAATAATACTACGCGTTAAAATATAGTAAAGAAGTGTAGCTTCAATATGTTCCACTGCTGGGAAAAGAAGCCTTATTTTGGATTGGTAGGTTTCATCTTAATCATCATGTATGTAGTTTTCCAAATTTGTTTGATTTAATAATTTTAGATAAGCCTCATGCCTTATAATTATGTATTAAATATTACCAAGCTCTGGATATATTTTTTTATTTACTTAATTTTTTTGCACAAAATACACAGCAGGCGGACTTAATGCCACAGGACATTCTCTACCATTCAACCTGCGAGCGAAACAGAGAAATAAAAAAATATAATATACTAATATATATATTAGTATTATATTTTTTTTAATTCTGGGTGCTGCACCTCGGACAAGAATGATGGGTTACTCTCAAGTCCTCCAGTAAATGAGCAGGCTGGTGCCAGCAATGGAACACAAAATGTATGAGTTGTGAAAAATAAATATATAAGAAATTTTTGTTTTCACTGACCTTCATACATACCATGTTCTTAATGTTAGTTTATGTCTATGTTAAAGATTATCTATGATTATCTTTATTATTAGTTTTAAGGTAACTAAAATATATCAACTCAACGTCAGATCAAAAGTCTTATGAAATAGCCTTCTTCTAGTTTCCTCAAATATTATTATTAAAATTAATCATCTTTAGCCTTAAGACACTAAAACTATGATCAATGTAAGAAAGAACACTGTAATATCTGAAACAAGTGACTACCCAGATAAATATTTTTGTGGCCTACAAACGCTTGTTCCGTGATTTTCATACGTCATTGGTATATTGTAATAGCATCTAAAAATACAAGGGTTCCTAGTGTGGGACTATAATCATAAAGCGTTCATATTAAACTAGTCGTTATTAAAATTCGTTTTATCCTTACCTCTACTTGTAGAACCGCAGGCTTGATTTCGCAATTAGCAAGAAGTCGGTCCATTTGGGTGATATTAAAGTTTGATATACCAATAGATTTTGCTAGTCCCAGTTTTTTCGCTTCCTCCATACTTCTCCATGTATCCAAATAGTCCACAACATCAAAACCGCTGTTGTCCGGCTAGTCAAAATACATAGTCAAAATAAAAGTCATTTAATAAAATAACAAAATATATATAATAAATAGCTTAGTCGATAAGGCTCGGCCTTAAGATTTGCACGTCGTGAGTTAGTATCTTCCATTTCCTCGCACAAACATTATGAGCTTAGTTGGAATGGTTAACAAGAATTCTAGTAATATTAAAAACATCGCTAGTCTTCTTTAAAAGATAAGTGTTTTTTTTATGGGATAGGAAGGCAAACGAGCAGGCGTGTCACCTGATGGAAAGCAATCAACGCCGCTCATAGACTTCCGAAGCGCCATAGGCAGTGCGGAAGCGTTGCTGACCTTTAAGGAAACTGTCATTATGGGAGTGGGAATCGGAGGGGGAGAGAGAGGGTAGTTAGATGGGAGGGTGTTGCGCCTCCGGAACTCAGCCGCTCACCATACAAAATGCGGTAGGTAAGCTACCACTCAGACGCCGGTTTTCTGCGGGAGTATGGTACTTCCCTGGGCGAGGGTACCTATTTATGCTACAGACAAATATTATGCCATTCTTGACAAAGTATTCGTCTGCAGCATGGCTCTACCACTATTCAAATATTTTTTTGCCGCACTGTCAAGATTGTTCCTGAAAAATCTTATTACATAAATATTAAATGTCAATTTACCTTAAACGCCACTGGGTTGTGTATGAGATAAAGGTCGACATATGACGTGTTGAGACGCGCAAGCGAAGCTTTCAGCGACGGAATGACGGCCCTTTGCTCGTTTAAACCAAGCTTTAACAAGAAAATATGTCAGTTGCAACTCCCTTCCATAGTTATCTGTATCAATAGGTTTGTAATAGGTGGATTTTTAGCTTACATTAAATAGTTCACAGAAATTTAAATAATCTTATAAGACGTTTACTAACCCTTAATAAAAAAAAAATCAATCAGAAGTGGAAACAACTTAAATTACCAAGTAACACCACGTAAAAAGCTTTATTTATACGTAGACAATATTACATTCCAAACGTGTAGAGGTTTCCCTGTCCTGCTGAACACAAGAATGAAATGTGTCGCCATGATCGCGTAGGTTAATTTTATGCAGCCATACCTCTTCAACCTTCCCGTGAATTCCTGTGTGTTCTTAACACAATGGACGCTGTTCAATAACCCAAGTCAATTATCGTCTCCCCGAAGGTTTCCGACTTTCAGATAACCACTCTACAAATTATGTTTTGTTAGCACTCGCCGTCTGATAATGCATGTCAACCGTCCCGGCCTTAATGGGTTTCTTGTCCTCAGCTAACAGGGCTTTAAATGTAACGTAAGGGCGGAATTTGAGATGTAACATCATGATATCTCATCTCTCAATATCTTTTATCGATTTTACCATGGGGAGTGCTCAACGGAGATGATAATTCCGGCCGCTAAATTCTTCTACCGCACAACTCGCCATGAGGAAGAAAAATTTCATCACCATCTAGATAAGTGGCGATTCAGAACGGTGCGTTTTTCTGTAAAGTTCTTTCCACGCACCACTACCCTATGGAACCAGTTACCTTCAGCAATCTTTCCAAACCAATACGATATTGGACCCTTAAAAAAACAACTCTACACTGTATTATATTTTAATTTTTTAAAATGAAAGATTATCTTTTACCTTCGTTACGATAAATATATTTTCTCTCGGTACAGAGGATTTCTGAATTCCCCTCCCAACCTGATCCTCATTCTTATACGATGATGCCGTATCTATTAGCCTGCAATTTAATTTTAATTATAAAATTTTAATAAGTAAACATTGATATGCAAGCAGGCGCAAGGTCATCTTGTCGTTTGGTACGGACATCGGACAGTATTGATAAAGACGAGCGACTAGTGAGAGAAAAAACATTTTTAAATCAGTACATATATAAAAAGTATAGACATATGTAATAATGAGAAATAAGTAGCCACATAGAAGCCTTAAGATCAGTTAGAACTAAGATCAGTTATCATTATTCAACTATGGATTTAAATTGTTACATACAGTACAATACGGCCTGTATTGTACTGTAACGCAGCAAAATATTTTCATGTGCAAAATGTGAGTTCACTCATTTTGTGTCAATATCGAGTGCACGAAGTAGAAAGTAATGTTTGCAATTACAGTAGGATAAAAACAGACCGTTCTATTTCCTCATACTTTATATTAACGCACACATAAAAATAACGTCACAGATTTTTTGTGTCATGTTTAACGATTGACACAAAAAATCCCCAAAGAAGCCGTTGAATGTTTGTATTCAACGGCTAATCAAATTGGCTCAGTAGCGAAGTAACCGTTATCGGAATCCATGGTTGCGGGTTCAATTCCTGCATGGAGATAAATATACATATCTTCCTACGGGTATTTATCCGAGTCAGGGTGTTTTGCCGATTTGCCTTGGTCAATCGTGGTAGATAAAGACGACCAATTGGCACAGTAGCGGGCACAAATACAAGTATGGCCTACAGATATTTATTCCCAGTCCGGTAACCCCGCCAGTCCGCATTGGACAAGCGTGGTGGGTTAAAATGTCCGTTCCTCCAGAAATGGAAAGGCCCTTGCTCAGAAGGGACATAAGTAAATGGGCTGTAGAAGGAAAAAAAGCATGGTGAGTTAATGACTATTTCTTCAAAAATGGGAAGGCCCTATGCCCAACAATAGGACATAAAAGAATCGGTTTCATACGTCTTTAATTTCATTTCGTTTTTGCGTTCGTAGTAAACTGAATTCTACTCGTATTTTACATTAAGCAAGATCCAGTCTCTAGTTGTTAATTAATTAAATATTTACCTATATCCTGATTGTAAAGCCCAAATAACAGGTAATTCAACTTCGTTTTCTTTCACTTCCTTTAGACCTTTCTGGAAATTAAACATTGTAAACAAATAATATAATTAAATATTTTGTATATATTAATTATATTACATAATTAAATATTTTCGAAAATGTCAACAATACAAATAAAAACTGATAAAAATATTTTGTAAAACGTTTACTGCTTAATAAGTTAGCTGATTATGGAAAATATCACACTCTTTCAGGTCAAGATCAATTTTGAGTAATTTAGAGTGTCTATAGAATAAAATGTATGTTCTAAAACTTACGTCATCGAAGCCCAAGAATGTGCCAAGTCCTATCACTGGCATTGTGTTACCATCGTTAAGAAGTCTTCGAGGTGCCTTTCCTCCATCCATATTGTCCCCAAGCTATAAATTACAACAAATGTACCCTATTCACGCATAAAAGAACTAGCCTGATGCAGTTTAGTATATATATATACACAACACTATTTTTTAATTACCATAAATACAAATAAAGTTATCAGCTACTGTTACTGAATACAACCACGTGTAAGTGCCCCTGTATAGAGTTGAGTGGAGAGGAGCGTAGCCTGAATCGAGACGACGTCTCGGTCTACCATAAACCGTCTACAATTTCATTTCCATAACCCACGATAAGATGTTTTACATCAAAAAAGACAAAAAGTAATTAAAAAGGAGGCATTAGGCGACACTTCAAGGTCGTTTAATTTGCAATCATTTGGGATATTTTAGAATACAAAAGTTCTGGGTATTACTTAATTAGGTACACTGAAATGGAGTTCATATAAAATTTTATTCTTGTATATATCTTATATTAATATATATATATATATTTATACAAATTTGAAGATAAAAACAAAATAAACTTACGGTGCAATCCACAAAAATAAACACGAGTAAACTCCACAGCAACATGGTTGACCGTGGTGCTATAACTGAATGAATGTATGTATACAAACATAACCTGTTTACTACAAGCAATTCAGTGTTGCCAATAATTGATTCATAATTTTGTAAAAATATTAATATAATTTATTTCTACTTATTGTTTGAGTCTAAAACTGTGAATTAATTTTGACAACGATAATGAACTTTTCTATGAAAGAAGTAGGCAAACGAGCTAGCAGGACACTGGCTGGTAAGCAATCACTGCTATCACTGAACATTTGCAACACAAAGGGCGTTGCAGATGTTTTGCCTAATACAGGGTAAGGAAAGAAAGATGGGAGGGAAAAGAGACTTAGTGGGAGGTAAAGACGGAATAGATAAGAGAAGTAAAGGATCGAGAAAAAAGTTGGGTTTCCAGATCCTTGTACTCATCATATGAAATGCATTTGCATAGAAGAATGTTAATACTTTACGCCGATATTCTGTGAGGGTGTGGTACTTACTCAATTGAGCCAGGACATTCATGCTTATGTATACCACTGTTAAATATAATAGATTTTGGTATAATGATATATAAGCTGTAATGTACTTGTTGTAAAAAAATCATAAAATTTTGTAATTGTAACTTACATTATTATCACTATAAAGGTTTTGGGCTTTAAGACTGAAAATACTATTTATTATAATTAGAAGAATGTCAGAAACAACATTTTTGGACATTTGTATAAAATGTAATTGGTACATAGTACCATAAATCTGTGTAAAATTGAAGATGGCAGCATTAATGCTACTTTAAGGTAGCGCAGTGTTGAAATTAGCTTATTATTATACCGTTCTCACATTTACATTCGCAATCAACCATAGCAAGGTGATTTGAAATAGTTAAACAAAATAGAACCTTATATAAATGTAAAGTTTACGGAAATTAAAGATTGTTTAACGGGTAGTGACTTCGAGGATATTTTATTTTATATACCCATTCTATTTTCCAGAGTAATTTAAGGCAGAGAGATTTTTTATAATTTTATGATATATGGACAAACATCCATATACTTTATACAAAAAAAAGGGCGGATTTGATTTTTCTACATTATTGGTAATAATTTAGTTCTAAAGAGGTTATAATAGCCAAACTATGTTACTGGCACTTAATAAACAGTATGGGTATGAAAAAAAATTAATTTAAATTTCGAAACTTTTTTTTTAAATTAATTATAGTTTGTGACTTTTTACTTTAATTACTAAAATTAATCCCTATTTGACTTTTTACGTACTTTTAGCGGGTTTGTTGTTAGGTTATCCGCAACTAAAACTAACTTAAACTTAACTAACGACTTAAAACAGATATCTTTGTGTCTATTGTAATGTCAGAAAAAGCAATAGGAACTAGTAAAATCATAGCGCTGCTGGAAGAGGAATGTAGCCAATGTTCACATAGTCAATCTCACAGCCGTTAAACCTGTGTCGTTCAACCGTCAAGTCCTTGAAGGTTCCAGAAACCTTGAAGAGGTATGAGGAGCAAAAGTTAGGCTATGGACTATGAAGAGGAGGCTTTTAGCTGCTGATATACGCAATCGACGACCAGCACGGGCCCCCAAGTTACTCCGTGAGCACCGGATTGCTCGATTGAGGTTCGTTCTTTACAATTTAATATAAATACATTCACTATCATACCAGTTACCATTATATTTATTAAGAAAAGGTATGAGAAATTGTTATTGTTGAGTCTGTTGTGATATAAATCTATGGCTTAATATCATTTGTTATTGATCGACTGTAAGTTTTTTGATTGTTACATTATGGCGTATTAATTCGAAATACCAAATTATAAATTACAAGGCTATTTTTGCAATGAAAACAATATTCCACACATAAAATGTAATAAAAAATTAAAACCAATAAATGTACACACTGTTGGTTTGTGACAATAAATTTAAATGGTAGCACCTTCGCTAAGGTCTCTCGGGTCTCACATCGTATTTATTTTACTAAAACAATAATTTTCATAAATGTTTATTTTATTATACATATATAAGGTAAACAGAACATTTCAATCTATATCAAGGTTAGCACCGTTTTTCCACTTGCGCAGAGACAATGGTATTTCTTTCGAGGGTTGTACAATCTTCTCGAAGGGGTAATTGGTATAGTTTTGCCAAAAAGATGGAACATCAGTGCGATACCCGTTGTCAAACTTTGCAATGGTGGCGACATCTTCTTTGTTCAAATCAAAGTCAAAAATTGAAGCATTTTCTAAAATTCTATTCTTGGACAAGGATTTTGGAATGCTGGCCAAACCACGTTGATACTGTAATAGAATAAAAAACGAACAATGGAATAAATTATTTTTTTTAAATTATGTTAATACATTTAGTTTTACAAGAAAAAAAAATTAACAACAAGTGTATGACCCACTACTAGTTTAAAAAAATGTATTTGAACTTGAGTGGATGAATAAAAAGTATTTTATTAACGAATGAAAATTTGAACTAGATATATAAATATACATATATAGGTACAGTGAGAACTAATAGTAAGAATTGAAAAAAATATCTGCATTATGGTCCTACCACATTTATTTGATATATTCCCAGTCCCGTCATATCAAGCCCCAGTCAAGCTATGCTTATGCCCGTGTACGAGTATGTATATAACCAATGAGCCAATTCTAATCTTTGACATTCATGTGATGTATTTATGGATGGTCTCTTTCGGTAACTTTAAAAATAATCGTATGCTCTTTCTATCTTCTTCACAAAAATGAAATTGCCTGATAATAGGAAAATATTATCTCTTATATATTTATTAAAAGGGAAAAAATATACAGCCATAAAAAATTATATTATAAAAAACATAACTTAAAGTAAAAAAAAAACAAGAAATTCTCACTATTCATCTTATTGCCTTAGTAACGAATTTTGATTCTGAAGGTGATAAATTCGTTATCGTGAACCATTGGGTTCCAGGCTTAATTCCTCAATGTATTTGAATATGGTTGTCCCACGAATCCGCTTTGGCAAACGTGGTGGGTTTCATTTCTCAAAAAGTAGCGAGACTCGTTTCCAGCAGTGAAAAAATATGGGCGATTAAAAATAATTTAACAATGTTGCCCAGATAAAATAAAAAGATGACAGTTAATTAGGAAGTATTATTATTTATTAGGAAGTATTATTAATTAGGAAGTAGTATTACCAAGTATCTCAAAGCCACTTGTGTGACAGCTTTTCCGTGTTTCTTAGCGATGGCCATCATGGTGGGGTTGTCGATTTTGGGTTCTGGGGTGTCGGGTCTCGACCGACTGGGAACCAAAGTGCCGAATGAAGTGAACGCTACAACCAACACGTTGTTAGCTTGGCAATAGTCAACCAATTCCTTTTGGCCGAGGTTTAGATTTACCTGTAAATTTAGACGACACACAAACTTTTTCCTATTTCTTTTGTGGTTCATATATGTCTCACAGTTAGGCAGGGGTCTCTCCATTCATGGATAAATAGAAATTACGCCGAAAATTCACACTGAAAATGTTAAACTTCAGTTAAAAAACAGAAAGACGACACACAAACTTATTCCTATTTCTTTTACGGTCCATATATGTCCCACTGCTAGGCAGTGGTCTGCTCATTTATGGAGCAGTGGATTAGCAGGTCTCTAGTCTCAGTGTAATATCATAATACCTGCAGGTTTTACATGTAACATTTTTTCAATTAATAAAAATAAGATTCATCTTAGGAATCGAATGCGATTATTATTATAACTTCGTAAGTGGTAGCTTCACGAGTGAGCCTTATTCCTCTTGTAACCTTCGCGTTTATATATATATGTATATATGTTATATATGTATATACGTTTATGTATATATATATATATATATATATATATATATATATATATATATATATATATATATATATATATATATATATATATATATATATATATATATATATATATATATATATATATATATATATATATATATATATATATATATGTTGGTGGTCATATAATT